>CM055078.1:12785557-12922557 GCA_029204045.2 Tillandsia leiboldiana
AAATAGCCGTCTTTGAGGGAGTTTTGCCGGGCCGCCCTTTTCCCAGCTCCCCTGCCCATTTCCCCTTTAGGAAAGTTGTAGACTTGGTGTTGTGGCCAGCGCTGGCGAGGCCCTGATTTTTTGAAGCGCGCGTCGACGTACTTCGGCATCGGAGCGCAGTGTGCGATTTTTCTCTCGGATGCCCGTTATCGGGCGCAGTTTATCTGGGAGGTCTACAGAGCTACTCCGTCAGTATTTTTGGACGATTTTCTGCGGCGTTGGAATCACAAGAGGTACGTCTTTCGACTTTGCGTGTTGATCATCTTGCTGGATTCAGAGTTTAGACACGGTTTTGTTCGGGCATTTCTAAGCCGCTGTTTTCTGGTGGAGTTTTTGGACAGCGGCCCCTTGCCGGAATTTTATCTCCCACCCGAGTGTTCGGATCGAGACGCCTATACACTTTTGGATCTACTCTGTCACAAGGATTATCATTGTATTTTTCCGGGATTTTTCTGAGGCTTGTCCCTAAGGTATACTATTCCCCTTGTTATCTGTGTTTGAGTTTACAGTTGTGTGGTTGTGAGTGTTTGCGCACCTGTACTGTGGAATTTGTAACTGTGGCCTCGGGGCCGGATTGGGCGTGACAGGACCCCTTTCGAAGGTATCGACGAGAGGCTTCGCTGTGATTTTTTATTGGAATTTTTGGAGTTCGTTTTACAGGTGAAAAGTGCGCATTAAGGGGACTGTTCCCAGCAGATTTGTGATGCTTGGATTTTATGGAATTAAGTGTACTTTGGGTTTTGTTTTTGTACCCAGAGGTATTGATCACTGGTCCTGTATTGGTTGGATTGGTGGTGTGTAGAGATATCGGTTGTCGGACGTTCTCAGCTGTGCGCTCCGGACAGTTAGCATTTTCAGGTGGGTGCCTTGTCTCCAAGATTGACGGACTGTGCTTTAAATCTGCTATAGTAGGACTATTGCATGATAGTGAAATGCTTGTGCAGCATGTTAGAATGTAGGAATTGCTATTCCTTGTATTATCTGATGGTATTGTCATCTCCTTGCTTTCTACCATCTGTAAATTATAGTTATTGGAACTTGACCTAGCACCCCGTCATATGTTGCATGTGTAACCAGACTAGTAGAAAACCCTCACTTGGGCTAGGGTTATTTCTGCTTTAGACATCCACACTTCTACTTTCCTGGACATAGTGTTTCTTCCTCCCCGGGTAGTGGGCCGAGTGGTCAGGTGTTTCTTTTAGTGTGGGATGCATGTTACACTCGTGCTTGGGAGCGAGTGGAGTCTGGTACTGGTGTTAGTTGGTTTTCATCTGTAGCGGGAGCCGTTTGGGTAGACGGCGGTCCCGAGATTGTTATTTTTCTTGTTTTATCTGTCCCGCTGTGTTAGTGGCAGCGGTAGATCAGTGTTAGCAGGACCTTAAACCCAGAACCTTTTTGGACCACTAGATTTTTATCAACAAATGTTTCTTCGTCCAAGCATCGTAGGTCGCCTGAGTCGGTTCCTGTTTGATTGGACGAAGGCATTAGCCCTTCGAGGCTTAGATAGAAACTTGGATTTCAACTGTTTTCCTAAGCAGAACTAAAAAATCATTAAATATGGATTTCTTACAGATCAAATGGCTTCAGTAAAGAAATGTCACCTTTTTCCTATAAATTAACCACCGAGATGATTCGACTGGTCTGGGTTCTAAGGTCTGCCTTTTTCTTGGGACGAGAACAACGAGAGGCTATGCCTAAAGCCCTTTCTTGTTTGATTTGGGTTGTAGGTTTCTAGTCTTTCGGTGTTTCCCGGACCCTTCCTTGGGTCAGTGGTTGAGATGGTTTGGCCTGTTGGTCAGCTGGCAGTGGAATGCGATTCGGCCTGTTGAGGCAGTTTCTCATAGCCGAGTTTGCCTGCCTGTGAACAGTTTCTGCAGTATGCGACGTGGTAGAGTGTGTGATCTAGAGGTTGTTTCTTGATTTAGTGGTGGGGTGGGTCTCCCACTTAGCTTTGAGGATCTGGGGTTCTGGCAGATCGAGTCGTGGAGGTTTCCCGAATCAGCCATGGTCGTGGCATTTATCAGATTGAGTCGTTGAGGTTCTTTCCGACATAGCTGTGAGAGTGTTTGGGCTATTCCTGTTCGAGTCGAGGTTCTTTTTCCGACTGAGTTGTGCTTTGAGCTGGGAGTTACCGATCTGTTTGATCGTGGATCATAGCCTGAATGAGCCACATTTGAGGTACTTTACAGAGATACTTGAGATGGGTTACTTTTTACTCGAGCGGGTCGCTCCCCTCGAGTGCCACTCCGGAGTAGGCGAGACCGGTTGTTATACCGGCGTGAGATTGAGCTTGCTATCGCGACTTGTCGTTGCAATTGTCCCTCTGGCTGTGCGGGGTGTTGGCAAGCTCATGGACGTCCTACGTAAGTCCGCTCCTCCCGGACCTAACGGCATAGATCCACGTACGTCATCCTTCCGGACGTAACTGCATAATCCTACGTAAGTCCGCTCCTCAGGGACTAACGGCATAGGTTGGCGCAGGCTTGACTGGACCCAGTAGGCATCAGTTCAGATTGGAGTGATCAGAGATGAGAGTTAGTTGTGGCATCATGTTCTTTCGTCCCACTCTTTTAGCATCTGATAAGGCATAGTAGCTGTAGAGTTTACTTTTCCAGCTTTCCTTACAGCACTGCTTTTGTTACTTAATGCCTCTAGTGGACTTAGTGGGCAGACCGTCGGGCTTGTTGGCGGCACCCACTGAGAACTACTTGGGACGTATTCTCACACACCCGTCGTGGTGTCTTTTCCACAGGAACTTCTACTCTGGTTCCTGTTGTTCCTGTTGCTGATCCTTCCTACGAGCCAGAGGGAGGTCGCGAGCGAGTTCCCTACCCGTCGTTGGCGTGTAGCGTACCCCTTCAGATAGAGCTTCAGTAGATTAGTTATTTTATTTTCCTTCTTTGAGAGACTGTTGTAGTGAGGATTGTTTGATTTTGAGCGCCTGTTACACTGATGTATTTATTGGAGATACTCCCGGTGGATTCAGAGTGTGTATATGAGGTTTTGTATGATTATCATTTTGGAGAGACGGACATTGTTGTTTTATTTCCAGGTGTAGGTGATTGATTTAGTTATACAACAGATTTTTATTTTTAGCTCTGATATCTGTTTAGCTGTAGTACTTCTCTTGCAGGTAGGACGCTTCGCCTATGCGGGTTTGGCATAGGCGGCGGATCTGTTGGCGAGCCGGTCGCAGTTTCGACCCCGGGGCGTGACAAGTGGGACACATCCAAGCAAGTTCCTCCCACCACACATCCTGCAAGGTCGGTGCGTCATCCAACTCCCGGTGTTCTACACGTTTGGCTCCCAATCACAGCCCCAAAATCTTAAGACCCAGTTTATTATTACTATGTTCCATGTCTCATATAAACCCAATCACAATTTCATTTCCATCCACATTCAATGTGGGACATTGGGGGCGGCGCACAGATTCTCCCCGTTTAGGCCTGACGTCCTTGTCAGCCCAACACCACACACAGCCCAAGATCACCAGGCGATGTAGACTCGTCTCGCTAGCCCTGTCATCTAGACCAGACTCAGCCGAGACTCGCCGCACACTTCCGGCTGGTTATTGCTCTGTACCAATTATACGACCCGACCCACTAGCAATAATAACTTGTTGGCCCAAATCACATCCCAAAATGCTTAAGCCAGTTATTATTACTAGTGTTCATGTCTCATATAAATCCAATCACAATTCCATTCACATCCGATGTGGGGACTATTGGGGGCGTCACATGACGAACCAAATCACTACTTGAACGGTCTCGATTAGCCGAATGTCATGGTGCCATCTATTTTTAAATTTGATGATCTTAAAGCCTCAAAAAAATTGAAAATAGTGGAATTTGGTGTAATTTGCAAGAATGCCCTATATTTTATGTTTGGTTTTGGATCAAACTTCTTGATGTGGGACTTTTATGCGATACTCTTCTACAGTGAAGGACTTATGATGAAATATTGGGTGTAGAGGGACATATAGTATCTTGTTATAAGTGCTATATAAGCAACCAAAGGGTTGCTCTTGCAAACCCTAGCCGCTTAATCCACGAGCTTTCTAGTAACCCCCACGCCTCCTCCTCTCCTCTACATCTCCCCGAGCCCAAGCCGCCACTTGTCGTCGTCAGGCAACGCCGGAAAAGCGAAGAGGAGCAACCTTGCTTCTTGATCTCGGGCTTGAGAGGAGTTTGAACGCCACCCAGACCCATCCGCGACTCCCATATCTTCCTGGAGACCTACCCCTGAGGAGTTTGAACGCCGGACTCCGCCGCGTTACGCCAGAGAAGGAACTTCTTCTTCTTCTTTTTCTTAGACTGAGGTAACTCGAACCTCTCTCTCTCATTCGATTTTTCTTGCCAAGAAACCTCCCCACTTCTCTTCTTATTCCCTGGGGACCTTCCCTATGTAGCGCACGCGTTTGTAGACCCTCGGTTAGCCGGCGGGAGCAAGAAACCGAAGATCTTCCAACACCGCCTCCGGTGACCTTGCGGGGGAGACAAGGCATCCGTTGCCATCTGCTGGACCCCAGAAGTCATTTCAAGAAGTCTCAGGCCACCAGTTTGAGTAGGGAAGCCGCAGTACGAAACCCTAGCCTTCAGGTTCTTGATCTTGACCGATCACCACCTCCCACCGCTGTCATCACTTTCCGGTGCCAGCAAACCCTCAGGTTAACTTCCCTTCATCTAGACCTTCACCCTGGTGCCCTTGCATGGGTCATAATATTGTCGGGTCGCCTTCCTTTCCATCCTTATTTTAGGTGAACCCCGAGCTTCATCCCTCCGACCATCTGCCGCTTGTGGCTTGCCGTAGTGGAGTGCTGGTGGACATATGGCACCTCTCTGGACTCCTTCTTGCTGTTGCTTGCCTTGGGATCCACCTAGAACCTGAGTTCTTTTGTGGTGGCCTAACTCGAGCTTTTGGGAAGCAAGCCTTGGCCGACCTTGCTCCAATTACTATTCCGGCAGCTTTCCCGGCAACACCAAAGTGAGCCCTTGAACCTTCTCGATCTCCTGAGCATGATGCTCATCTTAGTTCTACGTTTGGTTGGCTAGTTAGGTCTAAATAGCAACTTAGGATATTAATGTTTATTGTATGTTGAGCCATAACTGTCTTCGGGCACCGTGCCTCTGCCAAATAGCGAGGCATGAGTCTCAATGTGTCGAGGCCTATCTACTGGTGCCCTCGTACCTGTTCAAAAGTCTTCGGATTGATGTAAAGAGCTTAAAAACCTATAAAATATATGTTATTATGCAATTATTGGAAACCCTAGAGGTCTAAATGAAAATGTAGCCACATGGGCTGTCTCGGGTAGCGTGCATATGATCTCTAAACTTTTCGTTAGAGGTCCGATGGCTTCCGTTGAGTGAAATTTGGTTACCGAATCGTAAATCAGTAAAATTATCCGTTTATCGATATTTCTGTGCAAATTGCACATTTCAAGATGTTTGGATGGCCAGTTCTGATTGCCAGTTGCCCCTGGCTGTTCTTGACGCTGTCCTGACTGGCCTAGTGACCACAGTTTAGCGTTGGCGACTTCTGGAGCCGAAGTCGGGTATCCGAAAGTGGATATTAGTAATTATGACACCGATTGAGCACAAAATTGCACAGAGTCGAATATTATTGCCCGAACGTCTGAAGATCAGCGTTCTGGGCCAGCGTGTGAAGTTTCATTAAGTTTGGAAACCTGTAGACACTAGTCGGGCCATAGTTGGTCGAACGACGGATTTTTAAAATTCCGGCAAATCTCGAGATTTGAGGAAAGTCCTTCGTATAGTCGTTCTGCACACTGTGAGTCGATGGAATGGGTATGAGTGAGTCTATTATTGATCAAAGTTTATTATTCAGGCCCAAACAGTCAGGAGCCAGGATGCATGTGAGTAGTCTAGTAGACTTCAAGACCGCCTATACTGAGGTGGGTACTTTGGTCCGGGCTTTAGCATCTTGTCACCTGATTGGGTACCGTACTTGGTCGGACCCCTGTGATTCATACTAGACCTAATCTTATTTTTGAGCTTTATTTCTCTTGATTATTTATCTCTAGCTGTTATACTTGGACTCTTATCATGCCTGTTTGGTTATTAGTTGGATATCAGTATACTTAGCTTATGCTTGGACATATGCCATGTGGGTGGACATTACTTAGATTTACTAATGCTCAGTTATATCGGCATCTCTTTATATTTTCGTACTGCATGATTATTTATACAATTATTTGCATCTCGGTTGGGATTCCGGCTTGTTGCCGATTATCTGGTTTTTAGACCGTGAGCTTAAGTATCAGCATTATGATCGCCACAGCACCGCAGTACTTCACGTACGCCGTGTGATTGATCCCCTACCTTTCATTCTTTACTGGTAGAGTGGTTGAGAGTGAGACCCGTGAGCCCCAGATCATACCGTATGGTGCAGGATTATGTCAGCCAGATCGGTGCTAGACAGCGGCATTAGCCTGAGATTCTTGTGACCAAAAGTGGCAATAGCTTGAGGTCATTGTAACTAAATGTGGCTTTAGCCTGAGGTCCTCGTGACCAAAAGTGGCAGTGATTGGATAGTTGGTTTCTATTATTGATGCATAGTTCATACTATCTTTATTCAGCATGCTCTAGCACATGTATTTCAGTACCCTTATATGCTCAGTATTGTGATTATAATTCTTGTCAGTTATTTGTTTCTATATCTGCCTTTATCTATTGACTTCTTACTATCCATAGTTTATAGTATGTCAGTAGATACAAATTATTGTTTCCGGGCTCGTCGTACCCATTGGGATATATTCAGTTGTATCTCACACCTTTTGGTGACCCATTTTTCAGGTTCTTTGGGTGGTGGGGTGTTGGGACGTTGTGGTGAGGCGGTTACGATAGAGTTGTTCCCATGATGCTAGCTAGCTAGTTACATATGATTACCTTCTGTTATATTATATTTGATCATGACTTAGACTTGTTATTTATCAATTATCTAGTGATTATGGATTAGTTGTGGACTTATCATGATGCTTTTAAACTGATGTTTATGAATTATTTACAGGTGTTAAGTTATTTATTGTTATTAGATAGTATTCTAATTGCATGTTTATACTTGCTTTGTCTATGCTATCGATAGCACCAAACACTTAGTACTATCAAGTTTTTTACCGTTAGATCTATTCCTTTGATTATTTTCACAATTTAGATAATATTAATTTTCTAACCACCCACTAAACCCTAGGGGCCCACTATCATCCTAACCACACATATCTTAATCCAAGATTTAAAAATTTAATAGTATAGTAGTATATATATATATATATATATATATATATATATATATATATATATATATATATATATATATATATATATATATATATATATATATATAGCACCAAATTTTTGGTGCTATTAAATTTTTGACCCTTGAATGAAAGGATATGGTTAGGATAATGGAGGGCCCCTATGATTTAGTAGGTAGTTAGAAAAATAATATGATCTAACGGATGAAAATGATTAATAAGTAGATCTAACGGTAAAAAACTTGGTAGGTAGTATTAAGTACTTGGTGCTATTGATAGCATAGTAATTTAATTATATATATATATATATATATATATATATATATATATATATATATATATATATATATATATATATATATATATATATATATATATATATATGATATGCACAAAATCTATGTTTGAACTCGAATCCGTTTAATTTTTATTTTTATATTTATATCCAAAACTATATACGATTAGCATCGTATAAAAATATTTCTACAATACAAATTCGAACAATTTTTTTGAAAAACTAATTCGATATAAGAAATTTAAATTCCGTGAACCATGCCCTTAACGTAAGATAGTATGTACAACTTGTCCATTGATGCACCAATAATTATTTTTCTAGCAATTGAAAGCCGCTAGATTGGCCAATTCTACATAGAATATTTATATTTAATTAAATTTAGCAATGGACCTTCCACAAATATATTTTCATAAATTAATTTTAGGCTTCTATGTTAAATGTCATTTCAAACTTTATGTGAACTAAGTGTTAGCTAAAATGTTGTGAGCATTTCGTGGTACCAGAAGATTAAGTTGGACCGCGCGAGTTATGTTCGAAATGGTGGAAGATCGAATTAAACTGAGTTATATTCTAAATGACGAGAGGCTGGTTAGATTGAATCATAATTGAAATCTGTGAATGCTGTATCTTTATGTTTTAAGTAAATTGTTTATATTTTTCTTACCGTTTGAGCTTTTGGAATTAATGGTTGGTGCCAACGATCCGACAAATAGTATCAGAATTAGAGATTACGAATTTGATTTCAACATACTGCGAATTTATACAGGTGCCGGCGGAAGGTCCGATTGGACCGAGTCATATTCGAAGTGACGAGAAAATAATTGGACCGAGTCATAATCGAGACTGATTACTGTGTCTGTAAACTTTAATTAAATTAATTATACTTTTCTAACCGTTCAAAATTTTAAAATTAATAATTAATATCAATCATTTGGCATTAAGTAATTGTTTTGTTCTTGTTTGTGTTTTCTGGTTTTAGGTGTGGACTTGTGGTTTTGGCATGAAGTCCAACTATAGTTAGGCAATTGTAGGAAGTTTCCTCCTTCATGAAGTACTTGCTACACTCAATTTCTTTTGAACTAATGCCCATTTGGAAAAAAAAGTTTTCAATCTATATATATATATATATATATATATATATATATATATATATATATATATATATATATATATATATATATATATTTCTAATCTAATGCCATTTAAATGTATTGAAAAAAAAATTATTTATTAATATTTATATAAATTTATATGAGCAATGCTACATATACACCCCGAAAGGGGTGTACATCATACACCCCATCCATCTAATGGGTGGGGTGATTTCAAGGGTCACTTGAAGTGACCCTTACCACACCCCCACCCATTGAATGGGTGGGGATGTATGATGTACATCCCGAAAGGAGTGTACACATAGCATTTTCCAATTTATATATATTAATTAAGAGAGCAAAATTATTATTATTTTCTCTCTCTCCTCTTTCACTTTTTAAGGTACCCTATATCTACTTAATAGCTATATTATTTTTATTTTTATATTATATTAATTTTTTAATTATATAACCAATTATCACGTCAAGTGCGTAATCATATCGAATAATTAATTACATTAAGTATGTATAGCTATATTATTTTTAATCATACAATGTAATATTCAGTATATAGTTATATTTAATTTTTAATAATATCAAGTGTATACATTACAATAAAATTAGATTATAGGAACACATTTTTATGATATTTTTGTGTAAGTGTACTATCTATATTTCATTTACATCCAAAATTAAGTTATAGAAATATATTTTTAGGACACATTATAATAATGTGTCGCTATACACCCTAACAACGGCATATATAGCGACACTAATAATAAGTGTCGGTATTTTTGTTAGCGACATTTTTTTTCAGATTTTAAAAATACTTAAAAATATCATTATATTATAATTTTATTATTATTATTATTATTATTATTATTATTATTATTATTATTATTATTTATATTTAGTGTATAATTATATTGTTTTGTATTATATTTATTTTTAGTTATACCACATTTTATTTTTGAGCATGTAGTTTTATAAGATGTTTAATAACATCAATTATATAGCTAAATTAAATAATAATAATAATAAGGCTAAATTACATAAAATTCTTCTGTAATATTCTGTTTTTCACTTTGCCCCCCTGTCTTTTAAAAGCCTACATTTTGCCCCCTCGTAATTACCGAAATATGCATTTACCCCCGCCGTCACGATTCCGTGAGTGAGCCGTCAGTTTTTTAAAAAATATTATTGAATATGAGAGAGAGAAAAAAAATTCTCTTTTCTAATTAGCATATAAACTTACATAAATATTATTAAATTATTTTTTTTCTAATTTATTTAAATAAGAATAAATTAGAAAAAAAAATAAATTAAAACAAGTTAGATTAGAATTTTTTTTTTTTTTTTTTTCAATAAGATTTGATGAGTCATTAGCTTATTTCTTTTATCATAGTTGTCAAAGTAGAAGGATTAGCCTTTGGCTTCTACTAAAATAAGTAAATCTACTCGTACTTGCATTAATTAATAACTAAAGACCGTACGTACAACAAGATTTAATGAAAGGTGTTAGAGAGAGAGAATCGTCCTATTCTCCATTTATTTTTATCTCCAGGAAGAAGGTGACGTCGTTATTAAGCATCTACTTAATTGTTTTGCACTGAGGACAAAAGTTTTAGATTATGGAATATGCGTACATAGATTTTATGTTGGAAAATGCTATGTGTACACCCGTAAGGGGTGTACATCTCACACCCCCACCCATCTAAGGGTGGGGGTGTGATGATGGGTCACTTGATGTGACCCGTAAAAGATATCGCCACCATTAAAATGGTGGAGATGTATGATGTACACTCCTTCGGAGTGTACATGTAGCATTGCTCTTTTATATTACGGTAAGTAAAAAGAACTTTTTTTTTTTTTTCTTTTTTTGAGAGAGAGAGAGAGAGAGAGAGAGAGTTAGTTGAGAGAGAGAGAGAGTTAGTTGTGAAAAAATCTCTTTGCGGTGGATTAAGAAACCTTTGTTTGTTATATTTTGTTTACGTGTGGTGCTTTTCATTCAATTCACAAAAGTTTGATATATATATATATATATATATATATATATATATATATATATATATATATATATATATATATATATATAATAAAACTGTAAGGTCCTAATAGTTTAATATTAGATAAAAAAAGTTTGATATATTGGACTGTGGTTTAAGTTCAACGAATTATTATTGCTAGTGGGTTGGATCATTACAAATGGTATCAGAAACGAATATCAGCCGAAAGAATAAGAGCTAAGTGTTATACGGAGTAAAGTGTTACACTACAGATTTGATGGGAGCCACCTCTTGAACTCGTAGGAGTCATCTCTAAAATCTCATATTGTTTGATAATTCTGATATGATCTGTGTCTATAATCTGATTTAGATCTAACGAGGACGCTAGAGTCTATATGGGAGCATTTTGTAACGCCCCAATAGTTCCATATCGGATGAAAAATAAATTTTGATTGGATATATAAGGTCATAACCCTAATATTAATAATTGAACTTAAATATTTTGAAATATAATAGAGAATAACGCATGCATTATTAATGCTAGTAGGTCGAGTCGGTACAAAAACTATGGTTAATGTTTGATTTGCCCATTTAGCAATATCATTGTTGAGACAAAAAAAATTTGAAATTTAAAATTAAAATAGAAAAAGGAAAAAAAAGAAATATAGAAATGGATGAAAAAAATTAATTAAATGTTAATTGATTGATACTTGCCCTTGATGACCCATAGTCAAGAAAAAAAAGAAATAAAAAAAAAAGAAAGGGAATGAGATACAGAATTTGAAATTCAAAATTGAAAAAAAAAGGGAAAGAAATAAAAAAAAGAAAAGGAATGAGATATATAATTTGAAATTCAAAATTTAAAAAGAAAAAGAAAGGGAATGAGATATAGAAAAAAAGGAAAAAGGAAAGAAAAAAAAAAAGAGAAAAGAAATAAAAATATATCGTTACCTTATATTTTGAAATTTTTTGAAATTGTTTCTCAAAACGAAGAGGTCCTAAAATAACTATAAATTGGGCCATTAGATTCAAAAAAAAAAAAGAAAAAAAAGAGGCGAAGGTGTTAAAAAAAAAAAAGAAATAAAAAAGAAGAAATAAAACAAAAAAAAAAAAGAATGCATGACGGTAACGACGACGATGACGGCGACGGCGGCCATGATGGCGACGACGACGATAATGATGGCCTCTTCTTCCTTCTTCGACGGCGGCCATGATGGCGACGACGACGATGCGCGAGGAGGTCTCATGGCCTTTTCTTCCTTCTTCGACGGTGGCAACAATGGCGACCAGAAGACTATCCCAACACCAAGATGACGGCGGGTGGGTCGGTGTATGTGCACAAACGACATAGTGGCATTTTTTTTTGTTGATTTGATTGTGTGGCCATCTTCGTGATAGGCTCGACCAATCAAATTCGGCATTGGATCGTTACTATGTCGTGCGTGCATATTCGCTAAACACCCGTCTCCTCAAGACGTGCGTCGAACGACAAGACGACGGTTCTCCAACCGATTTGATTGTGCGGCCATCTTCGTGATAGGCTCGACACACAAATTCAAACTCAAAATAATAATAATATTAAAATAAAAATAAAATTATAAAAATAAATTAAACCGCCATCTTCGTGATAGGCACGGCTCGACTCGATCAAATCACCATCTTCATGATAATCATCGATCGAGCCAACCGCCATCTTCGTGATAGGCCCGACTCGACTTGATCAAATCGCCATCTTCGTGATAGACACCGGTCGAGCCAATCGCCATCTTCGTGATAGGCACGGCTCGACTTGATCAAATCGCCATCTTCGTGATAGGCATTGATCGAGCCAACCTATTTTAGGCTCGCAGGCAAAAATTAGGGAAATGCTTCTGGCGAAAACCCTCGCGGGCGCTAGTTGCTATAATTCCGCCAATGATGGAACGCTGATTCATTCTTGGGTCAGTAATGCACGACACATCTGGTTGTTCCCGAATGCAAAATAAAAATTGTTCATGAAAGGATGCCAAAGGAAAAAATCAATATATCGTCTTAGAGAGCTCTGCTTAATTGCATATGATGGCAGCTCCACTGGGGACATACATATATACTGAAAAGTTTTGGAGGGCACTGCCTAAATGCACATAAAGATGCTCATCTCTCTTCCATCTAGTTTTGAGGCCCTACAAATATGTCATACGAGGGAAGTCATTAAAGGCCTCTGTTGAATCGCATGTGAAGATGCCCCTTTTTCTCCTATCCTATTTTGGCGCCCTATAAATATGTCATTCTAAGAAGACCTTGGAGAGACATGCCTAACAGTATATGAAGATACAGGTTTAACTCCTCATCTAACAAAAGAATCAATCTCAAGCAAAAATAAGCCTTCGAAGTAATTTTTTACGAAAGGTATATGAGCGTGTTGGCCTTTCAACACAATCAATATATGGAAGAAAGATCCTATTAAAGCGTTGGGCCCTTATAAAGTGTGACTTTGATATCCACCCCACTAGGGTGTCATGGCGAAGATCTACGGGCAAATCATGTGTATCTGAATTGACCCCATAACGAACCGACAGAGTCATAAAGGAGAAGTAGGTTGCTCATCATCACGAAAAGAATATGGCCTCATCAATGAGTCACTCATACAAGGAAAGCAATGGGATGACACTTTTGCGGTTTATTGGAGTGAATTTTTCATACATGAGAATAAGAACGTCTCCTGAAATGATCCTGAAATTATCTAATCATATAAATTCTTGAGACTGCACCTTTTTCTCGTTCGCATAACGCTCGTAAAAAAAAGGTGGGGGGCAATTTGTTGAGATAAAAAATATTTGAAATTCAAAATTGAAAAAGAAAAAGGAAAGAAAAGAAATAAGAAAATGGATGAAAAAATTAATTAAATATTAATTGATTGATACTTGCCCTTAATGACCCATAGTCAAGAAAGGAAAGATGTAATGACGCTGACTTTTTACTTTTTCCTTATCGATGTCTTTTGGTTTTAAGCTTGTATTGGTGGTTTTCTCTTGGTGTTGGTTCGCTTGGTTTTTGGGTTGCGGTTGTCGTGTCATTATAGAGCCCGTTAAACGAAAAACGATGACGCGATCGGATCGGAAATCCGACCTACGGATCTCCCGGAATGAGGGTTTCAATGTTAGCGGGTCCGAGTGGATAAGTTCGGAATTTCCCAGGACCCGTTAAGCGTTATTGGTGCATCGGGATCCGTGCTAGCGGTTACGGGACGTTTCGGAGGATCATAACGCATATCGAGAAATCGGCTAAAAATATCTTTAAAATACCAAATATTGGAATTTTCGTACGTACAAAGATAAATAAAGAAATAAAATATCAATAAAAAGATTTTAATATCCCAAATACCGTATAACTCTAATTCTGAGAAAAATCGTCCCTCTTTCTCTTTCCTTGTTGCGCGTGCCGAAGACCGAGACCGGAAGCGTCGTCGATACCGAGGAGCGAATCCAGAAGCACCACCATCCGTGGAGATCGGGATCGCGTTGTCTTCTCCATCAGAGCTAGGTTAGCGACTTTTATCGCTCTCAGTTTTCGGTAATTAAGTTTTGCGTTAGGGTTCGATGTTTTTGTTCTGTTTGACCGTCGGTTCGTATGTTGGTTTTTGTTCGTGGGTTTTGGTTCTTGGTGATGAGTTTTTGGGGTTTTCGGCGGGGAAGCTGAGGGTCGTCGACGGTGGCTCCGTCACTGCTCGATGCCCTAGCCGAGCCGCCGCCGCCGCTCCATGCCCTAGCCGAGCCGCCGCCGCCGCCGCCGTTCGATGCCCTAGCTGAGCCGCCGTGGCCACCGTCGTGCTTTGCCACTGCAGGCGGCGCGCCGTCGAGGCACTGTGGCCGCGCTTAGCCAAGCGGGCTGCCGCCGCGAGCTCTACCGCGCCGCCGCGTGCCAGCGCCGGGCTGTGCCCGCGCGCGCTGCCGCCGCGCGCGCTGCCGCCGCGCGCGCTACCGCGGCGCCGCTGTGCCCGTGCTGGGCTACCGCGATGTTGAGCGGTGTTTGCGCGTGCCCGCGCGTGGCTAGGCCCGCGTGGGGCTGCCGCGCCATTGCCGCGCCCGCGCGGGGCTGCCGCTTCACTGCCGCGCCCGCGCGGGGATGTGCCCGCGCGGGGCTACCGCGATGCTGCGCGCAGTTTTCGCGTGTCCGCGCGGGGCTGTGCCCGTGCGGGGTTGCCGCGCGCGCTACCGCGCCGCCACTGTGCCCGCGCGGGGCTACCGCACAGCTGCCCGCTGTTTGTGCGTGCCCGTGCGGGGCTAGGCCCGCCCGGGGCTGCCGCGCCCGCGCGGGGCTGTGCCCGGGCGGGGCTACCGCGCTGCTCGCGCTGTTTGCGCGTGCCCGCGATGGGCTGCTGCGCCCGCGCGGGGCTACCACGCTGTTTGCGCGTGCCCGCGCGCGGCTAGGCCCGCGCGGGGCTGTGCCCACACGGGGGTTACCGCGCTGCTGCGCGCTGTTTGCGCGTGCCCGTGCGAGGCTAGGCCCGCGCGGTGCTGCATCGCCGCTGCCGCGCCCGCGCGGGGCTGTGCCCGTGCGGGGCTAGGCCCGCGCGGGGCTGGGCCCGCGCGGGGCTAGCGCGCTACTGCCGTGCCCGCGCGGGGTCGCCGCACCGCCGCTAAGTCCGCATGGGTCGTGCCGCTGTCATCGACAGTTTTGGTTGACCTTTTACTCGGCGTTTTCATCGACGGTTTTGGCTCGACAGTTTTGCTTGACCTTTTACTCGGCGTTTTCATCGACGGTTTTGGCTCGACAGTTTTGCTTGACCTTTTACTTGGCATTTTCATCGACGGTTTTGGCTCGACAGTTTTGCTTGACCTTTTACTTGGCATTTTGATCGACGTTTTTTGGCTCGACAGTTTTGCTTGACCTTGTACTTGGCGTTTTCATCGACGGTTTTGTTCGACAGTCCGCTTAACCGTGCAGTCCACTTGACGGTGCAGTCCGCTTGACGGAGCTGTCCGCTTGACGGTGCAGTCCGCTCGACGGTGCAGTCCGCTTGACGGTGCAGTCCGCTGCACGCAGTTTTTTTCGCTTTTCATCAGATGAGCCTTCGCTCGGTTGTTTTTCGTCGCGGACTTCGTCAAGGCAACAATTGGAACCCGTTTTCTGTCAATTGCCTCTTCGACAGTCGGACCGCGTCGGAAGTACGTTTTTTTTTATAACCGGAGGGATTTTTGGACGCGGAGTCTTTCGTCGGTTCCTGTTTTGGGGGTAGAAAGGGTTTTTGAGTACAGTAGTCGGGACCACTATTTTTCCCAGTTGTGAGGGGTAAATTGTTGATTGGTGTTTCGGATATTTTATTAGGCCCGCGGGTGGTGTTATTTTTGCTTTGGAGGGTCACGGGCGCGGTTGGTTGTCTTCGTTTCAGGTGGGTACTTTTTTCTTACAGTTTGGAGTATGGTATCATATGTAATACGTAAGAGTAAAGTAGATGTGCTAATGAATTTTGACTAACCCCTTTTGTATGAGTACCCCTATTATTACACATGGACTTCGGTCATTATGCTCATAGTTGCTTGCACGCACACCAGCGGTTTGGCCACCGTATCGGTGTACTTTTCCGGAAAGGTGGTACATTGACCCGTGTACCCCACAAGGTGACGTAGTGGGGACCCCTCATGGTCACTTAAGGTGCCGCACAAGTGTCGTGGAGGGGTTAAAAGTAACAAGGTGAGAGCAAGGTGCTTTCTTTTGCATGCACTGATCGTTTTACAGGGGGTTACCGTTGATCCATGCGGAAGAGTGTGGATGCTATGGTTTTCGGTTTGCTTTATTCCCAGTATTTATAGCATTTTGCACATCTTACTATTATCTCTTACTCTTTGTGTCGCTGACTTCCCACACGGTGACAGGTTCAGACAGAGGTGGGATCCGGGACGACAGTGAGGCTACGACCAGAGGAAGTCAGCCTCGTTTGGGGCTGGTGACCTCTCAGTTAGTACGTTTTTATTTATTATTTCGGTTAGTTAGCTCTGTGTGTGTGGTACTTATTTGTGGATGGTGTGGATTTTGGAAATTTCGTGAGGAACGATTTTTCCTTTACGTTATTTTGGGTACGGCCAATTTCAAATAAAAGAAAAGAATTGCGAAAATGATTTTGAAAGAATAGGTGCCGTGTGGGCACTATTTTATAAATCTGTGGATTTATCATTTCAAAATGTTGATGGCCTCGTTAGATATTGATTATGATTATCCTCTTCCTCTACTCGACTGTTTGACTAGTGTGGTTAAAGTGTGAATTGTATTTGTGACGCCATGCACATACAAAGGAGACTCTGTCCGTTTGTGGGGTGAATTTGTATATGTGGTGGGTCTGGGCACGTACCGGAGGGTGGGACTGTTTCAAAAAAAAAAAAAAAACTTACACGTTTTCCGCCTAATTAAACCCACGGGACGTGACAGATTAAGATGGTATCAGAGAAAAATGACTTTAACCACAATAGTCAGTGTCCAACATCCACAGAGTGCAATGCCACTAGCAGCTAACCGAAGAGATACTCAAGGAATAAGTGCGTAGAACGCGAGTGTTCGAGGAAGGGTAGAGAATTAGAGTCCCTGGTTGAGCGTAGGTCATGGCGCTAGAATGGTTAAGTCTAGGGTTGACTTGGTTTCTATGTATACACAGATAGTGGCTCGGGCTGGGACTTCTTTTCTTGGTGCCGAGATGGATGGGATGGATCCGACGGCTGCAGAGAATCGGCTGCTTCGACAACAGTTACACGACATGGTCGGGCGACTGCTAACGCTTTCTGAACGCACGTACTTATTGACGCAAACCGCCGGCGTGGATGATCGCGTTCCCTTTGTAGTGAGGGATGAGTCCAACACAGCCCGTTTCCTCGCGGATGGTCTATGGAGGGATATCTTTCAAGAAATGCCAACAGCAGGATAACCCACTTAATAAGAGGTAGACGACTGGGCCACCTTGGTGAAGCACGAATTGGCCGTCGCCCGCGCCCGGCAGGAGGACCATGAGCGCAACCGGGGCCAAAAACGGTCCCAGATTCATCCTGGGGATGGTTTTCCTAATGGAAGCCGACCGCTCAAGTATCCGAAGACGCAGCAAGGAACTAGGAGCAAGCCGACAAGAGGACCGGAGCCGCGAGTTAGGCCTTGTATCCTCTGCGGGGAAACACACCGAAAAATCGTTTGTCCCTGAAAGCGCGACCACTGTTTCCATTGTGGCAAGCCGGGGTACTTCCGTTTCAACTGCCCCCTGAACCCGGGATCAGCTCTTTCAGCGACAGGGCACAAGGAGAAGGGTGCGACCACAACCCCGCGAGGGGGTCCTGGGTCCAAGCCTAACGAGGTCGTGCGCCGTTGGCCCAAGGGCTGCGACCGATTTCCTCGCGACGGTTTGGCAGAGGACGCACCGCCTCGGAAGAGGTAGCAGCAGGTAATACTTCACTCATAGTTTTCTTTTCGAGACTATTTTTTTCTTTGGTTTTGTCACCGGAGCACCCCATTCTTTCACCTCACTTTTACCTTCACCTCTACCCAAAGTTGTTCGGAGAGACGCACCCCATTCTTTCACCTCACTTTTTACATTCGCCTCTACCCAAAGTTGTTCGGAGAGACGCACCCTATTCTTTCACCTCACTTTTTACCTTCGCCTCTACCCAAAGTTATTCGGAGAGACGCACCTCATTCTTTCACCTCACTTTTTGTCTTCGCCTCTACCCAAAATTGTTAGAAGAGACCCCTCTTCGTAGAGATAGGTTCGTTCAGACCCCTAGATAACCCCTTAAGGCAGGTAGCTTGATTCCTCCATGCTCGATGAGGTTGGGCCGATTGGTATGCCCTTGGAACAGGTGGTAATCCCGCTGAGGGATTTCGGCATAGTACACGGGATAGACTGGCTTACCAATCACGACGCTGGGACGCCCTGCATGCAGCTTTTTTGTGGAATGGACCTTGTGGTAGGACGTAAAGTCGAATACTAGCCGTAGTGTTGGGTGTCGCCTCAAGAGGGACGGGACGGTAGAGTTGCAAGGCAGGTTGAGCCTGCTGTTGCATGAAACCTTAGGGCGTTTCACGTGTCAATGCTTCGGGGGTGGGAAGTTAACCCCGATGCGGATCTTGGCACGTGAAAGTAGGAGGTTTTGTACCCGACCCTTCTCTATGTACTGGGTTGGTAGTGTAACCGTGGGGAGTTTGGAGCTACGTGTGTTTCACTTTTAGTTTGGTGAGAGCGTTTTTCCATTTTACTGGATGGGTGAAGTAGTTAAGTTTCGGGGGCGAAACTTCTTTTAAGGGGGTAGTGATATAATGACGCTGACTTTTTACTTTTTCCTTATCGACATCTTTTGGTTTTAAGCTTGTATTGGTGGTTTTCTCTTGGTGTTGGTTCGCTTGGTTTTTGGGTTGCGGTTGCCGTGTCATTATAGAGCTCGTTAAACGAAGAACGACGACGCGATCAGATCAAAAATCCGACCTACGGATCTCCCGGAATGAGGGTTTCAATGTTAGCGGGTCCGAGTGGATAAGTTCGAAATTTTTTAGGACCCGTTAAGCGTTGTTGGTGCAACGAGATCCGTGCTACCGGTTACGTGACGTTTCGGAGGATCGGCATGCATATCGAGGAATCGGCTAAAAATATCTTTAAAATACTGGATATTGGGATTTTAGTACGTACAAAGATAAATAAAGAAATAAAATATCAATAAAAAGATTTTAATATCCCAAATACCGTATAACCCTAATTCTGAGAAAAATCGTCCCTCTTCATCTTTTCTCGTTGCGCGTGTCGAAGACCGAGACCGGAAGCGTCGCCAATACCGAGGAGCGAATCCAGAAGCACCACCGTCCGTGGAGATCGGGATCACGTTGTCTTCTCCGTCAGAGCTAGGTTAGCGACTTTTATCGCTCTCAGTTTTCGGTAATTTAGTTTTGCGTTAGGGTTCTATGTTTTTGTTCGGTTTGACCGTCGGTTCGTATGTTGGATTTTGTTCGTGAGTTTTGGTTCTTGGTGACGAGTTTTGGGGGTTTTCGGCGGGGACGCTGAGGATTGTCGACGGTGGCTCCGTCGCCGCTCGAGCCCTAGCCGAGTCGCCGCCGCCGCCGCCGCCCGATGCCCTAGACGAGCCGCCGCCGCCGCCCGATGCCCTAGCCGAGCCGCCGCCGTCGCCGCCACTCGATGCCCTATCCGAGCCGCCGCCGCTCGATGCCCTAACCGAGCCGCCGCCGCCGTCACCGCTCGATGCCCTAGCCGAGTCGCCGCGGCCACCGCCGCGTGCTGCCACCGCAGGCCGCACGACGCCGAGGCGCTGTCGCCGCGCGTAGCCAAGCAGGCTGCCGCAGCGCGCGCTACCGCGCCACCGATGTGCCCGCACGGGGCTACCGTGCTGCTGCGTGCTGTTTGCGCGTGCCCGCGCGTGGGTAGGCCCGCGCGGGGTTGCCGCGCTGCGCGGGCTGTCGCCGCGCGCGCTACCGCGCCGCCGATGTACCCGCGCGGGGCTACCACGCTGCTCCGCGCTGTTTGCGCGTGCCCGCGCGTGGGTAGGCCCGCGTGGGGCTACCGCGCTGTTTGCGCTGTGCCCGCGCGGGGCTACCGGGCTGCTGCATGCTGTTTGCGCGTGCCCGCGCGGGGCTACCGCGCTGCTGCGCGCTGTTTGCGCGTGCCCGCGCGGGGCTACCGCGCTGCTGCGCCCTGTTTGCGCGTGCCCGCGCGGGGCTGCTGCGCTGCGCCGGCTGCCGCCGCGCGTGATACCGCGCCACCGCTGTGCCCGCGCGGGGCTACCGTGCTGCTGCGCGCTGTTTGCGCGTGCCCGCGCGGGGCTAGGCCCGTGCGGGGCTACCGTGCTGCTGCGCGCTGTTTGCGCGTGCCCGCGCGGGGCTAGGCCCGTGCGGGGCTACCGCGCTGCTGCGCGCTGTTTGCGCGTGCCCGCGCGGGGCTAGGCCCGTGCGGGGCTGCCGCGCCGCCGCCGCGCCTGCGCGGGGGTGTGCCCGCGCGGGGGCTACGGCGCTGTTTGCGCGTGCCCGCGCGAGGCTGCCGCGCCCGCGCGGGGCCGCCGCACCACCGCTAAGTACGCATGGGTCGAGCCGCTGTCATCGACAGTTTTGCTTGACCTTTTACTCGGCATTTTCATCGACGGTTTTGGCTCGACAGTTTTGCTTGACCTTTTACTCGACGTTTTCATCGACTGTTTTGGCTCGACAGTTTTACTTGACCTTTTACTTGGCGTTTTCATCGACGGTTTTGGCTCGACAGTTTTGCTTGACCTTTTACTCGGCGTTTTCATCGACGGTTTTGGCTCGACAGTTTTGCTTAACCTTTTACTTGGCGTTTTCATCGACGGTTTTGCTCGACAGTCAGCTTAACGGTGCAGTCCGCTTAACGGTGTAGTCCGCTTGACGGAGCAGTCCGCTTAACGGTGTAGTCCGCCTGACGGAGCAGTCCGCTCGACGGTGCAGTCCGCTCGACGGTGCAGTCCGCTCGACGGTGCAGTCCGCTTGACGGTGCATCCCGCTTGACGGTGCAGTCCGCTGCATGCAGTTGTTTTCGCTTTTCATCAGATGAGCCTCCGCTCGATTGTTTTTCGTCACGGACTCTGTCAAGACAACGATTGGAACCCGTTTTCCGTCAATTGCCTCGTCGACAGTCGGACCGCGTTGGAAGTACGTTTTTTTTATAACCGGAGGGATTTTTGGACGCGGAGTCTTTCGTCGGTTCCTGTTTTGGAGGTAGGAAGGGTTTTTGAGTACTGTAGTCGGGACCACTATTTTTGCCAGTTGTGAGGGGTAAAATGTTGATTGGTGTTTTGGATATTTTATTAGGCCCGCGTGTGGTGTTATTTTTGCTTTTAAGGGCGCGGTCGGTTGTCTTCGTTTCAGGTGGGTACCTTTTTCTTGTAGTTTGGAGTATGGTATCATATGTAATACGTAAGAGTAAAGTAGATGTGCTAATGAATTTTGACTAACCCCTTTTGTATGAGTACCCCTATTATTACACCTTGACTTCGGCCATTATGCTCATAGTTGCTTGCACGCACACCAGCGGTTTGGCCACCGCATCGGTATACTTTTCCGCAAAGGTGGTACGTTGACCTGTGTACCCCACAAGGTGACGTAGTAGGGACCCCTCGCGGTCACTTAAGGTGCCGCACAAGTGTCGTGGAGGGGTTAAAAGTAACAATGTGAGAGCAAGGTGTTTTATTTTGCATGCACTGATCGTTTTACAGGGGGTTACCGTTGATCCATGCGGAAGAGTGTGGATGCTCTGATTTTCGGTTTGCTTTATTCCCAGTATTTATAGCATTTTACACATCTTACTATTATCTCTTACTCTTTGTGTCGCTGACTTTTCACACGACGACAGGTTTGGGCAGAGGTGGGATCCGGGACGACAGTGAGGCTGCGACCAGAGGAAGTCAGCCTCGTTTGGGGCTGGTGACCTCTCCGTTAGTTCGTTTTTATGAGTATAAATCTCCAACTACTATATTTTTATGAGTATAAATCTCTTCGTACTCATAAATTTTCAGCCATTGGATTAAGGAATATACGGTTAGGATTAGAATTATAATAGTACTCTAGGATTTATACTATTTCATTAACAACCCACTAAACCTTAGGGGTACCACTATCACCCTAACCGCACATCTCTTCATTCAAGAGTGAAAAAATTATAACTACAAAAGAGTCTATACTCATAAGAGTATAATAATCCTATGCTATATATATATATATATATATATATATATATATATATATATATATATATATATATATATATATAATTTGAAAGCCTTTAATCTTTGATTTGTGCCCACAAAGGAACAAAATTCCGGTCAGCAGCATCAGCTAGTTGAGACTATACCAGAATTCGGTCTGCCGTACTCTTATTGTTCTAATTAATACGAAATGCCGTCCAAAACTTTCTTATCTTTGCCTATTTTATTCTGATTAGACCATCAAAATGTCATTTCTTTTAAAACCTTTTTCAGCTAAGTTAATTTCAACATATTTTTATATTTAAAAGGTACAAAATTCTTTTTGTATCCGTGTCCACAGGCCTTAGACTGCAGCTTGATTTCAAGTTTGGGTTAAAGTTGTCATGCGTGTGTGCGCGCGCGTGTGTGACTATCAATTAATCAATGGATCTTCTTCAAACTCTGTTTCTGACGCAGCAATATCGAAACAATTTATTTTACGTTTTGTTTGTTAGAAATTGCTCAACTTATTCATTTTTACATCTACGGTCACATCCCAAAGATAAGCAATTATCAGAGTGCTATAGTATAATGTTTTCATTATTGTTTCTAATGCTGTTGCCCACAGTTGAAAATCATGCTTATAATACATTGGAAAGGTGACAAAGAACTATGCGCATGTATTCAATGGAAAAGACCAGACCACTTTCAATTTGTTACAATTGAGTTTTTTAAATGCAGCAAAAGCCAAACAAGGTTCCTCAAATGTCCCATCTTTTACAGTAAATCAATTAAATCAGCTTGAAAACCGGCAAAGCAACAAAGATCTAGTCAGCAGTGTGAGTTATTTTAGGCTCTCCACAGGGCACCATTTGTCCTAATCAATCTTATTATCTTGTCTTGCTTAATATTAATTAAATGCCAGCTAAAACCAAACTCCATGTGTTTTTCTTCTTGTAAGCTTTTTTAATTTCAAGTGGAAAAAGAAGAAAGAGGAGGGTCTTCAGAGTCCAAAAGTCATCTTCTGTGACTTTCTGCAGTCAACTGACTAAACAGCATGGATCTAATTTAAATTACTCCCATAGAAAAAATTATTATTATTATTATTATTTTGTTGAATATTAAATATTAAAAATATTATTTTTTAAAAGCTTAATAATAATGGTTGTTTGATATAATTTAATATAGTATTATAATAAAAAATTTAAATTCGAGTTTTGTTAGGCTCTTAATGTTAAAAAGTTTTGAACTAAAAAGTGAAAAAAATATTAAATATAAATATTAAAAAATTATATTATGAGAGTTTAAAGAATAATAATTGCTTGATATAATTTAATAGGATATCAGAATAAAAATTTTTAAATTTGAATCTTGTCAGATTTCTAACGTTAAAAAATTTCGAACTCTACCGTGAGGCGAAGCGGTAAATGTAATGTAAATATTAAAAAAATATTTTTAAAAAAATTTAGTTTTTGAAGAAAAAGGGTTATTTGACATATATAATTCAACACTTTTTCTAGAGGCTATACTTGTGAAATTGTGTTATTTGGACTCCCTAATATTATTCTTCTTGTTTCACATCTTTTGTTTGGAGTTTTTGGTGTGAAGCAAAAAATTCATAGCAGCTACTAATTAGTCCACAAGTTTCATTGATAAAAACAAAAGGGAATCACCCTATGGTATTACATGTCAATAAAAAGAAAAGAAAAAAGAAAAACTTCACAAGTTGTACAATTCCTCATGTTCAGAGATTATAATCTCTTTTGGTGGAAATAAATAAGCGAAAATTACATTGCTTTCAACTGTATATATATTTACTAACGTATACATCTCAAGGCAGTAATGTAATAAGCATCTATAACCTTCAACAACAAAAATGTATTTTTACTCTTTTTTTTTTTCTTTTTTTCAAACTAGGAGAAACTCAACTCATTGACATTGATCAGAACCTGGTTAATTGTGCAGCGGATTCGGGCCCTGAGGCACCAATCTCTTCGACACTCCGTAAACATCGCCAAAGTCATCGTCGTCGGGCTCCTGAGAAGGCGATCTCCCGGAGAAGCAGCCCATCGACGGTCCGGACTTCTCGCCTTTCCACGCCGCGTTCCTGCCGTTCGGAATTCTCCGGCCATCGCCGAAGCCGATGAGCAGCAGTGTCAATATGAAGCGAAACAAGAACATGGGTTGTACTCGGAACTTCCTAAATCTCATGCTTGTGATCTCTAGAATAAGGGAACGATAGAAAATGGAAGAGAGAGAGAGAGAGAGAGAGAGAGGGAGAAGAAGGTTGAATAGAGTGTGAGCTGGGATAAAGAAAGGTGGGGAGGGGTATTAATATTGAACCAATTAATCTCCAATAGTAAGAGTGTTTAAGTTCTCCTCAAGTGTACCAAAAATGTCCTCTCAATAGTTCTTGGAGAGTTTGCATCCACATGCAGATTCTTCTATTGACAATTTGGCCATTTGGATCAAAAATGAAATCTCCTTAGTTACAAGAGAAGATGAAATTAAGGAAGGTTACATCATCAAGGGCATTGGGTGTTGACTCAAATGTGGAGGGGGGGGGGGGGGGGTGGTGATCCTCTATCTCTTCACCATATGTCTTTGTGTAGGTGGTGGAGTAAATATTATAATAATCCCTAGTAGGAGTAGGGAAAATGTCATAGTCCCTAGCTAACAATCATAAAGTATGGCCCAGGTCTTAAAACTCCTGTGTGTTTGTGCTTAATATTAAATATTTGCATTATCTTATCATATGCGGAAAGCCATGCTCCAGGCTCCAGTCAAAGGTGTCTTTTTGGCTGAAAGGACACGATATTCTATTTCTTTTTGGGCAGAAGGTCAGATTGAATCGAGTCCATTTCGTTCGAAACGGCGAAAAACTAGATTGAATCGACTTGTGTTCATAATATTATATTTATACGTTTTAAATAAATTAATTTTGTATTTCTAAATGCTCAAAATTTTAGAATTTATAATAATTAATCCGACATCTTCTACCTTATTTCATGGGGCTCTGCCTCATATATAAAATACACAGTACATGCCATAAGCTCTGATCATGTGCACAGTACAGGATGCTGAGGGAAAGTGAAATTAAATATTTAGTAATGTCACAAGCTAGATCATATAGATTAAGACATAAGATTCCAAATGAACTTAAACGAGAGTGAAAGTGATTTAGTTGGATTAAATGATCGAATGGGCGCGTCATTGGATGGTTCGCGTTTTCTCCGACGTGTTTAATTGATCACCATGTTTAATTGCTTGATTGATAAATCTGGTTGATGTTCTTCTGTTATATATATCATTGGATTTGGATTTGAGGTAAATAACTGGGATGAGTGAAATCAATGCCAACTAAGGCAAATTATTAAGTAGGGTTATTGGATTTATTGGACTTAATGTGTTGCTGTGTATGGTGGGTTCCATGAGTAATAGCCCAACATAGGCTTTTAAGCCTTTTGGATCGACAACTCATTATTAAATATACCATTAATTGGACTTAAATATAAAGAGGGTGGTTGATTGGCTTGAGTACAGCATCAGCTTGTGAACACATTATTTATTAATTTATTCCTCTTAAAATTTTATTTCCTATCTACATTTTTCCAATTTAGCTTACGTGAGCCACTGCTCATTATAGCTTCTATTGTCACACATTATTTATTTCTAAATTATTATCAAGAAGGGAGAAAAAGAAAAAAAAAGGTCTTTATTTCTCTTTCTGTGGACTAGATCTGCCCTTTTTTAAATTATTATCAAGAAGGGAGAAAAAAAAAAAAAACCTTTATTTCTCTTTCTGTGGACTAGATCTGCCCTCGATCAGGTGTTCACTGGACAAACTAAGCTGAATGAATGGGAAACTTATATTATTGACAAATGCATGTATTTTGATCGGCGCAAATCTGATTTATCAAATATAATGATTTGGCTCACTAACAATAATAATTTATTGGGTTTAAATTATAGATTAAAATGTTTAAACTCAATTATTATTATTAATGTCTATATCTTTTATAAATTCAAGCGCAATTTCATATCCATCTGATATGGAATTATTGGGATGCCACAAATGCTGACGTTCTCGTCAGCCCAAACACACGCACACCTCAAAATTACTAGGTGATGTGAGATTTGTCTCGCTAGCCTCATCATTCAGACCTATGACATAGCTCGTCACATTGTCTTTCAGATCCTGATTCAGTCGAGACTCGCCACACACTTCCGGCTAGTGACTGACTCTGATACCAAATGTAATGATCCGGCCCACTAGCAATAATAATTCGTTGGGCTGACTGGCTGATACCAAATCCAACAACTGAATATGAGTGGTGATTGAGTATGGGCCAGTATGAGTGGTGACTGACTCTGGTACCAAATCTAATGAAATTTGGTGAGTAAATAAAATTCGTATTTAATAAATCTATTTGCCAATATTAACATCGTCTATGTTAATAGTACCACTCATACCGTATCTTGTAATTACCCAAGTTTTTGTTTCTTCCATGAACTCTAAAATTGCACCTTCTTAACACGAATATCTGCATCGAAATTTCAACCAAAAAGCTTTCAATAAAATTTAGTATTATCATGAAATGGTTTTCTCATTAGAAATTTAACTAGGCAAGAATGATATCATATACTTGCTACTTTCTAATTGCGCTACGTACGTTGTTTTTCTCTATATATCAACTCGATTCGATGAAAAATTAATACTATCTATATACTTAAAAAGTGAATGTAAATCTTATATCTTACTCATCAAAAGATCAATATATTTACACTAACTTTATTAATGGTTTCTGTATCAGTGTACAAGTAGCATTTCTCCGGACGAATTATTTTGCTAACTACGTTGGTGGTCTACAAACAATCCTACAATATCTTGTCGTACACGTCTGATATTTGCTTAGAACACTTGATAGGCATCCTTCTCAATGTGAATCAGAATTCGGATCTACACTCCATGTACATATTGGACACCTATCAAGGTGTGTATAATAGTTATTAAGTAATTAATGAATTAATTTATTTATTTTTAATAAACAAGGGATCCATTCATTGGTGAGGAGAGAGAAATTGGAGGACCTGAATAAATGGGGAAGGGCATTTGCTTGAGGTGGTGGGCCATAAGTTTTAACTCCTCTGTTAAATGAATTCGGGCCCATAGTGGGGCCCGTTTAGAGAAAAATAACCTATCCACATCAATCCCCGTCCAGTAAAGAGGCGCATTCATTTAACTACCGATTCGCTACGGTAGTGGTAGTAAGAGAGATTCCCTCCCCTCGTAACAAAATCCTTTTGCCTTTTTTAGCAATAATTTTTTATTATTCATATCATGTTCGTTGAAATATTAACAACATCATTACCAAATAATTTAAACTTTTAAAGTAGAACGGTTATTTAATATAATTTTAAATAAAAATAAAAGTTTATCCCGTCAAGATAGTATAATTAATTTTTTTCTATTTAATTTAGATTCACGTCTTTAAACCTATAAAAAATATTAAATTCAGATGTTAAAAATACCGTTTTTTTATTAATTTATAATTTTAGAGTACAACGGTTATTTTATATAATTTCATAATACTTAACAAAACTGGATAAGGACTTGTTTGATTTCACAAAAAGTATGTAATTTTTTTTTATAAAAAATTAATTTTTAAGTTTTCTGCATATGTTTAGTCGTAAGAAAAACTGACTTTTTGAAAAACTTTTTCCTTTTTTTTTTTTTATTTTTTCCAAATTTTATGAAAACTAGTATTTTTGTTTTTCTATTTGTTTTAGAAAAATGAAAATACTATATTTTTATAATTTTTTTAAAAGAATTTTTAGAAAAATTTAAATTTTCATGAAATCAAACGGACAAAAAATTTTAAAACGTTTTTCTGAATAACTTTTTTCTACACTTCTTCAGAAAACCAAATAACACCTAAGATCTTGATGGTTGATATTCATGTATGATTTCAAATTCGAAATCTAATTGCTCTACATTTCTAATTAAAATTATTTTTTTAAAAAATAAATAGACATGTGCTTTAACAAAAAACACTATCTAAACTAGGGATGTCAAGCGAATTTAACATGATTTTTGTTATAGGTATAAAAAATAAAAATTAGGTTTATATATAGTTTTTATCTTTAGCTGACTCGAATCCGAACTTGAATCTGAATACGATTCAAACTTGAACCAATTTTATATTATAAAATATATAAAAATTTAAATTTATTCTTTAAAAATTTAGATAAGAGAATGATGTTTTTTTTTTTAAAAAAAGAATTGGTAAAGAGAAATAAACACTTCGGTTTCTGATTTTAGTTTTTCATTTTCCGATTTGGCAATGAATTTTAAACACCCAATGGATTCATGTTTAAATTTGAATTTTTAAAAATTCGTCAGCATTCTTAATCGTAACATCACTTTTTCATAAAATGGCTGTATATTAAAGCAATGGCAAACAAAATAGAAAATTTCTAAATATGTAATAATTCTCAGGCTCATTAATAATGGAATGCTTTGGCACCGTCCAATAGTACTGTTTTAAATGTGTTTCACCGCTGATGAGTAACGAAATCGTTCCAGTACCAAAGTTTTCTATGCATGTAGCGTGTTGGTGCATTCAATTAATGAACGCTCAGGATAGGAGATAGGGAAGATATATACTGGCACTGCATGAGTCACATCATGCGGGGTGGATTAAGTCGATGGGGCCATCATCGATCTGGGCCGTACAATCTTTTGATTAAGTTGCCCACTTCAGCAGGTTATTAGCCATTCATTGTAGACTCGTGGACAAAGAGCTAACAACGAAAATTTTGAGCTGGGGATGGTGAGGTCGACTTGATCTCTATCCTTTTTGTCTAAAAGGGAATTGAAGTTCGTCCTTATACACAAGCTAGTTCAGTCCCTGTTTGGAGTTTCATTTTTCTCAAAAAAAAAAAAAAAAAAAAAAAAAAAAGCTACTCGTTTCTCGTTTCATTCATTAAGAATTTTAAATTTAGCTCACAGTTAGAACTTCAGTGAAAAATATTTAGAAAAAAAATAAGATTAAATAGGAGAAGGGAGATAGTCGAAAAGAGATATATATAAGAAAAAAATAAAAGTGAAAAGGGAAAGATAATAAGAGAGACAATTCTCGAGATTAGCAGTAGTGTTTTGACTATTTTCGTGATTAGAATTGTTCTTTAGTACAATCTTGTTTGAAGAGGTTATCTTCAGTACAATCTTGTTTGAAGAGGTTATTAGAGATTAGCAGTAGTGTTTTGACTATTCTCGAGATTAGCAGTAGTGTTTTGACTATTCTCGTGATTAGAATTGTTCTTCAGTACAATCTTGTTTGAAGAGGTTATTAGAGGTGAGGATTCTTTTTCGAAGCAGCAACCATACAATTTTTTTTTTTTTTTTTTGAAATTTGGAGTATCCAAATATGTGATCGTAAGATTCTTGATCCCAGCGGATCGAAAAGTCATTTATCTCCAGCAGATCAAATCTAGCTTATCGTTTACAGTACCACTCGATATATAGAATGTTCTTCAGTTGTTGGATCCTACACCTGCCTTCTTGGGAGGTAGCATCGAGCCCTCCGGCGATTTTGTTCTAATTTCAATTCGTGATACTTATTTTTTTATTTTGGACTTTATTGCATATACGAGAAAAATTGATGCGGATATATATAGGGTCTTCGCCAATCCAAATATTCGACCAAAAAAATTTATTATTTTTGTCCCCTCTGTTGAAAGTAATTCGACATACGCAAATAATTTTGCAATTCGGAACATTCTCCACAGAGTGAGAATAGATTAAAATAGTCAAAAAAAATACGAAACTTCAGCTATATAAATATAGCGAAAGAAAGCATTAGGGTGTGTATATATTTGTTTGTGTATTTTTTTACTGAAATATTATTTTTTGTTTGTTTGGCTTTGAGAAAAAGCAGTCGCAGACTCTTTTTTTTTTGATTAAACAGGGGTATACCCTATTTGAGAAGGTGTACAGAGCGAAATAGGAAGAGGGGAAAGAAGAGAAGCAGGAACTGAGCAGACAAAGCTCAACCGAACAACACAGCGACCGATGAACATTGAAAGCACACCGAACCCACAGGACAGGGATAAAACCAAAACAAAACAAGTAGCAGCAGGACTCCTTCCCAATTCTTTGCAGCGGGAGTGCTGGTTGCAGAAGCAACTCTGATTCCGCAAATTCCAAATTTGCCAGCGGGATTTAGAGAAGCAAGGATGAGCACTAGTAGAACCGTCCAAAGGCCGAAGTTTCTAGATGTTGCGCACCCTAAGGTTGGCGGCCCAGAACCTTGCCAGAGACCCCACTCTTCCCTCGATAGCGACGCTAGAGGAGAACCTGTTGTTGAACAATCTATTGTTCCTTTCTTTCCATAGCTCCCAACATGCCGCCGCAAAAAGGATATCAAATAGATCTCTGGACGTGCCCGACAATGGTGATCTAAGTGCTCCCCATCTAGAGGTCAGGTCATCCAATGGTCCGTGACCGGGCCTGGTGTACCTCGGCATTCCAATCAGAAGGCGATTCCACAGAGGGATAGCGAAGCTACAAGAAAAGAGCAGGTGATCCAGATTTTCTGCACTTCTGCTGCAAAACACACAGATGGTAGGTCCGTGCCAACCCCGCTTAGCAAGCGTATCAGCTGTCAAAATCTTATTTCTCGTGGCTAACCAAATAAAAATTTTAACCCGGAGTGGTGCCCTAAGGTTCCAAAGGAAAAGGGTATTGCGATCTTTAACCCCGCTGAACGTCAAGAACTGGTAAGCACTCGAGGTCGAGAAGTAGCCCTGCTTGCTCCAGCGCCAAATAGGAGAGTCCTCAGCGAAGGAGAGCGAAGAGTTGCCAAGCAAACCCCCGAGTTGGTGAAGCTCTCCCAGTTCCAGGTTAGAGAGCGGATGATTGAAAGCCGAGGCGGGGTTGTCCAAGTATCTGTGCAACCAAGCGGAGACGGAAAGGTGGTTGAAAGACGCCGCCGCATGCAGGTTAGGGAGGAGGTTTCGCAGTGCGAACTCCCCTGCCCAGCGGGCATTCCAGAACGACAAAGATAGGCCATTGCCGAGGGAGAAGTAGACCGATGTAGAGAAAGCAAGATCCAGACGAAGAATGTCCCTCCAAATTGCCGAGCAGCCGGACGGAAATCTGCCTGTCAGTGCTAGCGGTCTGTACTTGTAGTGCTTGGACCGTAGAATCCGAACCCAAGGTAGCCAGGGGGAGCTAAAGAAATTCCAGAGCCCCTTCATGAGAAGGGCGGAGTTCATCGGTTGAAGCTGGCGGATGCCGAGGCCTCCTTGCCTTTTGGGGCGACAGACATGTTGGATTATGTAAAATCATGTTTCGAGTCCATATGGATTTGATCCAATCTTGTTCTTAAAGATTAGGGATGATTTAGGAATATCTTAAAGATAATTCTTAAGATAATATGGACGACGACTAGAAGTGATTTAAAATCTCGGATGGACGGTGGAGATCGTTTCCTATTAGAATTAGGTTTTTAGAGTTATATTAACTCTTGCGATTCATCTTTTATTTTTAGGGCTTCATTGAAAAATCCTAATTGAGAGGAAAAAACGTGGAGAGCCTCCGTGAGAGAGTTTCTTGTAATCCAATTTTACTCCTTGTACTTTTGTGCCGTGGATTAATTGAATAACACATTGAGGTGGTCTTGCCCGTGGACGTAGGTTGACACATTGTTGGCCGAACCACGTAATTCTCGTGTCCTTACATTCCCTTATTTGTTTTATTTATTTAGTTATTCTCGTGCTTGTTTTCTACAATCATTTTCGCCTACTTTCATCTACGAAAGATTCTGTTTCCGCTGCGCTCGTGTGCTGTGTGGGTTGAGGTGTGCTCGGTAACCCCACGGCCAGTTCCCCCTTCAATTGGTATCAGAGCGTTTGGTTATTCGTAGTTCGTTAACGACGAAACGATGGCGGGAAAAGTTTCAGCGACAAAGTATGAGATTTCTCGATTTGATGGAGCGAACTTTGCGTTGTGGAAACTGAAGATGCAAGCAGTTTTGATTAAAGATGCTTGTGAGATCGCCCTGCAAGGAATAGAGAATAAGCCGGAAGGGATGACGGATAAACAATTTGAAGAGAAGGACAAGATGGCTTTGGCAAACCTATATTTGGCACTGGATGATTCGGTGTTATTCAATGTGGAGACCGAGACTACCGCAAAAGGGATTTGGGATAAACTAAAAAATCTCTATGAAGGAAAGTCATTGGTGAACAAAATTTTCTTACGGCGACAATTGTACAATCTAAAGATGAAGGACGGGGCACCGGTACAAGAACATCTAAGTACATTCAACTCTATCGTGAGCAAACTCGCTGCCCTAGACGTGAGAATTGATGAAGAAGAAAAGGCAAGTATTTTACTTTGCTCGATGCCGGAAACTTGGGATAATTTGATTATGAACTTGAGCCATGTTGAAACCCTTAAGATGGAGTCGGTTGTTGCATCATTACTTACCGAGGAGATGAGGCGGAAGTCTAGCCAAGGAAGTTCTTCGGGGGAGGCTATGATAGCACGGGGAAGACCTTTCGAGAGGGAGTATGGTGATCGAGGAAAGCCGAGATCAAAATCCAAGGGCAAAAAAAAGTAAAGTGCTGGAATTGTGGAAAGTTGGGGCATGTGAAGAAAGATTGTCGGGTTAAAGGAGTTGATGGTAAATCCGATTCAAATAATTTTCAAGGTAATATAGCCGAAGCGGATGCTAAGTCGGCTAGTTCAGAAGACGGAGATGCGTTAGTCGCATTGGATAGATCCGAGCTTATTTATCATTGGATCTTGGATTCGGGGGCGTCATTCCACATGACTCCCTATAGGGAGTGGTTTCATTCTTATAAGTCACGGGATTGTGGAGTTATCTATTTGGGTGACAACACGGCATGTCCGGTGGTTGGAGTGGGAGACGTTCGGATCAAGATGTTTGATGGTGTTATTCGGACGGTTTCTAATGTTCGACATGTTCCTGCACTTCGAAAAAGTCTTCTATCACTTGGAAAATTTTGCAAACAAGGGTTTAAATTCATCGGCGAGAAAGATCACTTGAAGGTATGTCAAGGTTGTTTGGTGTTGATGAAAGGAGAGCAAGTAGGTGGTCTTTATAGATTAGTGGGCGAGACTCAAGTGGGAGAAGCGGTTGTTGCAAGCGCAAAGGTGGAGTCTTCAACGGTGTGGCATCGCCGTTTAGGACACATGAGTGAGCGCGGATTGCAGGTATTATCCAACCGTGAACTTCTTTCAGGTTACAAGTCCGCGCCATTAGATTTTTGTGAAGATTGCATCTACGAGAAGCAACGAAGGTTGTCTTTTTCTCTATCACATCAAAGAAGTAAGAAGCATCTCGAGTTGATTCATTCGGATACTTGGGAGTCACCCGATACTTCGTTGGGCGGATGTTCTTACTTTGTTTCATTTATTGATGATTACTCTCGGAAGGCTTGGGTGTATATTCTAAAGCGAAAGTCCGATGTGTTTGAGACTTTTAAGAAGTTCAAAATTCTTGTGGAGAATGAAAAGGATTTAAAAATTAAGTGCCTACGTTCTGATAACGGAGGGGAGTATTGTTCAAGAGAATTTGATGAGTTTTGTATTGAGCATGGAATTAAGCGGCATCTCACGGTACCCGGTACACCGCAACAAAACGGTGTAGCGGAGAGGTTAAATAGAACACTCATGGAGAGGGCCCGTAGCATGTTGAGTACTTCAAAACTCGACAAGAGATTTTGGGCGGAAGCCGTGAGCACGGCTTGTTATTTGATTAATCGAGCGCCGACAAAATCACTTGGTTTGGAAATTCCTGAAGATGTCTGGAGCGGCAAGTCCGTTGATTACTCCTATCTTTGTGTCTTTGGATGTGATGCTTATGCGTGGATACCGAAGGAGAAAAGGTCAAAATTGGATAAGAACTCTCGGAGGTGTATATTTCTTGGCTATGCGAAAGGTGTTAAGGGGTATCGATTGTGGGACCCTACTACCCACAAAATAGTCATAAGTCGTGACGTTATCTTCAATGAAGGGTCCTTTCAAGGCACCAAGGAAAAGCAAGATGATGATGCTATGATTCCAATTGAGCTCTTTGAAGCGCGCGATGAGGTGCAAGTTGAGCAAGCACAACAGGATGATGAAGTGGTTGATGATGAACCTGACTTGGAATCTCCGCAATCATCCGAAGATACAAATTCACCGGTAGAGTCGCCAGCGGATTCCGGGCGTCCTAGTAGAGTTATTAGACCTCCTGCGAGGTATAATGACTATATTACTTCATTTATTCCTTCTGCAAACCATGTTAGTGCATATGTTGCTTTAGCGGAAGAAGATGAGCCGACTTCGTATAAGGAGGCTTGTGAGTCGACTGACGCTGGGAAGTGGCAATGCGCGATGGAGGAGGAGATGGAGTCAATTCGGAAGAACAAGACTTGGGAACTTGTTGATTTGCCGAAGAGAAGGAACGCGATTGGATGTCGGTGGGTGTTTAAGGTGAAAAAGGATACAGATGGGAATGTGGAGAGGTTCAAGGCAAGATTGGTGGTGAAGGGATATGCTCAGAAGCCGGGAATCGATTTCGATGAGATCTTCTCACCGGTGGTTCGTCTTACCACTATTCGGGCTGTTTTGGCAATCGCAGCGGTCATGGATTTGGAGCTCGAGCAGATGGATGTAAAAACAGCATTCTTGCATGGTGACCTGGAGGAGGAGATATATATGTCGCAACCGGAAGGTTTTGTCGAAAAAGGCAAGGAGTATTTGGTTTGTCGGTTGAACAAATCATTGTACGGCTTGAAACAGGCGCCAAGGTGTTGGTACAAGCGATTTGATTCCTTCATTATAAGTTTGGGTTTTGATAGGCTTGAAGCGGATCATTGTGCATATTTCTGCGATTATAATGACGGGAGCTTCTGTATTTTGTTATTATATGTCGACGACATGGTGGTCGCCGAAAATAACAAGGACCAGATATCTATCTTGAAGACTCAGTTAGCCGGTGAGTTCGATATGAAGGACTTAGGAACTGTGAATCAAATACTCGGGATGAAGGTACTACGGGAGAGAAAGAATAGGAAAGTTTGGCTTTCACAGAAGAGTTATGTGGAAAAGGTTCTGCGGCGCTTCAACTTGCAGAACGCAAAGCCAGTTTCTACCCCGTTTCCTATTCATTTAAAATTGTCGGCCGAGCAATCACCGGGTACGGAAGCAGAAAAGACCGACATGGCTCGGGTACCATATTCATCGGCAGTAGGGAGCCTTATGTTTGCCATGGTGTGCACGAGACCCGACATTGCTCAAGCAGTGGGAGCAGTGAGTCGGTATATGGCGAATCCAGGTTGTGAACATTGGAATGCAGTGAAGTGGATTCTCAGATATTTGAGAGGTACTGCGGATTTCTCACTCTGTTATGGTTCTGCGGGTTTGGAGTGCGTCGGATATGTGGATGCAGATTTCGCAGGAGATAAAGACAAAAGAAAGTCTACCACGGGTTATGTTTTCTCCATGGGCGGTGGTGCTATTAGCTGGGAGTTGAAGCTTCAATCGGTAGTCGCTTTGTCGACGACGGAGGCGGAGTACATAGCAATGACACATGCTTGTAAGGAGGCTATCTGGCTAAAAAGACTTTTAGGGGAATTAAAAGTGAAGCAAGATGTGGTGGGAGTGAATTGTGATAGTCAAAGTGCAATACACTTGGCGAAGAATCCGGCGTTTCACTCTCGGACGAAACACATTGATATTCATTATCACTTTGTGAGAGATGTGGTGGATGAGGGTTTTATCTCATTGTTGAAAATTCACACAAATGCGAATCCAGCGGATATTTTAACGAAACCGGTAACTCGAGAGAAGTTCAATTGGAGTATGACTTCTCTCGGTCTTGGAGCTACATGAGGAGAGTGGGAATTTTGGCAAGATCTTCAATTTTGTGAAATTCGGCACATGTTTTTAAGTGGGAGAATTGTTGGATTATGTAAAATCATGTTTCGAGTCCATATGGATTTGATCCAATCTTGTTCTTAAAGATTAGGGATGATTTAGGAATATCTTAAAGATAATTCTTAAGATAATATGGACGACAACTAGAAGTGATTTAAAATCTCGGATGGACGGTGGAGATCGTTTCCTATTAGAATTAGGTTTTTAGAGTTATATTAACTCTTGCGATTCATCTTTTATTTTTAGGGCTTCATTGAAAAATCCTAATTGAGAGGAAAAAACGTGGAGAGCCTCCGTGAGAGAGTTTCTTGTAATCCAATTTTACTCCTTGTACTTTTGTGCCGTGGATTAATTGAATAACACATTGAGGTGGTCTTGCCCGTGGACGTAGGTTGACACATTGTTGGCCGAACCACGTAATTCTCGTGTCCTTACATTCCCTTATTTGTTTTATTTATTTAGTTATTCTCGTGCTTGTTTTCTACAATCGTTTTCGCCTACTTTCATCTACGAAAGATTCTGTTTCCGCTGCGCTCGTATGCTGTGTGGGTTGAGGTGTGCTCGGTAACCCCACGGCCGGTTCCCCCTTCAAGACAGAGTCCCAAGAAACTAAGCAATGAAAACCATTAGTTAGCTTTCTTCCCTTCCAGAAGAAGCTCCTTCGAATTTTGTCGATGGCGTAGAAGACCCACTTCGGAAGCCGGAACGCCGAACAAAAGAAAGAGGGGATACCTGAAAGAACCGAGTTGAGAAGGACCAGACGCCCGCCCCTCGATAGCATCAGGCCCTTCCAGCCAGCTAACCGACATTCAAGTTTCTCAATAAGGGGAAGATAATCAGATTTACACTGCTTTCGGGGAGAGATGGGAAGACCTAAATACTTGAATGGGAAAGCCTGAATTTGGCAGCCGAAGAAATTAGCCAACGCCAACGTTCGGTCGGGAGCCAAGAAGATAGGAATAAGAGAGCTTTTATCGTAATTAATCACGAGGCCCGAGTTCTCCGAGAAGAAGTTCAGGATCAGCAAGATAGTAGCCGCCGACCTTAAGGATCCATCGAAAAAGATGCAAGTCGTCCGCGAACTGCAGTGAATGGATCTTAACTTCCTTAACCCCAACTGACGGTAAGAGGTCTGCGTTAATCGCTAGCTGCAACATGTTGAATAAAACATCAATACACAAGATAAAGAGAAGAGGGGAGAGAGGGTCCCTTGGTGGAGCCCTTGCGTGTAGCTGAAAGTCTTGCCCGGAACTCCATTAAGTAAAACCGCTGCCGAGGCCGTCGAGAGCAGTTAATCGATCCACCGAACCCGACGATCTCCGAAACCACAAACCAGTAGTATTTGTTTTACAAAGGTCCAGTTGATGTGGTCGAAGGCTCTTTCATAGTCAATTTTAAGCAAGGCCGCCTGCGACTTGGTGGATTGAAGGTGGTGAACCATAAGCTGGGCACAATAAAAATTATCGAGAAGATGTCGCCCCTTGATGAACGCCGTCTGAAAGGGGTTGATCAGATAATGGAGACACCGTTGCAACCGCGAGGCCAGCACTTTCGATATGAGCTTGGGCAGGCTATGAACAAGACTGATCGGGCGGAGGTCCCTAGCTGACGAAACCGCCGACTTCTTGGGGATAGGGCAAATCCAACTAGAATTAAAGTTCAATAGGCTGATGGAGCCATTATAGAAGCCCTCGAAGACACCCATAATATCCTGATGGAGGATGTCCCAAAAACGCTGGTAGAAAAGGAATGGGAAGCCGTCGGGCCCCGGGGCTTTCTCCGGGGCTGAAGAAAACACGGCATCTTTAACCTCCTGTAAAGAGAAAGGCGACTGGGGGGAGGAGAGGTCATAAGAAGCTGCCTGATAAAGAAGCGGAAAATTAATCGTAGACCTAGGAGGGGAGGCACTCCCCAGCTGCTTGCTGAAGAAGGAGCGGAGATAGGTGGCGATGTCCTGGTGCGAAGAAAGGGGGGAGTTGCCAACCGACAAACAGGAGATGCGGTTTCTAATCCTGCGGCAGTTGGCTTTGCGATGAAAGAACTTCGAGTTGGAATCCCCCGCTTTTAACCAAAGGATCCGAGAGTGTTGTTTCCATTTTAATTCTTCCTGGAGGCAAAGCTCCTCGTACCTGACCTTGAGCCGAGGCCGCAAAGAACGTTTGAGCGCGTTCAAAGGCCTACCTTCTTCTGCTAAATCCAGCCACTCAATCCAAAAGAGGCAGCAGTCGCACTGCTTTTTAATCGCGGACGAAAGACCCGTGCTCCAAGATTGGAGAGCCAAACGGGCACTGTTGAGCTTGGTGGTGAAACAAGCCAAGGGCTCCAAGCCCGACGGCACCGAGTTCCAGGCATCGGAGACCGCCCTCGAGATGTCAGGATAGCGAAGCCAGAAGGTTTCAAACCTAAACAGAGAAGCAGAGGGAATGAAAGAGAAGGCAGTGGCAACCAGAGGAGAGTGATCTGACCTAGGGCGAGGGAGAGCCCGAAGAGTGGTGCTCGGAAAGTGGGAAAGCCAGCCATGCGAGATGAAAACCCGATCAAGGCGCTCAAGAGTAGGTGTACTTCTGCCGTTGGTCCAGGTGAAGGAGCGGTTCGATAGGGGGATATCACAGAGGTCCATCCTGTTAATAACCTCCCTAAACCGGAGAATGTCGGAGACGTTCGAGGGCGGGCCGTTCTTGTCCTGAACAGAATAGAGGACATTGAAGTCACCCAGAGCAATCCAAGAGTGTGGAGAAAGGCTGCAAATATCAGATAGCTCCAAAAAGAAGTCCTCCTTACAGAGACCACCAGTGGGACCGTAAACGTTCGAGATCAAAACCACCACGTTGTCAGCCTTCCTCCTGAGAACCACCCACGTTCAGCGAATAAGACCCAATCCAGTCTACAAGACAGTCGAAGACAACCGGGTTCCAGGCAGTAAGAAGGCCCCCTCTGGTACCAACGACATCAAGAGTTCGAAAATCACGCAGGAAGAAGCCACACACAGAGCGAAGAATAACAGCAGAAGTGTAAACTAACTTCGTCTCTTGAAGGCACACCACACAGCACCTACTATTCCGAATAAGAGGTAAGATAGACGAGCGTTTAGAAGGGTCATTTAAACCACGAACGTTCCAAGAAAGGAAACGGAAGACTCGATTCCTAGCCATAAGAACAAACAAAGCGATACCCTCCAAAGGACCCCCGAGATCCCATCCGCACGCTACGGATCAGCCGCCTCCGCCGCCACGGGACGGACAATCACGCAGCTGATAGCAGGCGGAGCAAGATGGGGGCCAATAATCGGATCCAAAATACCGTAGGAAGCCTTAATGAGAGCCACATCGGCCTCCGAAAGCGGGAAGGAGGGCTCCCGGTCCCTTGACGGGCCCTCCACACGCCCAACCCTACCAGGGGAGGGAGGGCAAAGAAGTGGAGGGCAGACCGAAGAGGGAAGGGGCGCGGGGGGAGCAGGCAGAGACCTCGAAGGAGACGCACGCGGGATGGCATCCGACGGCGAAGCGCTCGCCAAGAAAAGCTTCTTGGCTCTGAGATCACGAGCCCGCTGGAGCGAAGGGATGAGGTTGCCTTGTGCTTCGCCGCGAGACGAAGGCTCCGTCGAGAAGCGAGTGGATTGCCCGAAGCCGAGCCGACCTTGCATAGAGAAACAGAAAGGGCCATCGGGGCCAAGGCAGGGCCCAACTCCGAGCAACACGAGGCTGGGCCGCGGGGAGAGGGGGCCCCCAGAAACGGGCCCAGAATAGAAGAGGGCAGAGCCGGAGAGGAATGAGGGCCCGAGACAGGGGGCCCACAGGAGGTCGGTCCCTCGTCAGTCTTTATCGCCCCATCCCTAGGAGTGGGGGAAGGGGAGTGGGCAACAGAAGCGTCCGCAGCAGTCGCGGACTTTTATAAACTTTTTTTTTTCAAATTTTACAAAAATTAGTATTTGCATTTCTAAAAAATATAATAGAAATAAAAACTATGGTAAAAAATGTTTTTCATGAAAAACAGTTTTTCAGAAAAATAGCCACTACACTTATTCAAGGTACCAAACGCTTCCTTTGCTTTAATTGAAGAACTTCTGAATATATATTGACATCAAAAGTAGCAAACTAGTTGAAAACTTTGCTTCCGATAGTATCAGTTGGGAGATTTTATTTGGATTTTTTATTTTTTTATTTTTTTACACATAGTTGTTGTTAAATACGACAATATAAATTTACGGTTCTATAACTATTATTTTATATAATTTAATACAATATTAAAGCACGAGGTTTTATAACTATTTAATTCAAATATACGATAAGAGTCTAGCAAAAAAAATTTGAAGCCCTCCTAACATCATTAATTTTTTTTTATTTAAGTTAATTTCACTTTATGAGTCTAGCAAAATATTTCTAGTCGAAAAAGTTTTAAATATAAAAATATAAAAATATTATTCTCTATTCTAAATCTGTGTGTTATCTTTCTGTCGTGCAATTTTGAATTTAATTCTTTATTGTGATCGCCAATTGATTTTGTTTAATTTATGCGCTTGTTTCTAACAAAAAGTTTTCTTTTTTCTTTTTCTTTTTTTTTTTCTTTTCTTTTTTTACAGCAGAGTCTACAGATTAATGTTACATTATATAAAATAATAAATTTTATTTTTATAAAAATTTTAAACTATCAGAAAATAATACAAGATGCACCCACAAATTTTAAATTTTTTTTTGATATATAAATTCAAAATATGAATATCATTTAAGTAAGAAAAAATTAAAAAAACTGGAATAGAAATTTGTCCTTTGGATATATGCATCACAAATGGGAAGAGAGTAATTATTAAATTGATGATCAGTATAGATAGATGAGGACAGGTAGGGTCTTCAATGCAATGGTCCTTTTGTGATCCCAGGTCTGATCCCAGGTCTGCAAATGTAGTACATTGATCTCCCTCAGATGAGGATGTGAACTACCGTAAAATCATAGCAGGTACACCGACTCATGCATTCATAGCACTCGTCCTTTTGATCGGGCGATGCTAGGTATACACCTCTGGGATGGACATCATACATTCCACCCCATTCTCGGGTGGATATTATTTTATTCGTCACATCCAGTGACGAGTGAAATTCATCCCATCTCAGGATAGGGTGGGAGGTATAAGATATGCATCCCTAAAAGAGTGTATACTTATATATACCAAAAAAAAAAATATGGAACTTATTGGAACAATAGATTATTTTAATTTGACTATCTATTTTTTTTAATATTTTTTAATTTTAATATTTGATTTTTTAATTTATTCAATTTAAATTAATTAATAGTTCTTTTGATATAAAATTTAAGCTTATTAGCTATTTTAATGAATATATAATTTTTCAAATAACATTAAATATATTAATTATATTCGTAGAGACTGATGATGCATTTAAATTTTAAAACTAAAGAGCCGTTAATTGGGTTAAATCAAATAAATTTACAAATTAAACAGTAAAATTAAAATTTTAAAAGTTGGATGCTTAGATCAAAAATGAGTGATAGCAAAAGTAAAATTTTAAAAATTAGATAGTTAGATGAGTGATAGATGAAATAAATTTTATACCGAAAGTAGTTTTTGTTCTACTTCTGTTTAATTATATTTTTAACTGTAGAAGATTCTAGTAAAATATTTGGCAAAAAGAGAATAATTCCGAAATTTTGCTCACAAATAAGTCCTCAACTTGGTGTTTGTTTATTGATGGTAATCCCGTAAAACGTTGAAATTATTATTATTACTATTTATTTATTTATTTAGCGTAAAAATATTTTATTTTTTTCGCCTAACGCACAAAATATGGACCCTTTTTTTTGTCTAACGGAAGAATGTTGGGTTCCATCCTTTGTATATTCCTATATGGGTATATACAAGTGTACACTCCATAAGGGGTGTACATCTTACATCCCACTCCATTCTGGAGTGGGGTAAATTTTATTGGTCACATCGAAATGACCAAAAGAATAAGCCTCATCTCAGAATGGAATGGGGTGTAGAATGTACAGTGTACACATAGCATCCCTCTTCCTATATTGATGAGGGGCGAATTGATATTGAATTTTTTTTTTATTTTTATTTTTTATCTTTCTTACATTATTTTTTATATTATTTTTATAGCTAAATTACAGAAAATTTTTCTCTAATATTCCGTCTTTCCACTTTATTCCTGTTTTTTAAAAGTCGACAATCTGCCTCCTCGTAATTATCGAAATATACAGTTACCCCCGCCGTCACGAAACCGTGAGTGAACCGTCAAGTTTTTGAAATTTGTTTTTGAATATACCCAAAATACCCTCAATGAATGGCGGGAAACAAGTTAAAAGACATTCTCTCTCGCTCTCTCTCTAATATAAGGTAAGGGCATAATGGTCATTTTACCTCCTCCGTTAACGGCGTTGCCCCCTAAAGACATTGTCTTTCGGTAATTACGAGGAGGCAGATTGTCGACTTTTAAAAAACAGAGAATAAAGTGAAAAAGCGAAATATTAGAGGAGAATTTTCTATAATTTAGCATATTTTTATTAACTGGGTTGAAAATATATCCGTCTAACTTTTTTTTTTTTTTTAATCTTAGTTGCACAAGAAAAAATTCATATGTAAGGATGAAAATACGTCTTAACACAATATTATATTTGTAGGTCTAATTTATATTTATTATTAAATTATTTAAATAATTAATTATAATTGAATTTTAGTATTTTTTTAAAAATAATCTAAGACGTATATTTCTCTAATTGTGATTAAAATTATAATGGGTGCTAATTAACTTTAAAATTATAATTTTTATATAATTTTGTCTAATAATTTAGTTGTATGTTTGATATTATAATTTAAATATTTTAGAATTATCTTTTAAGTTTTAGTTGCACATTTTTATAATTTAAGTTATGAATCTTTATTTTTATATGATTTGTGGTGTACTACGGTTTGAAAAAACAAAAGGAATATTACTGTAGCTTGTATATATAATTAATATGTGATGTAGTGCTGATATATATATATATTTTAAAAGAGCAATGCTACATGTACAGCAACCGTGATTTTTCTGGGATTTTAGGAGCTCGGGACAGAGGAGAAATTCCTTATTTTGCGTGCTGATTATAAAAACAGTAAAATCTGTTTTGGGACTTGTGATTTTTACACCGTGTACACTTGTATGATGTTGTAGGATACTGTTTCGGCTGACGGGGTGCGTAGAGGACAGCGGGTTATTTCTTGGGTGTTGTGCACGCTTTTCAAGGTGGGTGGTTGTGTTTCCCTTTTTGTTGACTTGCTCACTAGGAGTATTAGAGTTCCCCAATTATATTTGTGACAACTAGCTGTTAGCATGTGAACCTGGTGCAATGCCCCCTAATTTGATTAATAACCTCTATGCGATAAATTTGGGACAATAATGTTGGACAATTGCTATATCCTGAACCGCATGCAAATAAGGAATACATAAATGTTTTCAAACAATTCTTTGCAAAAAACCCTCGATCATTCTTCTAATACTTTTTAAGATGGACAATTGCCTGCTTATTTGGACAACTAGTTAAGCCACCATTTTACTGCAGCACTATATTATGGGATTTGACTTAGGAGAAAACATGTTTTATTGTTGTTCTTCTCTATCGCTGCATGATGCTCGAGTCTGATCGGGATTTTGAGATAGTATTGTCTGGGACAGTTTAGACTAGTTTTGGGGATTGTGGGGCATAGTGGCAACCGCGGATGTTAGGCGGTTGACGAGATATTTTTACCTTATCAGATTGGGGTTTATGGGTTCAGCGGTGACCGCGGATTTTGGGCGGTTAACCGGATGTTTACTATTGCATCAGATTGGGGATCGGGATTGCATTAGTGGATGGAGTTTTTCCCACTTTGATCATAGTCATGATCCAGTCCTGCTATTGTGCGATATTGGTTACAGAGATACTTGATACAGAGACACTTTACTCGTGTGGGTCGATCCCCTCGAGTGCCACTCCGGAGTAGGCTTTACACCGTGCCGAGCGCCGGGCACAGTTGGTGAGTTGTGAGTGATGACACTTTACACCGTGCCGAGCGCCGGGCACAGACAGAGCAGGCAGTGCCAGTATCTCCTGGCCCTTTGATTGAGTCTCCTTGGGCAGTTGGGTTATAGTTGCATATATACAGTCATCTTCTTGGCATTGCATTTTGAGGCATAGTAGTGGTAACTTTCTTTTTCAGCAGTCTTTATTGCATACCACTGTTTCTTTCTTTTGCCTCTTATAGTCCTAGTGGGTGCGTCAGCATTTGAGGTTTTTACCCACTAGGGGAGGCTACTGGTTTATCTAGTAGTTCTCACCCCCATGGTTGTTCTCTGTCTTTCCCCCCTTTGTTTTGCAGAGTCATCTGCAGGAGCTGTTGGGCCATCAGCGGCAGATCGAAGTAAGAGGATCGCCGACTAGCTAGATCATCTACCCCGAGCGAGAGATTAGCGAGATTTTTATTGTACCCCCTTTTGTATCTCAGACTATAGTAGTTTACTTTTGGGTCTGGCTTCGGCCAGCTGGTTGTATATTTTTGGTGAGCTGGGAGTTTATTGTACTTTTATTTTAGCTTTTACTTTATTTCAGTCTGAGATTACTTGTAGTTCTTTCAGTTCAGCTCTGTTGTGCTCTTTTATTGTATATTATATATCTAAGCAGGTTACCAGCGCTTCGTGTACATGAAAAATTCTGTGTGCACGGCGAATCTGTTGGCGGGCCCGGGTTCTGATTTACACCCGGGGCGTGACAGATTAAGTTGGTATCAGAGCTTAGGGATAGGTCAGTTGGGACTTAGGAAACCCTAGGCTTTTGGCAGACCCTAGGATGATAGGGCGTGAGAGACGTGACATTTCGCGAAAGTCGTGGATTTATTTATTGGACTCTTCCAGTGAGTGAAGAGGGATCGACATACCCAATATCTGGTGGACAGTTATGTTGGCTGCAGACAACATAAAGCCACAGAAATAGGGAGATGTCTCTGACTTTCTCTAGATTGGGTCGTGTGGGGTTATGATTCTGATGGTGGTTTCTTGTGACAGGATGCCTCCGCGACGCAGGATGTTGACCCGTTCGCAGCCTTCTTCCTCGGAGCCCGAGCAGCAGGAGTCCGGGCAGGGTCAGCAGAGTGAGGTGCAGGAGCTACAGACACAGATGGCTCAGATGGCAGAGGCTGTTAGGCGTCAGGAGGAGGCCATGGGTCGGCTGACACAGATGTTAGAGCAGAGGGTGCAGCCAACAGTAGCACCCCCGGAGAGTTCTCCCGTACCATCTTCCCCTGCTGTGGCTCCCCCGGCTGCACCAGTGACCCCAGCATCCCCTATCGCTCAGGGCACTGGGGGACAGCCCTCTGGATTGACGGGACCGCTGACCTCGGCTGAGCAGCGGGAGATGGTTGACTTACTGATGAGGTTCCGCCAGTTTGACCCGCCCCGTTTCTCGGGGCAGAGCACCGAGCCGTGGGATGCAGAATCGTGGATCACGGCGATGGAGCGACGCTTTGAGACGCTGTTTATTGAGGAGCGGTATCAGGTGCTTTTGGCGACGAACTTTTTGGAGCGCAACGCCGAGGCTTGGTGGCGGCGTGTGCGACCGGCGGGTCCGCCTGGGGCTCACCTCTTGTCCTGGGCGGAGTTCCGCAGTCTTCTTCTTGGGGCTTTCTTCCCAGAGAGCGTCCGGCAGAGGCTGGAAGAGCGGCTGAGGAACCTTCGACAGGGCGATCGTCCAGTGCACGAGTATATTGTGGATTTCAATCAGTTGCTAGCATGTGTACCACACGTAGCTCGAGACGAGGCGCACAGGATTTACATGTTTGAGCGAGGGTTGCGTCGGGACATTTTTCAGCTGGTTCGTTCACGCAGGTTGCAGACCTTGGAGGCCTCGATGGAGCAGGCGCTATATGTAGAGTGTGGGGAGGTAGTGATGGATGAAGTATCTCCAGCTCCCGAAGTGATTCCGGGGGCGAAGCGACCAGCACCGGAGGCTGGGGGACAGGCTAGTTCGTGGAGGCCGCCACGACCGCCTCAGCCACAGTTTTCCGGCCAAGGGCGGTCTGAGCGGCGAGGGCCTGGTGGATCCCAGAGGCCCCAGCAGTAGCAGCGGAGATCGCAATCATCGCAGCGTGGATCGCAGCGGCAGTCTCAGCGACAGCGACAGTCCCACCCGCAGCAGCAGCAGTCACGACAGCCACGGGCCCCCGGCGGTTGTATTTTCTGTGGAGGTCAGCATCTTCCGGGCACCTGCGACCAGCGGTGGGGTCGTTGCTACGGATGTGGACAGCCCGGGCACATTCGAGCTTCGTGCCCCTTTTCGACCATTGCCGCCCCTTCTTCAGCATCTGCCCCATCATCATCGCAGCAGCGGTCGACGGCTCAGCGGCCATATGCTCCAGCGAGCAGGCCCTCTTCTTCCCATCCCACAGATTATCGCCCTCCAGCTCAGAGTGGGCGGGTGTATGCTGCACAGGTAGAGGATTCCTCAGCAGCAGACCATGTGGTGGCAGGTATCACCTTACTCTCTGGCATTAGGACTCGTACATTATTTGATACTGGAGCATCGCATTCTTTCATTAGTAGATCTTTTGCATCATTACATGGGTTAGAGGTAGGACTTTTGCCACGTGCACTAGAGGTTCAGGTTCCCGAACACACTTTGCACGTGGAGGAGTGTTGTTGGTCCTGCCCGATGCAGATCGAGTCCTGGATTATGCCCGCAGACCTGTTGGTCTTGAGTCAGCTGAGGGACTTTGATGTGGTTCTTGGGATGGACTGGCTGGCTCGGTATTTCGTGACTATTGATTGTGCCGCGAGGACTGTTACTTTTAGAGAGCCAGGCCAGGAGATGTTGGTATACCGGGGATGTCAGAGCGCTTTCTTTGCCTCTATGGTTTCGACTTCCCGAGCGAGGCGGATGATCCACCGTGGATGTGTAGCCTTTTTGGCTAGTGTGGTTGAGGGGCCTACGGCGGCACCGGGACTCGGGGATATCCCCATTGTCCGCGAGTTTCCGGATGTTTTTCCACCTGAGTTGACTAGTATGCCGCGAGACAGAGAGATCGAGTTTGTGATTGACGTAGTTCTAGGAGTTGCGCCAATCTCTAAGGCTCCTTACCGGATGGCGCCGGCTGAGCTGAGAGAGCTTAAAGCACAGCTGCAAGATTTAATGGATAAGGGCTTTATTAGACCAAGTGTGTCGCCTTGGGGAGCGCCGGTGCTATTCGTGAAGAAGAAGGATGGGTCACTTCGGTTGTGTGTGGATTATAGGGAATTGAATAAAGTGACCATCAAGAACAAGTACCCTTTGCCGCGCATCGACGATCTCTTTGATCAGCTGCAAGGGTCTTGTGTCTTCTCCAAGATTGATCTACAGTCTGGTTACCACCAATTGAAGGTGAAGGCCGAGGATATTCCTAAGACTGCTTTCAGATCACGGTACGGGCATTATGAGTTTACAGTGATGCCGTTTGGATTGACTAATGCCCCTGCCGCCTTTATGGACTTGATGAACAGGATATTTCGGCCGTTTTTAGATCGGTTTGTGGTGGTATTCATAGATGATATCCTTGTTTACTCCCGAAGCGAGGTCGAGCATGAGGAGCATTTGAGGACTGTGCTACAACTGCTACGAGAGAAGAAGTTGTATGCCAAGCTGGCGAAGTGCGAGTTTTGGCTTCGGGAGGTAGCTTTCTTGGGCCATGTGATTTCCGCCGCTGGTGTGGCTGTGGACCCGGCGAAGATAGAGGCAGTTCGAGATTGGCCTCGACCGACGACTGTATCAGAGGTGCGCAGCTTTATTGGTTTAGCTGGTTATTATCGTCGGTTTGTGGAAGGCTTTGCGAAGCTTTCCACACCCCTCACTCGTTTGACACGTAAAGGAATTAAGTTTCAGTGGAGTGAGGATTGCCAGAGGAGCTTCGAGGAGCTGAAGGACAGACTGATGACTGCTCCTATCCTTTCCCTCCCTATTATGGGGAAAGGGTATGTGATCTACAGTGACGCATCACACAATGGACTCGGTTGCGTGTTGATGCAGGAAGGGAGGGTAATTGCTTATGCATCGAGACAGCTCAAGGATTACGAGAAGAATTACCCAACCCATGACTTAGAGCTTGCTGCCGTGGTGTTCGCACTAAAGCTCTGGCGCCATTACCTGTATGGAGAGCATTGTGAGATCTACACCGACCACAAGAGCTTAAAGTATCTGTTCACACAGAAGGAGCTAAATTTGAGGCAGCGCAAGTGGTTAGAGCTACTAAAGGATTATGATGTGGACATCCTTTACCACCCAGGCAAGGCTAACGTGGTCGCTGACGCATTGAGCCGAAGAGCAGTACAGAGTTTGTCTATGTTGATCACAAACCAGGCGCCCCTATTGGAGGAGATGAGACGACTTGAGATAGAGGTTGTGTTCCCTGGGGTCTCTGCTAGACTGACGTCATTAGTCGTGCAGCCCACTCTGCTGGACAGGATCAGGGAGAAACAGAGTGAGGACCCCCACTTGACCAGGATTCGAGATAAGATTCCGAGTGATCAGTCAGGGGACTTTACAGTGGATGCTGAGGGAGTACTGAGGTACAGGGACCGAGTGTGTGTGCCAGTGGATACTGAGATCAGAGAGCAGATATTGAGAGAGGCCCATTATACACCTTACACCCTTCATCCTGGGGGGACTAAGATGTATAAGGACCTCAAGGCGCACTTCTGGTGGAATGGCATGAAGAGGGATATTGGGAGATTTGTGGCCCAGTGTTTGACTTGTCAGCAAGTAAAAGCTGAGCATCGAGTGCCAGCTGGCAAGTTACAAAGTCTCCCAATCCCTGAGTGAAAATCGGACCACATTACGATGGACTTCGTGGTCGGATTGCCGAGAGCACAGGGCGGAGCAGACGCTATCTGGGTAGTTGTGGATCGACTTACCAAGTCAGCGCACTTCTTGCCTATGCAGACTACTTGGCCACTCGAGCGACTCGCCCAGTTATACCTTGATGAGATAGTGAGGTTGCATGGAGTACCCGCCTCCATTGTATCAGATAGGGATCCGAGGTTTGCCTCGCGTTTCTGGAGGAGTTTGCAGACCGCCTTGGGGACTCAGCTCAGATTCAGTACAGCTTTTCATCCACAGACTGATGGGCAGTTAGAGCGGACTATACAGATCTTGGAGGACATGCTGAGGGCTTGCGTCTTGGATTTCGGCGGAGGTTGGATTCGGCACTTATCCTTGGTTGAGTTTGCGTACAACAACAGCTTCCAAGCGAGCATACAGATGGCTCCGTTTGAAGCATTGTATGGACGCAAGTGCCGATCTCCACTTTATTGGAGTGACGTAGGCGAGAGACGGACCTTGGGGCCAGATATACTGCTAGAGGCAGAGGAGAAGGTCCGAGTGGTTCGACAGCATCTTCAGACCGCTCAGAGCCGACAGAGGAGCTATGCTGATATTCGGCGATGAGACTTAGAGTTTCAGGTTGGAGATCATGTGTTTTTGAAAGTCTCGCCGTCCAAAGGGATAAGGAGGTTTGGCATTCGCGGGAAACTCAGCCCCCGATACATTGGACCCTTTGAGGTGCTGGAGCGTATCGGGCCAGTTGCTTATCGACTTGCACTTCCCCCGAGACTTGCTGGCGTCCACGATGTTTTTCATGTTTCCACTCTGAGGAGGTACGTCTTCGACCCGTCGCACGTCATCGATTTTGCACCACTCGAGATCAGCGAGGATTTGAGATATGAGGAGCGCCCACTGCGGATTCTTGATCGGGAGGTGAAAGAATTGCGCAATCGGACCATCCCCTATGTGAAGATCCTTTGGGGCAATCATGATGAGCGCGAGGCGACGTGGGAGCTCGAGTCAGAGATGATGGACGCCTACCCCTACCTGTTCGAGGCACAGGACTGAGGTATGATTTTCGTTTCGAGGACGAAACTTTTGTTAGTGGGGGAGGATGTAGTGTCCCAGTTTTTCCCCAGTGGTTTTACCCCTGTTTCGGGGTGTGGAACACCTGTTATTGGTGTGTGGGGCCCCAACATGTCAAAGTGGTGTGTTGTTTGGACTCTGAGAGGATTTGGGAGCTAGCCTGACCTTCGGCTGCATTTGCCGAATTTTAGAAGTGGTTTCAGGCCGAGCGGAGGCCGTATTTGGATTCAGCGCGGAAAAACGCTTGAAAACGGCTGTTTATTTGTATTTTTCGGAGTCCGGATGCCAAAAAACGGACCCCCCGAAGTTGTCTGCGCAAAATGGTGCATGGGGGGAGCCGTGGACCATCCCGGGACACGTGGCAGCCTATTATTGGGCCGGCGCACCACTCTCGATCCACGGAGTGGACCGCCGGTGTACGGTGGACCGGCAGGCCACGTGGCAGACGCTGGTTGGGCCGGTGCAGCGCGCGCGGCGCACGGGAGCGTGCGCAGGCAGCGCGGGTAGGCCGGGCAGTGGCGGGGCTGTGCGCGGTGCACGGTGGACCGGGGCGCGCCACGTGGTGGCCCCGGGTTGGACGGCGCAGGTACGCGCGGTGCACCCGCGGGCGCGCGCCTGCGTTCGTACGCGCGTGTGGGCGCGGCGGCGCCGCCCGACACGGCTGTCGGGCGCGGCGGCGCACTAGGCGCACGTGACGCCGCACCCGCCCACGGTTCCCGCTAATTGCGGGGACACGTGGGCGGCCCCGGTTGGCCAGCCGCGCTGTCCCCTGTTCTGGGGGCACGTGGCGGGCGACGGGCTGGGTCGGACAGGATTTCGTGCGCCCGGGATCCTGTGTGCAGGGTCCGGACCTTGGGCCGGACCTTGCCTATAAATACCTCCCCTCTCTCTTTTTTTTTCTATTTTTCCGAAACTTAGAGAGAGAGTAGGAGGGAGGGACCTTAAGAGAAGTTTTTCATCTCTTCTTCTTCTACCTCCTGGTGCGATCCCAGATTTTTCGGAGGCTCGACAACTGCGATTCGGATTTTACAGTGTGCCTCGGTTTTTCCCCATCTTCGGCCCGTTATCGTCGCATTTCGGCCCGAGGAGTCCCCTGCGCGGTACAGGAGTCCTTTTTCGACGATTTCTTCGCGGGTGTGTTCCTAAGAGGTAGGGCTTCATTTTCCGTGTTGGTGGTTTCTCTGGATTCTGATTCCTTGGCACGATTCCCGAGGTGTTTTTACCCCCTCTTTTGCTGTTTGGATTTTTGGATAGCGGCGACTTCGACGAATTGTTTCTCGGCGTAGGAATATCAGATCGAGACGATTCAAGAGTCGATTTTGGGATACTTTTCGCGAGGAACGTAACCGTGATTTTTCTGGGATTTTAGGAGCTCGGGACAGAGGTGAAATTCCTCGTTTTGCGTGCTGATTATAAAAACAGTAAAATTTGTTTTGGGACTTGTGATTTTTACACCGTGTACACTTGTATGATGTTTTAGGATACTGTTTCGGCTGACGGGGTGCGTAGAGGACAGCGGGTTATTTCTTGGGTGTTGTGCACGCTTTTCAAGGTGGGTGGTTGTGTTTCCCTCTTTGTTGACTTGCTCACTAGGAGTATTAGAGTTCCCCAATTATATTTGTGACAACTAGCTGTTAGCATGTGAACCTGGTGCAATGCCCCCTAATTTGATTAATAACCTCTATGCGATAAATTTGGGACAATAATGTTGGACAATTGCTATATCCTGAACCGCATGCAAATAAGGAATACATAAATGTTTTCAAACAATTCTTTGCAAAAAACCCTCGATCATTCTTCTAATACTTTTTAAGATGGACAATTGCCTGCTTATTTGGACAACTAGTTAAGCCACCATTTTACTGCAGCACTATATTATGGGATTTGACTTAGGAGAAAACATGTTTTATTGTTGTTCTTCTCTATCGCTGCATGATGCTCGAGTCTGATCGGGATTTTGAGATAGTATTGTCTGGGACAGTTTAGACTAGTTTTGGGGATTGTGGGGCATAGTGGCAACCGCGGATGTTAGGCGGTTGACGAGATATTTTTACCTTATCAGATTGGGGTTTATGGGTTCAGCGGTGACCGCGGATTTTGGGCGGTTAACCGGATGTTTACTATTGCATCAGATTGGGGATCGGGATTGCATTAGTGGATGGAGTTTTTCCCACTTTGATCATAGTCATGATCCAGTCCTGCTATTGTGCGATATTGGTTACAGAGATACTTGATACAGAGACACTTTACTCGTGTGGGTCGATCCCCTCGAGTGCCACTCCGGAGTAGGCTTTACACCGTGCCGAGCGCCGGGCACAGTTGGTGAGTTGTGAGTGATGACACTTTACACCGTGCCGAGCGCCGGGCACAGGCAGAGCAGGCAGTGCCAGTATCTCCTGGCCCTTTGATTTAGTCTCCTTGGGCAGTTGGGTTATAGTTGCATATATACAGTCATCTTCTTGGCATTGCATTTTGAGGCATAGTAGTGGTAGCTTCCTTTTTCAGCAGTCTTTATTGCATACCACTGTTCCTTTCTTTTGCCTCTTATAGTCCTAGTGGGTACGTCAGCATTTGAGGTTTTTACCCACTAGGGGAGGCTACTGGTTTATCTAGTAGTTCTCACCCCCATGGTTGTTCTATGTCTTTCCCCCCTTTGTTTTGCAGAGTTATCTGCGTGAGCTGCTGGGCCATCAGCGGCAGATCGAGGTAAGAGGATCGCCGACTAGTTAGATCATCTACCCCGAGCGAGAGATTAGCGAGATTTTTATTGTACCCCCTTTTGTATCTCAGACTATAGTAGTTTACTTTTGGGTCTGGCTTCGGCCAGCTGGTTGTATATTTTTGGTGAGCTGGGAGTTTATTGTACTTTTATTTTAGCTTTTACTTTATTTCAGTCTGAGATTACTTGTAGTTCTTTCAGTTCAGCTCTGTTGTGCTCTTTTATTGTATATTATATATCTGAGCAGGTTACCAGCGCTTCGTGTACATGAAAAATTCTGTGTGCACGGTGGATCTGTTGGCGGGCCCGGGTTCTGATTTACACCCGGGGCGTGACATATACATTTGTATATAGATTTGTATATATATATACTGTAGAGTACCGGGATTTCGGATAGCGCACCGACCTCGTGAGATGGCGTGGTGTGGATAAATTGCCGGCGCGTGTTCCATTTTGGGTTATAGATGAGTTCGGGTCGACTCGGATCAACGCGGAAGCCCCGGCTTGATTCGGAGTTTTCCAAGCATTGTGCGCCGATAGAGGACTGGTTTCGGGGGAAACATCGACTCCACAGTGGAGTGCAGAAAATTTTGAAATACTTGGAACAGGTATACTTTCTGATTACAGCGGAGTTCGGGAGGTTCCGGACTGGTGCGGAGGCCCCGAGGGCAAAAAGTGAGTTGGAACTGGCAGTTTTGGAGCCGGTTTTTGGATTGAGCACGCCGACTCCACGGTTGAGCTTCTTGAGGAGAAAAAGCTTTGAGCATGTGTATTTTCAGATTACAACGGAGTTCGGGAGGTTCCTGTAGAAACTTGAAATTTTGTTGTAAATAAATGAAAAAGAAGGAATAAAAGTCAAGTTGAAATTTTGAATCATAAGTGACCCCCTTTTCCTGCAGTGTAAATTGCACAGTTGCGAGGCTAAAATATCGCTTTTCAATCCGAGCCTAATCTCGAAAATCCGAGATCACTAGTGCGACCGTCTCGCCGAACCGTGTGAAAACGATATTAAGCAAGTTCAGATCCGACGGTCGGATCTTCCAGAAATCAACGAAGAAGCGGGCGGGACCCGCGACTTAAGTGAATAGTGCTTGGGACTGTAGATGAATAGTGAACCCTAATTTCGAATACCCCTAAGTGCTAACGTTCGCCAAATCGCCGTCTAGAAACCGATCATAGCATTTCAAGTAGTCGATTTCAACAGTTTCGTCGTTCTGAACGCAATGGCACTGACGGAATTTCCGTTTGACGACTCTAGAGTCTCGAAAAGCGCGATAACTGTAATTCAGAACGGTATTTTATGGACCGAGTTTTTATCCGGGCAGTTTCTTGGAAATCAGAAATCTCTACCTGATAGGTCTCGTCGAGCCGGACGTCGTGGCGAAGTCCATTTTTCATTTCGACGACCAGAACGCCTCAAAAAGTGTGAAATACGGTGAAAATATGGCTTTTTGCACAATAGACCCTATACTTCTTGCCTCGTTTTGCGTGCCACTTGTTTAGTGAGGGACTTAGGTGTGAGACTAAAGTGCAGTGAGGGACTGGACCATAAAATGCTGAAGCTTGAGGGTCAAAATGCAAAGTTGCACCACGTATATAAATACATGTGTATACCGAGCTAGGGCTAGGGTTTTACTTAGAACCCCGTAGCCCTCAGCCCACAGCCGCAGTTTCCAACAACCTCTCCTCCTCTCTGCCGCACTCCGCGGGAGCCTCGCACCGGCCGCCGCCTCCCCGTCGCCGAAGAAGAAGGTGAAGCCAACACTTCTTCATCTCGGGTGCGGGGGGCTAAAGGATCTCTCCCAGAGTCCCAGAGAGGCCCAAGCCGCGCCTGAGGACTCCTCTGTGAAGCCGCATCCAAGCCCGAGTGGAACCGACACCCGGCTCCGCCCTGCGTCGCCGCGGGGAGACCTTCTCCTTTCCATTTTTCCGGCGAGGTAAGCTTTTGGGTTTCCCTTTAACTTTGGCACATGGACCCTACCATAGGATTTCTGACACCGAGGAGACCCTCCGGGTGCAGGCCGAGCCGCCGCCGCCGTCCCGATCGCCGGCGGGGACTCGTAGCTGCCGGAATTATCGTTTTGGCTGATCGCGAGCGCTGCGGCCATCCGGTCGTCAAATTCGAGATCATCACCGTTGAGATCCTTCCACCAGTCGTCTGCAGCGCCTCCACGAAGTTGGAGGGTCATCGGTTGAGGATCGGGGCCAAACGGACGTGCCCTAGAAACCAGTCTTCTTCAACCTCGGCCGATCTCGGCCGTCCGGCGCCGCCGCTGCCTCCCACCGCCGGCTATCATTACCAGAAGCCTCCTGGAACCGAGTGGGACCTTTTGGTCCAAGTTGCACCGGCCCGGAGTTCCTCGGCCGGAATCCGCCATTAACGGCCTTCAAGCTCCACCGAGCTCCGCCGCCGCGCGTTGCCGGCGCTCCCTGTCACTGGACAACCACCCAGGTAGGCCTATTTCATCGTTCTATTGTCGTTGGTGGCTTTGCATGGCACTCTTAACGTCGGGATAGTGCTCCTTCGCAGTTACACCCGAGTTGCACCCAACCTTCACCTCCAGCCGTCTCCGGCACCTCGGGCTCCGGCCAACTATGCAGGTAGGACCTAAACAGCATCTTTAAGTGTCCCGTCATTTTTATTTGGGCCAGGGTGACCCCTGTTGCTGGGTTCCAAACATGCACCCGAAATGCCAACGTCGGGCTTATCTCCGGCCACAGCCGCCTCCGGCCACCGGAGCTCGACCCAACTTGCACCAGTCACCATCTGGGACCCTCATTTAACTGGTGCTCCCCTCTGTGGCAGGTCTGAACCTGTGTTGCTCAAAGTGCACCCAACCCGAGCTTGGGCATCATGGTGGTGCTGCTCCGGCTACTGTTCCGGCCAACCTCCGACGTGCCAAAGGTGAGCCCTCGACTCAGTATTGTGTCATGATCATGATGCTCCAGTAAATTCTTAATTTGATTAAATATAGTTAAAGTTGTTGCATAGTTGTGAATGGACCCTAATGTTTATGGGCCAACTTTGTTAATGGGCCTGGTCTCGGCCAAATCTTGTGAGCACGGCCTTGGTCTTGTCGTAACGGACGCGCTGAAAGTTACGGCGCAACTTTTGGATTCCCGGATTTCAAGAACGAGTCGAAACGAGCGATAATGTTAGTGTTTTTATGCAATTAAGAAATTATTATGGATCAAATTGTAAATTGGACATGATGACTGTCTTTAGACAGTGTTTACACACCTACTAGGCATCTTGTTAGAGTTCCGTAGGCTCTCGTTGATCGGGAATTAGATTTTGTTCCGTAAATCGACTTTATTTACCCGTTTAAGCTTTCCGTTACTGTAGTGTCGTCGGGATGGGTTGTGTGAGCTTATTACTGACTATTAGCTGTTTATTCAGGGCCCAGTTGTTCAGCACCAGCCTCCCAGTAGCAGAGCGGGAGTTCGAGGATCTGCCTACACTCAGGTGGGTTATCTTCGGTCCGGGCTTTAGCTTTTTGGCCCTCTGGTTGCTTTAGTCCAGTCGGACACCTGTTTTTTGGTTAGCCCTGCTGATTTTATCTATATGACCTATCTTGACTGATATCGATTTCTTTAGACATCGCATGTACACCTGTGCTTGACCTTAACTGTTCATGATTAGTCTTGATGACTGTATCTATACATCGCATGATTTTTCTGATAGACACTGATTCCTTAGACACACTATATTTATGTACATCTGCTTGTCAGCTTGCATATCCTGATGTATAGATGTCATGATTGATTATTGCTGCTAGTTTCATGCCATTCGTCACACTGCTGTATTCAGATATACATGATTGATCCTGATTGATAGATACACACAGATACCTGCCTCCCTGTTGGGATTTTTCCTGGCTTGTTGCCGATTACCCGGTCGTTGGACCGCGAGCTTGAGCATAGCATGATTGATCGCCACGCACGCTGTACGTCACGTACACTGACGGTTTGGCCACCGTCACAGTGTTCTTTACCGGTAAAGTGGTCTAGAGGAGGGACCCGTGAGCCCCCAGATTAGCACCAGTGGATGCGGGGTTATGTCAGCCAGATAGGTGCCAGATGGTGGCATGAGCCTGAGGTCCTCGTGACCAATAGTGGCATTGATTGGGTACTTGATATTCTTGTGATTGATGCATAGCTTTTATACTTCCATGTTCTAGCATGTTTATGCAGTACCTACTACTGTTCAGTATACTTGATTATCAGTGGACTTACTATTGATTATCTGCCTAGTTCCATTTATCTGTGGATTTATTGCTTTCCGGTAGATATTATCTGTTATTTCAGCTGTACCTATTGATCTTTACTATCCGCAGATTTTAGTACCCAGTAGGTACGATTAGCTATTTCTCGGCTCGTCGTGCCCACTGGGATACATGTACAGTGTATCTCACACCCCCTGGGTGACCATTTTTCAGGTCGTTCGGGTAATGGGGTGTCGGGATGATCCAGTGAGGCTGTCACGATAGAGCTGTCACCCTGATGATATATTGATGTCTGAGATCTTGGATGATTGTAGCTGACTTCCATTTATGTTATTTCAGCTTCCAGTTTATTTCAATATTTCAGATTGATGATAGTATGATATTTCGGACTATTCCTGATGATTAGTATTGTTTAGTTGAGATATTTATTGCTCTCTGATTGATGATTGGACTAGCCTAGCCGTGCATGTATAGGGGATTCCTATACGTGTGGCGGTCTGTTACGCCCGTTTTGCAAACTCTGATTTATTATAAAAAAAAAAAAAAAATTCAGACCTGATTTTTAAAACTCGGGGCGTGACAGTTCCGGACTGGTGCGGAGGCCCCGAGGGCAAAAAGTGAGTTGACGGGAGCTTTTATGGATTATTTAATTAATTTAGTTAATATTTGATTCTTTTTTTGCCTGTGAAGAAGCAAGGGAAAAAAAAAAAGGAAATAGGAAGAATGACAGAAGATTGAGATAAGTGGGTTGTGATATTTTTGTGGCGCATTTGATGCTACCAACCACCACCTCACACCTTAATTAAGCCCCCCCTTAATTAGTTGCTGCCACGTAGTCGTCCTCTTCAAATGCAAAACAGAGGATTTAGTTTGGAACAGAGGAAGCTTGGATGAAGAAGAAAGAGAAGAAGAAGAAGAAGGGAAGAGAAGAGGAAAAAAGTTGGAAACGAGAGGTGTGTGATGAGGACTTGCTATTGGAGGACCTTCAGGTGGTTGCCGAGCGGTGCACGCATGAAGAGCCTCTTTTTGGTATGTGCAGGTTTTTTTTTAAGAAGCTTGATAATTGACCTTTAATGGTGATTTTGGAGTGTGTTGGTGTAGATGGATGGAGGTTGAGTGTTTGGTTTGCTGTCCTTGCTAGTGTGGCTGCAGGGGAGGTGGTGGCCATGCGGGTGCGGGCTGCTGCGCGCGCGCAGGATGGCGGGTGCGCGCAGCAGGGGCGCACACTGCGGGCGCCACACAGCCGCGGGCTAGCGCAGCGCGCATCGGGCGCGCGGCAGCGGCCGCGCGCTGCGGTCACGCACTGGGCGCCGCATCTGCGCTGCGCACTGCTGGCGCGCGCAAGGGCCGGGCTGCCGCGCGGCAGGCCCAGGCGCCGCGCGGCAGGTCCTGGCGCAGCGCGTGCGCAGGATTTTTTTCGCGCGGCGCGCGCGATGTTTTCGTCGGCTGGGCCTGTTTTTCTTTTGTTCGCCGGCGATTGTGCTCGACGGCCGAGACTGACGGAGTTTTGTGGGTTCTCTCTCTCTTTTTCTCAGGTTGGCGTTTTCTGCGGTGATTTTCCGCCCGAGTCGAGTGCGCGTCCCGTGGATTTCACCTTGAGCAGTGATGGCCGTGTGAAGTGTGTATGGGCATTGGATCTTGTAGAGGGTGTGTGAGCAGATGTTGATGCTGGAGTTGTGTGTGTTTTTTCTTTGAGTACAATTGGAGCAAGTGGAGTTTTGTATGGTGCTTAAGTGGAGCTTGTATTTTTATTGATGTGCAGATTTCTTTTGATGGATTTAGATTTATGTAATTTGGGCATATGTGAGCTTGTATTTTAGTTGTCCTGGGCAGTGTGTTAGTGCGTGTTGTTGGTAGTTGAGAGTGCATTGGAGCTTGTTTCTTTTCTAAGTGTGTTGTTGGGTTCTTTATGAAGCTGCAGAGTGGTGTGTGAGTGTTGTATTTTTGTGTTGATGCAGTGAATTGTATGTATTGTGTGTTCGGGGCAGTTAGAGCCAACTGCGAACGGCGCACCGATTTCTTTCAGAGGTGAGTACTTGGGGGGATTCCGAGTTTCAATGGATTTTTGTAGTTTTCTTTCTTGAGTTATGATGGATTATTGAGCGTGGTTGGTTGCTTGTGCATGTGCCGCTGAGCGATTGGCTGTTAGTGAGCCGGAGCGCGCCGGGAATTTTGTTGAGTACTCGAGATATTTATTTGAGCTCCCGGAGATTTTCCACGTACGTGGCAGTGTGCGCGCGCGGTGCGTTTTTCGGAGTTTCATCAGTTCGAGGTTTCGGCACTTCACCAACTTCAGCGTTGCCTGCGGAATGCGTTCCAGGTGGGTTGGAATTTTTTCGAGATTTATGAAATGCCCTCTAATGCTTCTGTAAGCATATTGATCATGATTAGCTTAATTCTTGTATATTGATAAATCTGATAGTTGCCTAGAAAATTGTAGGAAGACAATTATGAGCCCCAGACATTTTTAGTATGATCTAGAGGATATTTGACACTAGACTGCTTATTCTTTAGAGATTCAGGTTGCCTCTGGACCTTCATAATATTTTAGTACCCCGTTTTAAGTAAAACTCCGTTTTAAAAGGGTTTTTAATTATTGAGAACATTATGAATGGTCCAGATTGTTCGTGTTGCATGAGGACTCGTGCCAGAGGGCCGAGTATATTTTTAGAGCATCATGTGTCGAGTTCCTAGTGTCATGAGAGAGTTTTCTCCCTTGTTGGGAAGATTCTAGATCTTGGGTTGTGTTTTCCTGATTCAGATGTGGAGATGGTTCTCCGTCCTAGCTTTGAGAGATTCGGGGTTCTGACAGATCAAGTCGTGGAGGTTTCCCGACTTAGCCACGGGTTATGCATTATCAGATTGAGTCGTCGAGGTTTCTCCGACATAGCTTTGAGATCGTGTGGGCATTTCCTGATCGAGTCGTGGAGTCTTTCTCCGACTGAGTTGTGCTTTTGAGCTCGTGATACCGATCTGTTTGATCGTGGATTATAGCATGCTGAGCCTGGCATTTTATGCCAGTTGTGAGATACTTGAGTTCGCGAGGTCGCTCCCCGCGAGCTACGCTCCGGATGCGATGATGATACCGAGCCTGACGAGGCTGCGATGTGGTTACTGAGATAGTCCTTGAGGGACACCCTACGTAAGACCAAGCCCTATTTGGGCATGAGTGGCAGTAGATGAGCGCAGGTTTGACTTGACTGGTCCAAAGAGGGACAGTCATTGGGATTGGGTGATATATGTGAGTGAGTTTCATAGTATGTTCATAGATGAGTTTTCCATTGAGCATGATACTTGAGGCATGTTAGCAGTAGCGAGTGTATGCACATTTCATCATTAGTATAGTTTTCTTGAGCATGATGATTGAGACATGATAGCTATAGTTCCTTTCAGCTTTTATCTATCTATCTATCTGCATACCTATCTGTTTTGCCTCCAGTAGACTTAGTGGACATACCGTGGATATTGGGACGGTACCCATTGAGATCTGCCTTCTGCAGTAGATCTCACACCCGCTGCGGTGACAGGTTTGAGGCAGCTGTTCCGGCTTGGTTCGCGCGGAGACAGCAGATCGAGGTGAGGACGCGGCCGATTAGTTCCTTACCATTATTGAGAGTCTGAGGTAGATGTACCCGGTGTATTTTATGTTTCCGCTTTTGTATTAGACTTTTCTGAGGGATTGTGAGGATAGTACTTGTATTATTCTTGTGAAACTTTGTACATTGAGGACTTTTATTTACCTGGATGTTCAGTTGATCTATGTAGCTTCTAGTTTATTTCAGCTTTGATACATGTTTTAGCTCTAGATCTGACTTGCAGGGTAGACGCTTCGTCTGTGCGGCAGTTTTCGTACAGATGGCGAATCTGTTGGCGAGCCCGGGTCGCAGTTTCGACCCCGGGGCGTGACATATACATTTGTATATAGATTTGTACATATATACATTTGTATATAGATTTGTATATATATATACATTTGTATATAGATTTGTATATATATACATTTGTATATAGATTTGTACATATATAGATTTGTATATATACATTTGTATATAGATTTGTATATATGCATTTGTATATAGATTTGTATATATATACATTTGTATATAGATTTGTATATATATACATTTGTATATAGATTTGTATATATAAACATTTGTATATAAATTTGTATATATATACATTTGTATATAGATTTGTATATATACATTTGTATATAGATTTGTTGTAATAACTTGAATTTTATTGTAAATAAATAAAAGGAAAAGAATGAAAGTTCGAGTTGATTTTGAAATATAAATGGCATAAATAGCGCAGTTGACCTTTTGCCACTGTGTAAATTGCACAGTTTACGAGGCTGAAATGTCGCTTTTCAATCCGAGCCTAATCTCGAAAATCCGAGATCACCAGTGCGACCGTCTCGTCGAACCGATCGAAAATGATATTGAGCAAGTTTAAATCCAACGGTCGGATCTTCCAGAAATCAGTGAAGAAGCGGGCGGAACCCGCGACTTAAATGAATAGTGCTGTGAACAGTAGATGAATAGTAAACCCTATTTCGAAATCCCATTAGTGCCAACGTTAGCCAATTCGCTATCCGAACTCCGATCATAGCGATCCAGGTAGTCGATTTGAACGGTTTCGTCATTCTGAACGCAATGGCGCTGACGGAATTTCCGTTTGACGACCCTAGAGTCTCGAAAAGCGCGATAAACTGTATTTCTGTATAGTATTTATGGACCGAGAATTTATCCGGGCGTTTTCTCGAAAAACAAAAATCGCTACCTGATAGGTTTCGTCGAGCCGAACGTCGTGGCGAAGTCCATTTTTTGATTCGACGACTAAAATGTCTCGAAAAACGTGAAATATAGTGAAAAATGTGGCTTTTTGCGCAGTACACCCTATAGTTATGCCTCGTTTTGCGTGCCACCTCTTTGGTGAGGGACCTAAGTGTGAATGAGGGATGCTGTGAGGGACTGAGCTCCAGCTATTAAGGGTTGGAGGGTGAAAATGCAATTGTGCCATACACTATATAATACCCCACTCGGGTTAGGTTTTTCATAAACCCTAAACCCCTGAGCTCAGCCCCAGCCACCATTCCTCAACTGAACCCTCTCCCTCTGCCGCACTCTCCGGGGGTAGCGCACCGGCCGCCGCCACCCCGTCGCCGGAGAAGAGGGAAGACCAAGATCATCTTCCTCTCGGTTGGGAAGGAGAAGAAGTTCTTCCCGAAGACCTTGGAGACTCCTAGCTTCACCTGGAGGCTCCTCGGAGACTGAGACGCCGAGCTGAGGTGAACCCGACGCCTAGCTCCGCCTTGCGCCGCCGCGGGACCACCTCTTCTTCCTCCAACTTTCCGGCGAGGTGAGTTTATGGGAATTTTTCAATTTAGATTGCCCAAGGACCATTCCAGTAGGCTCCTGACATGGCATAGGCTTTTTCTGTGAAGTGGGGGTGGCTGCCGTCGTCCCGATCGCCGGCGGGAGCTTCGGCCGCCGGAATTATCATTTTCTTGACCGATCGTTAGCGCCGCTTTCATCCGGCCGGTGAACTCGAGATCAGGACCGGTGGACCTCGTCTTCTCGGCGACTGTAGGAAGCCCAGCAAGTTGGGACGCCATCGGGTGAGGATCCGTGCCGTACGGGGCAGCCCTAGAAATTAGAGTTTTGTCTCGTTGGCCGATCTTCGCCGCCCGGCGCCGCCGCTCGCCCCCGTCGCCGGCCACCACCACAGCAAGCTTCGTGGGGCTGGGGGGTAACTCTTGGTGCAAGTTGCTCCGGCCCAGAGGCTGCCGGCCGGAATCCGCCATTAGAGGCCATTGAGCTCAACCGAGCTCCGCCGTCGCGCGTCGCCGTCGCCTCCTGACGTCGGCCAACCGTGCAGGTAAGCCCAGTACATCATTTTAAGGTAGATTATGCTGCTGCATGCAGTCTTTGACGTCGGGATAATAACCTCTGTAGCTGCACCTTGTTGCATCCGAGCTTGAGCTCCGGCCGCCGCCGACGTCCCCGGCCTCCGGCCATCTAATCAGGTAAGATCTAAATACCTGTATTATGTTCCCCATCATGTTGTTTTGGCTCAGGGAACCCCCTTGTAACTGAGTTCCAACGTTGCACCCGAATTATCCATTTCGGGTTGTTTTCCGGCCGCCGCCGCCTCCGGCCGCCGGTGCTCGACCCAGCATGGACCACACTTCTTCTGAGACCAGTACCTAACTGATGCTCACCCTTGGTTGCAGTCTGAGCAGGGTTGCTTTGGACCTTGGGCAAACCGAGCTCCTAGCTGTTTGGGTGTTGCTCCGGCCAGTTTTCGGCGATCTCTCCGGCCAGTTTCCGGCGCGCCTCACGTGAGCACCACTGTTCTGGGTCTTTGCTTAATACCATGCTCCAGTTAGCTGTTTATTTGGTCAAGTAAATATCAAGTTTTAACATAGTTGCAATTTGAACCAAATAATTGTTGGGCCAACTTTGCCCTCGGGCCTCGTGCCAGCCCAAGCTTGTGAGCACGAGCTTCATCTCGTCGAAACGGACACGACAGAATTTACAGTACTGCTTTTGGGTTCCCGGATTGCAAGAACGAGTCGAAACAAGTAATTAATGTAGTATTATTATGCAAAATTAAGATTTGTTATGGACCTAAACGTAATTTGGACACGCTGGCTGTCTTTAGACGGTGTCTTCACACCTACTGGACATCTTGTTAGAGTCCCGTGGATTCTTGTTGAACGGGAATCGGATCTTGTTCCGTAAATCGGCATTATTGTCCCGTGTTGGCGTCGCGTTACTGTAGTGTTGTCGGGATGGGTATGTGTGAGTCTGTTACTGACTACAGTTTCTATTCAGGGCCTAGTTGTTCAGCACCAGCCTCCCAGTAGCCGAGCGGGAGTTCGAGGATCTGCCTACATTCAGGTGGGTTATCTTCGGTCCGGGCTTTATCTTTTCGACCCTCTGGTTGCTTTAGTCCAGTCGGACACCTGTTCTTGATTAGCCCTGCTGATTTTATCTATATGCCATATGATCTTTCCTGACAGACATTGATCTCTTTAGACATATCATGTATACCCGTTCGTCAGCTTTTATATCTCAGCACATAGATGTCATGATCTGATTATACCTGCTATTTCCTGTCACCTATGATATTTGCTTTATATTCAGATATGCATGATAGATCCTGATCGATATATACAGATAGATGATTCCCTGTTGGGATCTCGGCTTATTGCCGACTACCCGGTCACTAGACCGTGAGCTTGAGCATAGCATGATGATTGCCATGCACTGTTGTACTTCACGTACACTGACGGTTTGGCCACCGTCGTTGTGTTCTTTACCAGTAAAGTGGTCTGGAGATAGGACCCGTGAGCCCCGATTGCATCTGTGAGTGCCGGATTATTGTCAGCGGATGGGGTGCGGATCAGTGGTATTCCCTGAGGTTCTGTGAGACCAATAGGGGCATATGATTGGGTACTTGGGTTTCTATTTTTGACGCATCATTTTTAGCTTGCACTATCATTGTAGCTATTTACCTTGTACCATCGCTGCTCAGTTTATGCTTGATTATTTCAGTTATATCATGATTTCCAGTATTACTTATCTGCAGTTCCTTTATGCTGGATTATTACAGTTATATCATGATTATCAGCACTTATTGATTATCAGTAGACATTGTCTGCTTATTTCAGCTTATCCATTGACTTATTGATTGTCAGTAGACATTGTCTGCTTATTCCAGCTTTAGCCATTGATTATTGATTATCAGTAGACACTACCTGCTTATTTCAGCTTTATCCATCGATTATTACTATCCGCAGATTTTAGTATCCAGTAGGTACGATTAGCTATTTCGCGGCTCGTCGTGCCCACTGGGATACATGTACAGTGTAACTCACACCCTCTGGGTGACCATTTTCCAGGTCCGTCGGGTGGAGGGATGTCGGGACGATCGAGTGAGGCCGTCACGATAGAGCTGTCCCCCTGATGATATATATTGATGATTGAGATTCTCGATGATTTGTAGCTGCCTTCCATTTCATAGTATTTCAGCTTCTATTTGATTTAGATGTTTCAAACTGATGTTAGCATGTTTTATCTTGGATTATTCCTGTTGATTATGTTGTTGGTTTAGTTAAGATACTATTTGATCTCTGATTGATGAACATCGTACTTGCCTAGCCGTGCATGTATAGGGGAGACTCCGACCATCTGGATAGAGGATTTCCTATATATGTGGCGGTCTGTTACGCCCAGTTAGCGAACTCTGATTTAAAAAAAAAAAAAAAAAAATTTAGACTGGATTTTAAAACTCGGGGCGTGACATTTGTATATATATACATTTGTATATAAATTTGTATATATATACATTTGTATATATATACATTTGTATATAGATTTGTATATATAAATTTGTATATAGATCTGTATATATATACATTTGTATATAGATTTGTATATATACAAATTTGTATATATATACATTTATATATAGATTTATACATATATACATTTGTATATATATGTACATATGTATATAGATTTGCATATATATACATTTGTATATAGATTTGTATACATATACATTTGTATATAGATTTGTATATATAAATTTGTATATAGATTCGTATATATATACATTTGTAAATAGATTTGTATATATAAATATTTGTGTATAGATTTGTATATAGATTTGTACATATATACATTTGTTTATAGATTTGTATATATATACATTTGTATATAGATTTGTACATATATACATTTGTATATAGATTTGTATATATATACATTTGTATATAGATTTGTTTATATATACATTTGTATATAGATTTGTATATATATAAATTTGTATATAGATTTGTATATATATACATTTGTATATAGATTTGTATATATATACATTTGTATATAGATTTGTATATATACATTTGTATATAGATTTGTATATATATATACATTTGTATATAGATTTATATATATAATTGTATATAGATTTATATATATACATTTGTATATAGATTTGTATATATATATACATTTGTATATAGATTTGTACATATATACATTTGTATATAGATTTGTATATAGATTTGTACATATATACATTTGTATATAAATTTGTATATATATATACATTTGTATATAGATTTGTATATATATATATACATTTGTATATAGATTTGTATATATACATTTGAATATAGAATTGTATATATATACATTTGTATATAGATTTGTTTATATATACATTTGTATATAGATTTGTATATATAAATTTGTATATAGATTTGTATATAGATTTGTATATATATACATTTGTATATAGATTTGTATATATACATTTGTATATAGATTTGTGTATATATACATTTGTATATAGATTTGTTTATATATACATTTGTATATAGATTTGTATATATACATTTGTATATAGATTTGTATATATATACATTTGTATATAGATATGTATATATACATTTGTATATAGATTTGTATATATATAAATTTGTATATTGATTTGTATATATATATACATTTGTATATAGATTTGTATATATAAATTTGTATGTAGATTTGTATATATATATACATTTGTATATAGATTTGTATATATATATACATTTGTATATAGATTTGTATATATACATTTGTATATTGATTTGTATATATATACATTTGTATATAGATTTGTATATATATATACATTTGTATATAGATTTGTATATATATATACATTTGTATATAGATTTGTATATATATACATTTGTGTATAAATTTTTATATATATACATTTGTATATAGATTTGTATATATATATACATTTATATATAGATTTGTATATATATACATTTGTATATAGATTTGTATATAGATTTGTACATATATATATATATATATATACATTTGTATATAGATTTATATATATACATTTGTATATAGATTTGTATATATAGATTTGTATATATATACATTTGTATATAGATTTATTTATATATACATTTGTATATAGATTTGTATATATACATTTGTATATAAATTTGTATATATATACATTTGTATATAAATTTGTATATATATATAAATTTGCATATAGATTTGTATATATACATTTGTATATAGATTTGTATATATACATTTGTATATAGATTTTTATATATATATATATACATTTGTATATATTGATTTGTATATATATACATTTCTATATAGATTTGTATATATATATATATTTGTATATAGATTTGTACATATATACATATATTTGTGTATATATACATTTGTATAAAGATTTGTATATATACATTTGTATATAGATTTGTATATATATACATTTGTATATAGATTTGTATATATATAATTGTATATAGATTCGTATATATACATTTGTATATATATACATTTGTATATATATACATTTGTATATATATACATTTGTATATAGATTTGTATATATATACATTTGTATATAGATTTGTATATATACATTTGTATATAGATTTATATATATATACATTTGTGTTTAGATTTGTATATAGATTTGTATATATATACATTTGTATATAGATTTGTTTATATATACATTTGTATATAGATTTGTATATATATAAATTTGTATATAGATTTGTATATATATACATTTGTATATAGATTTGTATATATATACATTTGAATATAGATTTGTATATGTACATTTGTATATAGATTTGTATATATATACATTTGTATATAGATTTATATATATAATTGTATATAGATTTATATATATACATTTGTATATAGATTTGTATATATATATACATTTGTATATAGATTTGTACATATATACATTTGTATATAGATTTGTATATAGATTTTTACATATATACATTTGTATATAAATTTGTATATATATATATATATACATTTGTATATAGATTTGTATAAATATATATACATTTGTATATAGATTTGTATATATACATTTGAATATAGAATTGTATATATATACATTTGTATATAGATTTGTTTATATATACATTTGTATATGGATTTGTATATATAAATTTGTATATAGATTTGTATATAGATTTGTATATATATACATTTGTATATAGATTTGTATATATACATTTGTATATAGATTTGTGTACATATACATTTGTATATAGATTTGTTTATATATTTATTTGTATATAGATTTGTATATATACATTTGTATATAGATTTATATATATATACATTTGTATATAGATTTGTATATATACATTTGTATATAGATTTTTATATATATATAAATTTGTATATTGATTTGTATATATATATACATTTGTATATAGATTTGTATATATAAATTTGTATGTAGATCTATATATATATATATATATATACATTTGTATATAGATTTATATATATATACATTTGTATATAGATTTGTATATATACATTTGTATATTGATTTGTATATATATATGCATTTGTATATAGATTTGTATATATATACATTTGTATATAGATTTGTATATATATATACATTTGTATATAGATTTGTATATATTTACATTTGTGTATAAATTTTTATATATATACATTTGTATATAGATTTGTATATATATATATACATTTATATATAGATTTGTATATATATATATTTGTATATAGATTTGTACATATATATATATACATTTGTATATAGATTTATATATATTCATTTGTATATAGATTTGTATATATACATTTGTATATATACATTTGTATATAGATTTGTATATATATACATTTGTATATATATATTTGTATATATATACATTTGTATATAAATTTATTTATATATACATTTGTATATAGATTTGTATATATACATTTGTATATAGATTTGTTTATATAAACATTTGTATATAAATTTGTATATAGATTTGTATATATACATTTGTATATAGATTTGTATATATATACATTTGTATGTAGATTTGTATATATATATATATACATTTGTATATATTGATTTGTATATATATACATTTGTATATAGATTTGTATATATATACATTTGTATATAGATTTGTACATATATACATATATTTGTGTATATATACATTTGTATAAAGATTTGTATATATACATTTGTATATAGATTTGTATATATATAGATTTGTATATAGATTTGTATATATATAATTGTATATAGATTCGTATATATACATTTGTATATAGATTTGTATATATATACATTTGTATATATATACATTTGTATATAGATTTGTATATATATACATTTGTATATAGATTTGTATATATACATTTGTATATATATTTATATATATATATATATACATTTGTGTTTAGATTTGTATTTAGATTTGTATATATATACATTTTTATATAGATTTGTATATATATACATTTGTATATAGAATTGTATATATACATTTGTATATAGATTTGCATATATATAAATTTGTATATAGATTTGTATATATATATACATTTGTATGTAGATATGTATATATAAATTTGTATATAGATTTGTATATATATACATTTGTATATAGATTTGTATATAGATTTTTATATAGATTTGTATATATATAAATACATTTGTATATAGATTTTTATATATATATATACATTTGTATACAGATTTGTATATATATATACATTTGTATATAGATTTGTATATATATACATTTGTGTATAAATTTTTATATATATATACATTTGTACATAGATTTGTATATATATACATTTGTATATAGATTTGTATATATACATTTGTATATAGATTTGTATATAGATTTGTATATAGATTTGTACATATATATATACATTTGTAGATAGATTTAAATATATATATTTGTATATTGATTTGTATATATACATTTGTATATAGATTTGTATTTATATACATTTGTATATAGATTTGTTTATATATACATTTGTATATAGATTTGTATATATACATTTGTATATAGATTTGTATGTATATACATTTGTATATAGATTTGTATATATATATATAATTGTATATAGATTTGTATATATATACATTTGTATATAGATTTGTATATATATATACATTTGTATGTAGATTTGTATATATATACATTTGTATATAGATTTGTATATATATACATTTGTATATAGATTTATATATATACATTTGTGTATAGATTTGTATATATACATTTGTATATAGATTCGTATATATACATTTGTATATAGATTTGTATATATATATCTATTTGTATATAGATTTGTATATATACATTTGTATATAGATTTGTATATATACATTTGTATACAGATTTGTATATATATTCATTTGTATATAGATTTGTATATATACATTTGTATATAGATTTATATATATTTACATTTGTGTATAGATTTGTATATTGATTTGTACATATATACATTCGTATATAGATTTGTATATATATTAATTTGTATATAGATTTGTACATATATACATTTGTATATAGATTTGTATGTATATACATTTGTATATATACATTTGTATATAGATTTGTATACATATACATTTGTATATAGATTTGTATATATAAATTTGTATATAGATTTGTATATAAATTTGTATATAGATTTGTATATATATATATATTTGTATATAGATTTGTATATATACATTTGTATATAGATTTGTATATATATACATTTGTATATAGATTTGTATATATATTGTAGTAATCCAGAAATTCAAAATTTAAATTGAAGAATTCAAATGTCAATATGAATGAGAAATTGCACAGTTTTCGGAGCACGATGTCTGTCTTTCAGATCCTAGTCTGATCTCGAAAATCTGAAATCGCTAGTGTGACCGTCTCGTCGAATCGATTGAAAATGATATAAACTGATTTTCGATCCGACGGTCGGATTGTCCAGAAATCAGCGAAGTTATGGGTGGGACCCACGACTTAAGTGAATAGTACAGGTGAATAGTAACCCCCTGATTCGGTTTTTCCCCTGGAAAACGTCAGCCGTTTCACTGTCTGGTGACCGAATTTAACGGTCCAGGTAGTCGATTTTAACCGTGTCACGCCCAGAGTTTAAAAATCAGGTCTGAAATTTTTTTTTTTTTTTGAAATAGATCAGAGTTTGCAAAACGGGCGTAACAGACCGCCACATATATAGAAAATCCCCTATCCACAGGGATAGGGTCTCTCCTATACATGCACGGCTAGGCAAATCCAATCATCAATCAGAGATCAATCAACATCTAAACTAAACAATGACTAATCAACAGGAAAAATCCAAATAATCATGCTCACATCAATCTGACATATCCAAATAATCGAAAAGCTGAAATAACATAAACCACAATCATCAGGGGGACAGCTCTATCGTAACAGCCTCACTGGATCGTCCCGGCATCTCACCACCCGAAAGACCTGCAACAGTCACCCGAGGGTGTGAGACACACCGGAGTGTATCCCAGTGGGCACGACGAGCCGAGAAGTAGCTAATCGTACCTACTGGGTACTAAAATCTGCGGATAGTAAGAATCATAGGGTAAAGCTGAACAATAAAGCAGATCTACTGATAATCACTAGCATCCACAGATAAGCTAACTAGGCAGGTAATCAATCATAATAACTGTAGATCATACATGCTGGGAATCAGGATAATGTCTATCAGGAACATGTATAAAGAACTGCAAGCGATAAAAGTATGTCTACAGATAATAGTGCTGGAAATCAACATAACTGAACAACAATGGTACGAAGTAGGCATCATGCATCAAAGTCAGAACCCAAGTACCCAATCAATGCCAGTATTGGTCGCGAAGACCTCAGGCACATACCACCTAGCTGGCACCTAGCTGGCTGACATAACCCCGCACCCACTGGTGCCTATCTAGGGGCTCACGGGTCCTTTCTCTAGACCACTTTACCGGTAAAGAACATCGCTGCGGTCATGACTCCGCTGATGTACGTGAAGTACAGCGTGCGTGGTAGTCATCATGCTATGATCAAGCTCACGGTCTAATGACCGGGTAGTCGGCAATAAGCCGAGATCCCGACAGGGAAATCATCTATCGTGTCGATCAGAATCTATCATGCATATCGAAACATCAAGTAGTATCTATCAATCATGCATATCGGAATATCGAATAGTATCCAACAATCAGGATCAATCAATCATGCATATCGGAATATCAACAATAAATCGGCTGACAGGAATCAACAAGTGCCATCAAATCATGTAGATCTATATACTGAAAAAGCTGATGAACAGATATGTATATGGTATGTCTCATGAAGATCAAGGTCTATCAGAAATATAAAAACTGATAAACAGGTACGTAAGATATGTCTCACGTAGATCAAGATCTGTTAGGACTAATCATAGGGCATGTCAATACAATCATCAAGGCTAATCTAGATAAAATCAGCAGGTATATATGATGAGTCTAAAAGAATCAATGTCTATCAGGAGATCATGTGATATATATGCAGTCATCATAGGTCGTATCGGTATAATTCGCAGGCTGGTCAAAAAAATAGGTGTCCGACTGGACTAAAGCAACCAGAGGTCCGAATAGATCAAGCCCGGACCGAAGATAACCCACCTGGATGAAGGCAGATCCTCGAACTCCCGCACAGCTACTGGGAGGCTGGTGCTGAACAACTGGGCCCTGAATCAGAAGCTATAATCAGTAATGGACTCACACATACCCATCCCGACGACACGACAGTAACGGAGCGTTTATACGGGACAATATTGCCGATTTACCACACAATAACCAATTCCCGCCCAATAGGGAACCCCGGGACACTAGCAAGATGCCTAGTAGATGTGTAAACACTGTCTAAAGACAGCCATTAAGTCCAGTTTACATTTTAGTCCAAAATATATCTTAATTTGCATAAAATCATTGAATTAATCCGCTGTTTCGACTCGTTCTTGAAATCCGGGGGTCCAAAAGCTGCGCCGTAAGTTTCAGCGCGCTCAGCAAGACGAGACCAAGCTCGTGCTCACAAGGGTTGGCTGACACGGGTCCCGAGGGCAAAGTTGGCCCATAATCTTTTAGTGCTCAACATGCAACATTGCACAATTTAATTTATACTTGATCAATTCAGAGTCTAACTGGAGCATGGTACTACATGATGACCAAGAAGAGTGGTGCTCACCTGAGGCTTGCCGGGGACTGGCCGGAACAGTGGCCGGAGCAACACCCAAGAATGCCCTAAGCTCGGGTTGGGGTGGTCTTGAGCAGCACAGCCTCGGACCTGCCACAGAGGGAAGCATCAACATTCTGAAGGTCCCAGAGGTTGTCTGGTGCAAGTTGGGTCGAAGCCCGGCGGCCGGAGGTGGCGGTGGCCGGAGACAAGCCCGAGGTGATGTTCTCGGGTGCAAGGTTGGAGAGTCAACACAGGGGGAGTCCTAGGCCAGAACCAAAATCATGGAGAGCTTATCAATGGTGTTTAGGGCTTACCTGCACTAGTGGCCGGAGCCCAAACCGCCGGGGATCGCCGGAGGTCGAGTTGAAACTAATCTCGGGTGCAACTCTGCAATTACAAAACCCGACGTCAAGGTCCACATGCAAGATGATGGAGGAGCTCACAAGGATCAGAGGAGCTCACCAGAGTGTTTTTTCCGGCGTCCGGGGGCGTCGGCAAGGCGCGGCGGCGGAGCTCGGGGAAGCTCCAATGGCCGTTAATGGCGGTTTCCGGCCGCCGTGCTTCGGGCCGGTGCAACTTGGACCAAAAGGGTCCACTCGATGCCAGGAGTCTTCGGGTGCAGTTGGCCGGCGATGGGAGGCAGCGGCGGCGCCGGACGGCCGCAGTCGGCCGAGGTTGGAAAAAACTCTAATCTAGGGCAGCCCCGGATCACTACGATCTTGATCCGATTGTGCTCAGACTTCGGGTAGGTGTTGCAGTCGTTCAGAGGAGAAGATTCAACGGTGATGATCTCCGGTTTGCCGGTCGGATGGCGGTGGCGCTGGGGATCGGTCACGAGAACGATAATCCGGCGGGGTTGCTCCCGCCGGCGATCGGGACGGCGGCTGCAGCGGGGTCTTCACCCGAAGGGTGGCCTCGATGTCAGGAGTGTAGTGGTCGTGCCCAAAATCCCGAGAGACAAAGAAAGTTGCAAGAACTTACCTTGCCGGAGCAATGGAAGGAGAAGGAGAGGGAGTTGCGGCGGCGCGCGGCGGCGGCGGCGCCCTGGTTCACCTCCACTCGGGTTCTGCTATGCCGAGGATCTCTCCAAAGGGGTCTGGGATCAGCCAAGCTCCTCGTACGGGTCTCCCTTCCTCCAACCGAGAGGAAGAAGAAGGCTTGATTCCTTCTTCTCCGGCGACGGGGGAGGCGGCGGCCGGTGCGGCTGGGTCCGAGGAGAGCGGCAGAGGAGAGGAGTTTGTTGATGCTAGCGGCTAGGTCTAGGGTGTAGAGGCTTAGGTTTTCTAGGGCATTGCGATTACACACCTATATATGTATATATACATAGGTTGATCAAAATTGCAATATAACCCCTCTACAAGTGGTATTTCACCCTAGGTCCCTCACAGCATCACTAATTTCTCACTTAGGTCCCTCCCTATACAGTGGCACGCTTTCCGAGGCACGTTTAATAGGGATTTAAAATGCAAAATTCGCCTTTTTCGACGTATTTCACGCTTTTCGAGGCGATCCGGTCGTCGAAACGGAAAATGGACTGCGCCATGACGTCCGGCTCGACGAGACCTATCAGATAGCGATTTCTAATTTTTGAAAAACTGCCCGGATAAAATCTCGGTCCATAAATACTGTGTCAAAATACAGTTTTCGCGCTTTTCGAGATTCCAGAGTCGTCAAACAGAATTTTCGACTACGCCATTGCGTTCAGAACATCGAAAATAGCTAGAATTGACTACTCGAATCACTATATTAGGAGTCCAGATAGTAGATTGGCCAACGTTGGCGCGAAGGGGACTCGAAAATAGGGGTTACTGTTCACTTGTACCCGCGACTTAAGTCGCGGGTCCCGCCGGCTTCAACGCCGATTTCTGGGAGATCCGACCGTCAGATCTGAACAAATTCAATATGGTCTTCACTCAGTTCGACGAGACGGTCGCACTCGTGGTCTCGGATCTTCGAGATCAGGCTCGGATTAAAAATGACATTTTCGCCTTACTACTGTGCAATTTACACTACAGGAAAGGGGCACTGAGGCTACTCTTGCCATTCATGATTCAAAATCGACTAGAATTTTATTCTTTTCCTTTTTATTTAATTACAAAATTTCAAGTTCTTACATCTCTACCACCTAAAAAGAAGTTTCGTCCCCGAAACTTACACTAAAACTCTATTCGAGAGCTACAAAGTCAGTCGTCGGGTTTTCCTCCGCTGGCTCTCCCCGAGGGGTCAGTGCATAGACACGTCCACCTGCCGACTGATACCCTCCAGTAGGTGGTCGAGGTAGAGGGGGACGCCCAGAAGAAGCAGAGCTCGGCGCCGGTTCTTGTCGTCGTTGTGAAGGTACGGGTACAGGGGTTGTGATCTGTGCAAGTGCGGAACCCTGCGGGCACTCCAAAGCTCTATGTCCCTGCTGGCCGCATGTGAAACATCGGCCATGTCTCTGCTTGCAGTTGTGCGCCCGGTGGGTACCCCCACAGAAGACACACGGTCGGGATGGCCTCGCATTTTTGTCCAGATCTGAATGCCCGCCGCCGTTTCCTGGATGCGCCCTCTTCTTGCCCTTGTCCCTGTCCTTGTCCTTGTCTGCCGCATTCCGCTCAGCGCGGGACATCTTGATCTCCGACTCGATCGCTAGACACCGCTCCACGCAGTTGTCGAAGTCGGTGGAGAGGTGCGACGCGAGGTGTCGGCGAATCTCAGGCCTCAAGCCCTGTGAAAACAAGCGTACCTTCCGGCGTTCCTCGCGCACCGCCTGGGGCACCAGGTCGGCGATGCGCAGGAACTTCTGCTCGTATTCTCGGACGCTCTTGTCGCCCTGTTTGATCGTCTCCAAATCGCGCTCGAGACCCTCCTTAGTGGTCTCCTTGAGGTGGTGCTGGTACATTGCAGTTTTAAAAACTTCCCATGTAGGATCGGCTGAGCTTGGGAAGTAGCGCTCCCGGTGTCGCCTCCACCACCTGGATGCCCGGCCCTCCAAGCAGTGAACGGCGATGTGGACCTTGTCTCTGTCCTCAGTGTACGCGTCTTGAAATAGTTTCTCCATATGGTCGATCCATTCCTCGACCGCCCAATGGTCGTCGTCCTTGCCGTCGAATATCTGCGGCTTGAATTTCTTAAATTCTAGCAGAGCCGCCTTTGCTCGAGCCTTCTCCGCTGGATCAGCCGCAGAATTTGCTGCAGAATCAGCAGCGGGAGAAACGGAACGGAAACAAGCAGACGCTGTCGAAGCAGTGGCAGCAGGGGCAGCGGCAACCCCCGGTACTGCGCAAGATGCCGCAACAACATCTGGAAGGGGCCCCGCATGTAGTGGTACGGGGTCAGCAGCGGGTTCCGCCAAACACGTAGGCTCGGCCGCGGCCGGTGCAACAGGGGGTGCAACCTGCGGTGTAGCAGCTGGCACGACGGGTGGGGGATTAGGTGGGGCAGGAGCAGCTGTCTGCTGCTGCATAAAGTGCTGGAACATCCCTGCCAGGGTCGTCATCTGAGCCTCTAGTCGCTCCATGCGGCCCTGATCGACGGGCTCACTCGGCACCCTAGGTCGACGGCCGACTCCTCGGCCCGTGCCCGTACCCTGTCCTCGCCCACGACCAGGAGGACGTGCCATTGCTGCAACGATACAATCAGGTTAGATACCGACTTCAATAGTTTTAGCCTGAGCTTCTAACCCCGACACTCGACATATCCCAGCGCTCTCACGTGACAAGTCATCCTAGGGTTCATCCTAACCAATTCCTAATCCATCTTTTCCTAGGTACCGTATACCTATTGCTCCGATACCATCTAATCTGTCACGCCCCGAGTTTAAAAATCAGGTCTGAAATTTTTTTTTTTTTTTGAAATAGATCAGAGTTTGCAAAACGGGCGTAACAGACCGCCACATATATAGAAAATCCCCTATCCACAGGGATAGGGTCTCTCCTATACATGCACGGCTAGGCAAATCCAATCATCAATCAGAGATCAATCAACATCTAAACTAAACAATGACTAATCAACAGGAAAAATCCAAATAATCATGCTCACATCAATCTGACATATCCAAATAATCGAAAAGCTGAAATAACATAAACCACAATCATCAGGGGGACAGCTCTATCGTAACAGCCTCACTGGATCGTCCCGACATCTCACCACCCGAAAGACCTGCAACAGTCACCCGAGGGTGTGAGACACACCGGAGTGTATCCCAGTGGGCACGACGAGCCGAGAAGTAGCTAATCGTACCTACTGGGTACTAAAATCTGCGGATAGTAAGAATCATAGGGTAAAGCTGAACAATAAAGCAGATCTACTGATAATCACTAGCATCCACAGATAAGCTAACTAGGCAGGTAATCAATCATAATAACTGTAGATCATACATGCTGGGAATCAGGATAATGTCTATCAGGAACATGTATAAAGAACTGCAAGCGATAAAAGTATGTCTACAGATAATAGTGCTGGAAATCAACATAACTGAACAACAATGGTACGAAGTAGGCATCATGCATCAAAGTCAGAACCCAAGTACCCAATCAATGCCAGTATTGGTCGCGAAGACCTCAGGCACATACCACCTAGCTGGCACCTAGCTGGCTGACATAACCCCGCACCCACTGGTGCCTATCTAGGGGCTCACGGGTCCTTTCTCTAGACCACTTTACCGGTAAAGAACATCGCTGCGGTCATGACTCCGCTGATGTACGTGAAGTACAGCGTGCGTGGTAGTCATCATGCTATGATCAAGCTCACGGTCTAATGACCGGGTAGTCGGCAATAAGCCGAGATCCCGACAGGGAAATCATCTATCGTGTCGATCAGAATCTATCATGCATATCGAAACATCAAGTAGTATCTATCAATCATGCATATCGGAATATCGAATAGTATCCAACAATCAGGATCAATCAATCATGCATATCGGAATATCAACAATAAATCGGCTGACAGGAATCAACAAGTGCCATCAAATCATGTAGATCTATATACTGAAAAAGCTGATGAACAGATATGTATATGGTATGTCTCATGAAGATCAAGGTCTATCAGAAATATAAAAACTGATAAACAGGTACGTAAGATATGTCTCACGTAGATCAAGATCTGTCAGGACTAATCATAGGGCATGTCAATACAATCATCAAGGCTAATCTAAATAAAATCAGCAGGTATATATGATGAGTCTAAAAGAATCAATGTCTATCAGGAGATCATGTGATATATATGCAGTCATCATAGGTCGTATCGGTATAATTCGCAGGCTGGTCAAAAAAATAGGTGTCCGACTGGACTAAAGCAACCAGAGGGCCGAATAGATCAAGCCCGGACCGAAGATAACCCACCTGGATGAAGGCAGATCCTCGAACTCCCGCACAGCTACTGGGAGGCTGGTGCTGAACAACTGGGCCCTGAATCAGAAGCTATAATCAGTAATGGACTCACACATACCCATCCCGACGACACGACAGTAACGGAGCGTTTATACGGGACAATATTGCCGATTTACCACACAATAACCAATTCCCGCCCAATAGGGAACCCCGGGACACTAGCAAGATGCCTAGTAGATGTGTAAACACTGTCTAAAGACAGCCATTAAGTCCAGTTTACATTTTAGTCCAAAATATATCTTAATTTGCATAAAATCATTGAATTAATCCGCTGTTTCGACTCGTTCTTGAAATCCGGGGGTCCAAAAGCTGCGCCGTAAGTTTCAGCGCGCTCAGCAAGACGAGACCAAGCTCGTGCTCACAAGGGTTGGCTGACACGGGTCCCGAGGGCAAGTTGGCCCATAATCTTTTAGTGCTCAACATGCAACATTGCACAATTTAATTTATACTTGATCAATTCAGAGTCTAACTGGAGCATGGTACTACATGATGACCAGAAGAGTGGTGCTCACCTGAGGCTTGCCGGGGACTGGCCGGAACAGTGGCCGGAGCAACACCCAAGAATGCCCTAAGCTCGGGTTGGGGTGGTCTTGAGCAGCACAGCCTCGGACCTGCCACAGAGGGAAGCATCAACATTCTGAAGGTCCCAGAGGTTGTCTGGTGCAAGTTGGGTCGAAGCCCGGCGGCCGGAGGTGGCGGTGGCCGAAGACAAGCCCGAGGTGATGTTCTCGGGTGCAAGGTTGGAGAGTCAACACAGGGGGAGTCCTAGGCCAGAACCAAAATCATGGAGAGCTTATCAATGGTGTTTAGGGCTTACCTGCACTAGTGGCCGGAGCCCAAACCGCCGGGGATCGCCGGAGGTCGAGTTGAAACTAATCTCGGGTGCAACTCTGCAATTACAAAACCCGACGTCAAGGTCCACATGCAAGATGATGGAGGAGCTCACAAGGATCAGAGGAGCTCACCAGAGTGTTTTTCCGGCGTCCGGGGGCGTCGGCAAGGCGCGGCGGCGGAGCTCGGGGAAGCTCCAATGGCCGTTAATGGCGGTTTCCGGCCGCCGTGCTCCGGGCCGGTGCAACTTGGACCAAAAGGGTCCACTCGATGCCAGGAGTCTTCGGGTGCAGTTGGCCGGCGATGGGAGGCAGCGGCGGCGCCGGACGGCCGCAGTCGGCCGAGGTTGGAAAAAACTCTAATCTAGGGCAGCCCCGGATCACTACGATCTTGATCCGATTGTGCTCAGACTTCGGGTAGGTGTTGCAGTCGTTCAGAGGAGAAGATTCAACGGTGATGATCTCCGGTTTGCCGGTCGGATGGCGGTGGCGCTGGGGATCGGTCACGAGAACGATAATCCGGCGGGGTTGCTCCCGCCGGCGATCGGGACGGCGGCTGCAGCGGGGTCTTCACCCGAAGGGTGGCCTCGATGTCAGGAGTGTAGTGGTCGTGCCCAAAATCCCGAGAGACAAAGAAAGTTGCAAGAACTTACCTTGCCGGAGCAATGGAAGGAGAAGGAGAGGGAGTTGCGGCGGCGCGCGGCGGCGGCGGCGCCCGGGTTCACCTCCACTCGGGTCCTGCTATGCCGAGGATCTCTCCAAAGGGGTCTGGGATCAGCCAAGCTCCTCGTACGGGTCTCCCTTCCTCCAACCGAGAGGAAGAAGAAGGCTTGATTCCTTCTTCTCCGGCGACGGGGGAGGCGGCGGCCGGTGCGGCTGGGTCCGAGGAGAGCGGCAGAGGAGAGGAGTTTGTTGATGCTAGCGGCTAGGTCTAGGGTGTAGAGGCTTAGGTTTTCTAGGGCATTGCGATTACACACCTATATATGTATATATACATAGGTTGATCAAAATTGCAATATAACCCCTCTACAAGTGGTATTTCACCCTAGGTCCCTCACAGCATCACTAATTTCTCACTTAGGTCCCTCCCTATACAGTGGCACGCTTTCCGAGGCACGTTTAATAGGGATTTAAAATGCAAAATTCGCCTTTTTCGACGTATTTCATGCTTTTCGAGGCGATCCGGTCGTCGAAACGGAAAATGGACTGCGCCATGACGTCCGGCTCGACGAGACCTATCAGGTAGCGATTTCTAATTTTTGAAAAACTGCCCGGATAAAATCTCGGTCCATAAATACTGTGTCAAAATATAGTTTTCGCACTTTTCGAGATTCCAGAGTCGTCAAACAGAATTTTCGACTGCGCCATTGCGTTCAGAACATCGAAAATAGCTAGAATTGACTACTCGAATCACTATATTAGGAGTCCAGATAGTAGATTGGCCAACGTTGGCGCGAAGGGGACTCGAAAATAGGGGTTACTGTTCACTTGTACCCGCGACTTAAGTCGCGGGTCCCGCCGGCTTCAACGCCGATTTCTGGGAGATCCGACCGTCGGATCTGAACAAGTTCAATATGGTCTTCACTCAGTTCGACGAGACGGTCGCACTCGTGGTCTCGGATCTTCGAGATCAGGCTCGGATTAAAAACGACATTTTCGCCTTACTACTGTGCAATTTACACTACAGGAAAGGGGCACTGAGGCTACTCTTGCCATTCATGATTCAAAATCGACTAGAATTTTATTCTTTTCCTTTTTATTTAATTACAAAATTTCAAGTTCTTACAAACCGCTTCGTTATTCTAAGCGCAGTGGCGCTGACGAAATTTGCATTTGACGAGCCTAAAGCATAGTAAAGCGTGCCGAACTGTATAATTTACAGTATAAGATGGAATTTAAAAATTATGGAGCTAAATTTTAGTGAATCAAAATCGCTACCTGATAGGTTTCGTCGAGCCAGACGTCATGGTGGTGTCCATTTTTCAGTTTGACAATCCGGTTGTCTCGAAAAGCGTGAAATATGGAAAAAATCACAGTAATTTGTATAAAAGCCCTATATTTTATGTGTCGAATTGCTCCAAACTTGTACAATGGGGGGGCTACTCTGTGATTTTCTTCTTCAGCAAAGGCCCTAGATCTAATGGATGCAAGTTCGGGGACTTAGTTGCATTTTGTTGCAAAGTGTATTATAGCAACTTAGGGTTGCTTGAGAGAACCCTAGCCGCAGCCTCTTGTGTAACTGCAGCCCCCACGACTTCCACAATCTCTTTGCTACCCATTCCGAGCTGCTGCGCCGCCGGCCGCCGCCCCTGGTCGCCGGAGAAAGCAAGAGGAAGCAAGGTGCAATATTGATCTCGAGCTTGTGGGGATAGGAAGATCACCAGGGCCCTAGACTTGTGCCCAGGCCTCACTGTGGTCATTTTCTACATCTATAAGACAAGCCGTGGAGGCCGGTGCACCGCCGTGGCCGCGCGACGCCGGGAAGATCACCTTCTTCTTCCTCGGTTCCGGCCAGGTAAGCTCTTCCTTGTCTTTGATTTTCTTGCTACCTTGACCCCCTGGTTATCTCTATCACCTCTTGGTGAACCTCCCAGCCGAACCCCGAAGTCGGGAATGCTCCCGGTCGCCGGCGGGGAAAATACACCCGCCGGAACCCTAGATTGCTCCGCCCAAGCCGTACGTCGCACCCAATGGCTCGGGCCTTAAACTAAGTTGATAGGAACTTTCTGTAGGGCCTAGAGAACATTCCCTTGAAGTTTTAGGGCTTTTCGTTTTGGGTGTGCTTCGCAGTTTGATGCCCTAGCTTTGGGTTATCTCGGGTTCGCCCGAGGTTGCTCCGCGGCCGCCGCCGCCGCTAGTTGCCGCCGGCCACCTGCCCAGTTTGCTTCATCATGTCGAGACAGAGCCATTGGTACCCTTGCGGGCAACCCATGCTGGCCTGTTGTGTTTCCACCATTAATGGTGTTGCCCCGGCCGAGCTTGCGCCGCCGTCGTTGCTGATGCTCCTCGCCGCCGGCCATGCGTCCGGCGAGGTTCGTGGAGTCAGTTAGCACCTACTGGTGCTTGTGCTTGAGACCCAGAGCCTAAGTATAGGGATCCGCCATTGTTGTCTTCAAAGGTTATGTGTTAAGCTTGATGCCCACCTTGTGTTCGGAGAAATGCCCGAGAGAGCCAAATTGGTTCTGGTCATCCAGCAAGTGAGCATTCGACTCCTGCAAGCCTCCTGAGCTTGATGCTCACTCTACTTCAGCAAATGGCTGAGTAGATAGAAGGATCATACAAATTGAACTCTTTAAGCTTATGTTTTTGGAGCCATGTTGCTCCGGCGATGTCTCCGGTTACCCCGCAGCACCTAGTTGGTGAGCCTCTGAGTCCTTTTGACCTGCTGAGCATAATGCTCACCCTAAAATTGGGTTCGGTCGAGTCTAGGTATTAAAAGTGGCAATGTGAGCCTTTATGTCAAGAAATTGTTGGCCCGAAGTTTTACTCGGGTTTCGCGTTGCTTCCAAAAGGTGAGCACGGTGTCCAGCAAGTCGAGGACCACCTGCTGGTTGTGTCGGTTCGTTAAAATAGCATTCCGAAATTAAATGCAAGCGAAAAAAAAGGCATGGAATTTCATGCTTTTATGCAACTTGGTAAAACCCTAGGGGTCAATTTGTAATTGTAGCCTGGTAGGCTGCTGTAGACAGCGTGCACGTGGTCTCTAAACCTTTTGTTGGAGGTCCGATGCTTTTCGTTGAGCGGGAATTGGATCCCGAACCGTAAATCGGCAAAATCGCCGGTTTAACGACGATTCGGCGTTAATCATGCAATTCAGGAAATTTTAGTGGTTAATTTGTGATGCCAGGTATTCGTGGCTGTTCCCGGTGCTGTTCCAGAGAGCCCGATGATTTTAGTTCTTAGTTTGCAACTTCTGGAGCCAAAATGGGCTTCCCGGAAGTGTTTCAGTGGTTATGGCACTGCCGGTGCACAGGATTACCCAGAGTCTGGTGTTTGGGCCTAAATGTCTTAAGTTAGACATTCTTGGGCAGCACGTGAAGTTTCACGAGTTTTGGTTACCGTTTAGCATGTCTGCACTCAGTGAGTCAGTGGTTGGATATGTGTGAGAATATATTTTCTGACCTGTGCATATGATTCAGGTCCCAGCAGTCAGCCGCCAGCTTTCGAGCCATCCAGCAGCCACCGTGATCATCTACTTTGAGGTGGGTTTATCTTCGGTCCGGGCTTTATCAGGTTGGCCCTATGGGGTGCCGTGGTAGGTCGGACCCCTGTTTTTGGTGTAGCCCTAAACCTATGCTTGAGCCTTTCTATTTGCTCTCACTCCAGCATTCATTGTGTATAGTTATGTAGCATCGATTTTGCAGTTCAGTTCCCGATGTGATTTCATGTTTAGCATTTAGTATATTTATATACACAGCTTGCCATATGCCATGTCTGTTTGGTTATCAGCCTAGTTATATCAGCATTTCCTATTCTATAATGCATGATAGAATAGGAGTACAGTTCTGCTATTCAGTTTCAGTTACAGCTCAGATATTCAACTCCTGTTGCTCAGATTCATTTATTCAGCATCTGTGATTATTACAGCTTTCAGCATCCCGACAGGGATTATCTGGCTCATTGCCGATTGTTCAGTTTCTTTGACTGTGAACTTGAGCATCAGCCTTATGACCGCCATAGCACTAGCTGCTCATTTCACGTACGCAGTGGGATTGATCCCCCACAACGCGTTCTTTACCGGTAAGGTGGTCGATAGTGGCGACCCGTGAGCCCCAGGCTGCACATAGTGGACGAGAGTGGCGACACGTGTGCCCCTGAGTGCACCGATGGTGCCGGGTTATATGTCAGCCGAACGTGCCAGCTTTGGCATTGGTCTAGGTCCTCGTGACTGATGACGGCACTGATTGGGTACTTACAGTTATTATTATTCAGCACTTTCAGTTTACAGCATTGTTATATACTAGCTTTGTTTATAGCATGATCATTTTCTGCTTACCAGATTTATCAGTTAAAGCATGATCGATTACAATCATGAGTACCCTGCTTCCCTTCCGTGATTATCAGCATTCCCTGTTTACAGCATTGATATTATTGATTATCATACTAGCTCTGCTCTATAGCATGATTAGCTCTTGCTTGTCTGATTTACCAGTTACAGCATGCTTAGATTTTATATCTGCATCTTACCTTTCAGCTTCAGTATTTCTTGCTCTTACTATCCGCTTATTATTGTATCCGGTAGGTACGACTTGCTATTTCTCGGCCCGTCGTGCCCACTGGGATACATGTAGAGTGTATCTCACACCCCCTGGGTGACCATTTTTCAGGTCAGTCGGGTGCTGGAGATTGGGACGATCCAGTGAGCTGTCGCGGTAGAGTTGTCCCCTGCTATTGGCCGCAGTGGCCCAGTGCTAGTATTTTCAGTTATAGTATCATGATCGTAGTTGTCTCTGTATTTTTGAGTTGGTGTATTTGTGGATTATATCATGAGTAGTTGTGGATGTATTAGTTGTAGAGCTTTATGCTTTTGATTTAGCTGTTGATTATTGCCCTCTGATTGTATCACTGCACTTGCCTAGCTGAGCATGTATAGGGGAGACTCAGTCTGTGTGGACAGAGGATTTCCTATGCATGTGGCGGTCTGTTCACGTCCTGAGTTTAAAGTTTGAACTCTGATTTAAAAAAAAAAAAAAAAAAAAATTCTACCGCTGTTTTGAAACTCGGGGCGTGACAGATTAGATGGTATCAGAGAATAGGTATAAGATACCTAGGAACTGGATAGGATTGAGCCATAGGATGACTTGTGACCTACGCGAGAGTGCGGGGTTAGGAGCTCGAGTACAGTAGGTGTCACGCCCCGAGTTTTAAAATCAGGTCTGAAATTTTTTTTTTTTTTTTTTTTTTTTTTATATATATATATATAAATCAGAGTTTGCAAAACAGGCGTAACAGACCGCCACACATATAGGAAATCCCCTATCCAAAGGATAGGGTCTCTCCTATACATGCACGGCTAGGCTGATCCAATCATCAATCAGAGAGCAATAAATATCTCAACTAAAACAATACTAATCATCAGGAGTAATCTGAAATATCATACTATCATCAAACTGAAATATCTAAATAAACTGGAAGCTGAAATAACATAATGGAAGTCAACTACAATCATCCAAGATCTCAGACATCAATATATCATCAGGGTGACAGCTCTATCGTGACAGCCTCACTGGATCGTCCCGACACCCCACTATCCGAACGACCTGAAAAATGGTCACCCAGGGGGTGTGAGATACACTGTACATGTATCCCAGTGGGCACGACGAGCAGAGAAATAGCTAATCGTACCTACTGGGTACTAAAATCTGCGGATAGTAAAGATCGATAGGTACAGCTGAAATAACAGATAATATCTACCGGAAAGCAATAAATCCACAGATAAATGGAACTAGGCAGATAATCAATAATGAGTCCACTGATAATCAAGTATACTAAACAGTAGTAGGTACTGCATAAACATGCTAGAACATGGAAGTATAAAGGCTATGCATCAATCACAAGAATATCAAGTTAGTAGGTACTGCATAAACATGCTAGAACATGGAAGTATAAAAGCTATGCATCAACCACAAGAATATCAAGTACCCAATCATAAGCCACCATATTGGTCCCACAAGACCTCAGGCAAAACTGCCCACCTGGCACCACCTGGTTGACATTCCCCCCACAAGGGGTCACGGGTTGCCATTGCTAACCACTTTACCGGTAAAGAACAATCTCCACGGGGAGCGACCCCGGCCATGTTTGTGAAGTACAACGGTGCGGGCGATCATAATGTAAATGCTCAAGCTCTCGGTCCACTGACCGGATAATCGGCAACATGCCGAGATCCCAACAGGGAATCAATCATCTGTATATATATCGATCAGGATCTATCATGCATATCTGAATATAAGGGCAAATATCTCTGGGTATAAATGCAGAATATAACCAATGGCAGGAATCCACAAGCATGATCAGACCATGAAAATCTACTGTACTCCGATATGAAACTGACAAGCATGTATACAGGATATGTCCAAGGAGATCAATGTCAATCATGTGGAGTATATGGCATATAGGCAAAATCATCATAGGTGACAGAAAATATCAGGCATAATCAGAATCATGACATCTATGTACTCAGATGTAAAAGCTGACAAACAGGGGTACATAACTGTCTAAAGAGATCAATGTCTGTCAAGATAGGTCATATAACATATAGATAAAATCAGCAGGGCTAATCAAGAATAGGTGTCCGACTGGACTAAAGCAACCAGAGGGCCGAAAAGATAAAGCCCGGACCGAAGATAACCCACCTGGATGTAGGCAGATCCTCGAACTCCCGCACAGCTACTGGGAGGCTGGTGCTGAACAACTGGGCCCTGATAAGAAGCTATAATCAGTAATAGACTCACACATACCCATCCCAACGACACGACTGTAACGGAGTGCTTATACGGGACAATATTGCCGATTTACCGCACAAAATCTAATTCTCGATCAACGAGAATCTACTGAACTCTAACAAGATGCCTAGTAGGTGTGTAAACACTGTCTAAAGACAGGTAGCATGTCCAATTTACAATTTGATCCCTAACATCTTCTTAAATTGCATAAAAACTTAACATTATTGCTCGTTTCGGCTCGTTCTCGAAATCCGGGGATCCAAAAGCTGCGCCGTAACTTTCAGCGCGTTCGTTACGACGAGACCAAGGCCGTGCTCACAAGTTTGGCCTGACACGGATCCCGAGGGCAAAGTTGGCCCAACAAATACTAAGTCCAAATAGCCACTATGCTACAACTTAACTTATACATGATCAATTTAAGAGTTTAATGAAGCATCATGTTCAGGAGACCTAGTAGAGTTGAGGGCTCACCTTAGGCTTGCCGGAGCTTGGCCGGAATAGTGGCCGGAGCAACACCCTAATCCGCAAGGAGCTCGGTTTGGTTCACCTTGAGCAGCACAGGTTCAGACCTGCCACAGAGGGGAGCACCACGTAAAGGAAGGTCCCAGAAGTTTCTTGGTCCATGTTGGGTCGAGCCCCGGCGGCCGGAGGCGGCGGCGGCCGGAGACAAGCCCGAAAAGGGTGATTTCGGGTGCATGATGGAAACAAGCAACAGGGGTGCCCCAGTCCCAAAATAAAATCATGGAACACTATAAAATCTTATTTAGGGCTTACCTGCAGAGGTGGCCGGAGCCCGGACCGCCGGAGATGGCCGGAGTGGAAGCTCGGAGCAACCTCGGGTGTAGCTGCAGAGATCACACTCCCGACGTCAAAGATGGCATGCAAGCTGATGGGAAAGCTCCAAAAGGTCCAAGAAGCTTACCTGGGCGGTTTTCCGGTGCCGGGAAGCGCCGGCAAGGCGCGGCGGCGGAGCTCGGTGGAGCTTCAATGGCCTTTAATGGCGGTTTCCGGCCGACGAGCTCCGGGCCGGTGCAACTTGGACCAAAAGGTCCCTCTCGGTTCCAGGAGTCCTCTGGTGGCGATGGCCGGCGGTGGGAGGCAGCGCCGGCGCCGGACGACCGAGCTCGGCCAAGGTTGAAGAAAGCCGGTTCTAGGGCACGCTCGGCCGAGTCCGATCTTCAACCGATGATGCTTAGACCTCGTGGAGGTGTTGCGGTCGTCAAGGGAACGAGATTCAACGGTGCTGATCCTAAGTTGGACGGCCGGATCACGGCGGCGCCCGCGATCGGCCAAAACGATAATCTCCGGCCGACAAGGCTCCTGCCGGCGATCGGGACGGCGGCAGCGGCTCGGGCTGCAACAGGGTGGAGCCCCTGGGTGTCAGGAACACACTGGACATGCCCAAAAGCCGAAACTAAACAAAAAGTTCCAAGAACTCACCTTCGCCGGAGTTTGGAGGAAAGAGGAAGTCCTCCGCGGCGGCGCACGGCGGCGGCTGGGGCCTGGCCCACCACAGCTTGGTTGCGGCTTCCCGGAAAACTCCACTGGACAAGGTTTTGATAGCCTAGGACCTCCTCGTTAGCCTTCCTCTCCAAGCACCGAGATCAAGATGCTTTTGATTCTTCCTTTTCCGGCAAGGGGAGGCGGCGGCCGGTGCGGGGAGGCTCCAGGGAGCGCGGCAGAGAAGAGGAGGTTGGTTGCAGAGTGCGGCTAGGGCAGAGCTAGGGTTTAGGCTGTAGGGAAACCCTAGCTGTATACATGCATATATATAGCCTTATGCAACTTTGCATTTTCCCCCTCAGCCTTTGAATCCTAGATGTTAAGTCCCTCCCAGCAGTTTAATTTCACACTTAGGTCCCTCACTAGGGAGTGGCACGCAACTCGAGACAAGAAACATAAGGTTCTAAGTGCAAAAAGCCGCATTTTCGTTGTATTTCACGCTTTTCGAGGCGATCCGGTCGTCGAAACGAAAAAAATGGACTGCGACATGACGTCCGGCTCGACGAGACCTATCAGGTAGCGATTTTTCATTTTTCGAGGAAACGCCCGGAAAAATCTCGGTCCATAAAATACAGTTCCGAATTGCAGTTATTGCGCTTTTCGAGGCTTTAGGGTTGTCAAACGGAAATTCCGTCAGCGCCATTGCGTCCAGAACGACGGAGCCGTTCAAATCGACTACCTGAAGTGCTATGATCGAAGTCCGGACAGCGAAATGGCCAACGTTGGCACTTAGGGGAATTCGAATTTAGGGTTTACTGTTCATCAACCGTCCCAAGCACTATTCACTTAAGTCGCGGGTCCCGCCCGCTTCTTCGTTGATTTCTGGAAGATCCGACCGTCGGATCTGAACTTGCTTAATATGGTTTTCACTCGGTTCGACGAGACGGTCGCACTGGTGATCTCGGATTTTCGAGATTAGGCTCGGATTGAAAAGCGACATTTTAGCCTCATAACTGTGCAATTTATACTGCAGGAAAAAGAGGTCAACTTGATATTTCATTTTTTTCCTCTTAATTTAATTACAATAAAATTCAAGTTTTTACAGTAGGGTCGGTCGAGTCGTGTCCTATCCCTGATCATTGAGATGTAGTCTGGGATTCACGAGTATTCCGGCAGAGGTGGTGGTGTTAGTGAGCGCGCTGGCGCCACTGTAGTATTGATCGGTTTCAGTGGCCTATGGGCCAGATGGTAACCCTGGTTGGGTTGATGTTGTATTCAGGTCCCACCTCTTGCATTGGATTTCGTGGATCATTACAGATTCTGTTACAGTAATAATAGATTTGTATATATACCATTGTATATAAATTTGTATATATATACATTTGTATATAGATTTGTATATATATATATATATACATTTGTATATAGATTTGTATATATACATTTGTATATAGATTTGTATATATATACACACTACAACAAAACTGACTTTTAGCGGCGATTATTTTTTATTTTCCCGGCGATTATAATTGCCGCTAAATACTTTTACAGCAATTATAATAATTGCCGCTATTGGTAGGGTCACTAAAAGTTATTGCGACATTTGTTTCGGCGGTTGGTAAAAGCCTAAACAAATGCCGCTAAATACTATATAATAGCAACTATTATAAATGCCACTATAATTATCTATAATTGCCACTAAAAACATATTAAATGACTAGTAAATAGGACCTATAGCGGCAATTATTTTGAAACTCTTTAAATTGACATTTAAAAATAAATTACTCATGCAAACAATTTTAAATTTGATTACATTCAACAATTGTCAAACAAAAGAAGCCAAATTATTTAGCCAAATAAGAATTTGCACAGTAAAAATATAATTGTCAATTAAAAATTACATTCAAAGCTTTCAATCTAAAAAAAAAATAAAACCTAAAATGAAATAAATCAGAAGCATTTCACGCTTTTGATTCATGCAAGCTTCAGCAAGTTGGTTTTTCACACTAGGGGGTGCTACTCGTTTTGTCGAAGCCTTTCGTGTTTTGGGTGTCAAGGATATGTTATCTGCAAATAAATAACAAGGCCGATATAAACTGTTTATTAGATGCTTTCAAGCAAAAGACAATTTATGCATAAGAGATTAATCTTGAAGAACATCTTGAAGGTCCTTCGACAGGATAGAAACAGTCTCAAGAGCCCGAAGGGGCTGTTGGAAATGGATTCATCATCATTGATTAACAAATTTGAAATCTCTAGCCTGAAAATAAGAAAAAAATCACAATGAAGTTCCTCCAGTAACGCTTGATTTTTCAAGAAAATGCATACAAAAACATGGACAAGTAAAATGGGTAACTACAAACTTACAAAATTATTTTACAAATAAACTAAGATTGAAAGATAAAGATACCTTGAAATATCAAGATATTAAAATTTTCTAGATGGAACTCACTTTACCCAACAAAATAGAACTAAAGTGACAATCTATATCAGGCTGCAAAAAGGAAGAGTATTAATGTACATAGACTATTAGCAGAACTTGAAAAATCACTGCTGAAAAATCACTGATGAATAGAATGACTTAAGCAAGCTGGGTAAGAAACTTCACTGCAAAGATTGTGAAAGGGGAAACACAGGGTACAAAAAACATATATTAGGCAATTGTTTCCTTTTCCCAAGAATTCAAACTAAGAACTGAGATATATATATGAGAAATATAGATAGAACAAACTTGAACTTTTATAACAAAGATGCATGCTTTTCCAAGCAGGGTCAAAAGTAGATGTAAGCTATTTATTTAGACTTCAATTGGCAGTCTGTATATTAATATTAATATTAATATTAATATATGGCATGAACAAAATGGAACCAGCAGCTCCTTACTTTATTAAGAAAGAAAGCAACCATATCAAATCAGTCAATTAGTGTATTTAAAAGCTTTGACCGAGCAGTCAAATTTTGAATGACATTGAAACAATAAAACAGTAAGCCAGAAAGGAACGTTGAACAAAACAAGGATAACTGGGAAAATAGTTTTAGTTCATAAGAGGCTTAATTACACAATACTGCATCGTACTTTACATAGTTTTTCACTTTCTACATTATACTATTTTTTTTTTTCAAAGACATCACTCAACTATTCTTTATTTTCAATCCCTACACTATAAACAATAAGCATGTAATTTTGGATGAAAGCTGTTAAAAAGTACTTGGTTGAAAGTGACAGAACAAATATTCATCTCATTTTAACACGAAAAATAACAAAATACATAAAGATAACGGAATAATAGTTAAAAAAAAAAAACTTGATAGATGTTTCTAGTGACCTTATCATAAAGATTCATTCATTTTACATTTGTCCAACTATTTAACCAGTGCCTGCTAATAAAGTTGATAGGTTTTCTCTAAAACAATAAATTTGTTGAAGAGATTGGCGAGAAAAAATTAGTTGAGTGATATTTATGAGAAAAGAGAATCATACAAGGTAGAAAAGATGAAATTATCTAAAATACTGTGTACAGATTGATAAAATATAATAAAACAATAGTGTCTTTGAAAAAAAATTAGTAAAATGTAGCAAATGAAAATAACACTAAAGTACAATGTAGTAGGGTGTAATTAAGCCATCTTAAAAAGCGCAACATATTTTACTTCGAGGACTAAAGGCTAACATGCAACCCACATAATAGTTTGAGGACCAATGGCGGAATTTAGCCATTTTAATCCAAACATCTATAACAATTAGGATGATTTAGACCTAATAAAACCAATTTTTGCATACCATGTGAACCAAATCATCATGAGAAATCCTCGATAACAAACTATCAACTGCCACTACAATGCACCTACCAATGAAGGATTCCCAAAAGGGATATCCAAAAATGTTGCAGTATGATATGCTACATCACTAAAATAATAAAAATTCACCTTACAGCAACCACCCTCCATCCACAAGTGAAGGAATAAATAGGAGAAGTACCAAGCATTATGGAAACAACTTATATCAAAATTTTCTTGAGCGAGAGAGAGAGAGAATGTTATATGCATTCTCAGTATTGATTTAATCATATAGGATGTTATATGCATTTAAACAAGAGGTGCTATGACATTTACGTACAACTAAGATAATGTCTAGCTGGCTAAATGAGGTATGCTTGCCTAATCTTTGTCCAAATTTGGCCCTAAAAAAATGACACATGTCCATATTGTATGTATATGAGGAGCACAATAGGTGGATACAAATTTGTTTTTTGTTTATAAACTACAAGGGCTTGCATAATTGTTCAGCAGACATTTTCTATTCATGAAAAATCTCTCCAACAAATTATCATATGAATAGTGAAATTTTGTGTGTTAATACCACTGATGTGTGTAAGAAGTCAAAGTATAAGGAATTACATAGATGTTGTTTTCCACATCAAGGGTTTCTACCATATAATTATTATTTAGTACAATTAATACTATGTCCAGAACCTTCGGAACTAAAGAAAAATTGGATTATGTTGATACAATGCACCTGAAAAAATGAAATTGCTGTACTAATAATTCAAAGAATCGCCAAAACAATGATTAAATAATAAACAGCAGCCAAAAAAGGAAAAAGAAACCGACAGTTATTCTTACCTGAGTTTCTTTTACAGTGTAGCGCTCTAACAATGTCTTCTTCTCCTCTGGAGTCAACAGTTGATGCTCTGGTACAAGTACATGCTCTTTGATGTTGACCAAAAGCTCTGCCTCCTGCATTTAGTACATTAAACATCATTTCATATCTTTCACGCATAATTCTGTTAAAGCACTTATCACTTGAACAGTTTACAAATCTAAATTTATTATGTGCACATTCTGTTAAAGCAAAAGAAGAAGAAGAAGAAGAAGAAGAAGAGGGTTTTCTTCTGTACATTATATATGATGCAGAAGCTCTTATCACTTGAACAGTTTACAAATCCAAATTTATTAGAGAGATGACAACAGTAAGGGCGGTTTTGGCTTCCTTGGTGTCAACCCAACTTTACCCAGGATGGAAGTGATGAACGACAAGTCACTTTCTATCAGTGAAGGAGTGAAGATAAAGCAATTATTTTGCCCTCATCTATACTTTCTAATCCGATTAAATGGTAGCTCTGTTTCTATTTAACTGTTTTATTCAACTTCTCTCCTTTATTAAGAAAGCATGCCTAGTTTTCTTATCATGTTGTTTGATAATCGGCAAGTCATCATTTTGATGGGTTTTCTATCTTCTATTCTCCAAAAATTACAAATCAGAATATCAACAGCATATGTTCTATTGCTTATTTTCTTCCTATGCAAACTTCAGCATACATATTAAGGTAGCATTCTTAGTCATTAACGAAACAAACTCATGTGTCTACAAAATCAAGGGCGAGGAAGAAGATTAAAAAATTTGCCCACTTTATTTTACAAGATAAATGTCTATAATGATCCTTCACAGCAGACAGCTTAGAAACAACTAAAATTCTTATGGCTACAAAAAGGACAGAAATAGTTTAATGGGAGCAAAGCAGACAACAGTTACCTTCACTGGTATATTTCTTTTCACCGTCCGGAGTTGAAGATTATCGGTGATCACAGGAAGCTGTACAAATTTTGCACATTATCTGAGCCTTAAATCTCGCTGAAAAAAAGAGAAAGTTGGAATCATAAGACAAGATAACAATGGCCCAAATTCATGTACCTTTCTTGGAAGTTAAAGCATTACTAATATTTTGTGGGTAAGCAATGCTTGAATGATCACAAGGTGATTTCATGGTGGCTCAAAGCAGCCTTAATAAAAGTAAGTCTCCAAACTTTGTAAACATTTCTAGTATTGAAAATATGATATCACAGAAATATAAAGCACATGGTACATGAAAATAGGCACATTATAAGCAAGAGGCAATGGTACATGAAAATAAGAGCAAAACAAGCTAAAGTAATGGGAGCAAATGAAATCACTCTGTTTCTCCCCAAGCTAAAGTAATTGGGACTGCAATTGCTCACTAATGCTCTACTAGAGTAAAACACCTAAAGCCTCGGCAATTAATTTACATTCTATCTAATTGTATCGCTGAAACGTGGCACTTCCTTAGATCTGATGATTAAGAAAAGTCGGTGCTAGATTACTCTCTTTATGACTGACCATTCCTAGCGCAAGTGATAGCCTAGGTATGAAATGGTCTAATCCCCTTTCCGGGGAAAAAAAAAGAAAGTCAATCCTCGTGTTAATCATTGACCAACTAGAAATCCAATAATTAAATCATGTTCTCATGAGTCAACAAGAATCTTTCTTCAAAAGATAATGCTTTGTGTGAGTAATCTTCTACCTGGACTGTGGCAACATCTGGACAGATCATGACTCAGAGTGCTATTAAGATTCCTTACATCAAGATAAGAAAGTATTTTACAGTACAAGCCTTCATAAACTCATCAAGTTAAGCAGCTACTTTTATACGAATGTGAACTTCAAGTTTGAGGTTACAGCTGAAATATTAAGAGTTGAGCTAGAATAATCTTAGAAGTGCTACTAACCACATACCTCTAACTATTCCACCCACCCTACTAAACCCCAGGCAATCAAGGACTAAAGAGGGTGGAAGCAAGTGAATAGTGACACTTTTACAAGTATTCCAGCACAATTCAAATATTTATAACTTAAACCGCACAATTTCATATATTCGAACAAGCAAAATAGAATCTTGCTTTGGCAAAGACCTGTTTTCCTAAAGTCGCAAGTTTCTATAGAAACCCATCAACTGGACATAAGATAAAATTTTAGCAATGATCAACAGCACATAAGATAAGATACCTACTAAATATATGTCCATTTGACCCAATAAATCCATATTTACACAAATGTAAATCTCCTACACCGACAATATCGAAGATATCATTGATAAAAATGCAGCTAAACAGTAAGAAGATACAGCTGGAAAAGACAGCTAAATATGTCTCCCTTGTTCATCAATTGCTCCACTATGATATACTTTCTCACCGCATACATGTGATATAATCTTTCTACAATAGTTTCAAATTTTAGCAAATCTTAATACAAAGCTTCTCATAATAATACTTTTTGAAAATTTTTTTATCAAACATCAATATGCTCTACTACAGAATAGAATAGGTTGATTAATGACCTTGTATTATCCATCTATATCCTTTTCAAATTATTCGTTTCTACGGCAAAGATAATTAATTAAGCTTCGATCATGTGTCTGCATGGTAGAGTCTACGTATTGAAAGTTTGCGACACGACTATACCATGTGTTATTTGATTGAGATTTTTATTTATTAGTCCGCCAAATCCTAAAATTTAGGAAGATCTAAAACACATGCTGCTACGTACTATTTCGTTCCAAGTGTCATCATGTTGAGGACTAGCTAGGTAATTTAATTTCTCAGTACCTATTCAAAGGGAGCAATTAATTAATTAAACTAAAGTACCAGATCTAAGATGAGTTTTTTAATATGTACTTGGTGTCCTTTTTTTGACTCAGTTGATTAGAACTAGGTAAAAGAATTTCTAAATGTATCATAAAATTAATAATTAACTAGAAATTAAATGTAAGATTGTGTCTATAGTTTCTAGAGAGAAGCTGTTAACTTAAACAGGTAGCTGCTGCTACTGGTGGTGCTCAAGCAGCTCAGCTGCTGAGCAGCTGCTTCTTGAGGTCAAAATACACACCCTTACTTGATAGCTGAGAGGTCAAAATACACAAATACCTCCACACTTAATTCTGATCTAACCATGTAAACCATAACTAAAACTTAACTGGAGAAAACTAATAATCACAACAGGGGAAGCAGTTTTCGATCTTCAATGACTTAAAATTCCTAATCACCCGAACAATCACATCCTCACTTGATACCATAACCAATTAAAATCTCCTACAACACATATTAAACAACATAAATTTGTTTTCGCCAACTACACGATAAACTACAAATGTCTGATTCGAAGGGAAAGCACAACTATCTACAGTGAGAAAGTAAATTAAATACCAAATTTAACATGAGAAATGGCATTGAGCACGGCCTCCTGCGGCGAACCCTGCTCGTCGGGGTTGGGCACCAGCGACGACGAGCAGCGCAAGGGAACGGCCGCGGAAGCAGAGCTGGCCACGGCCGCGGCAGCAGCGGAGCCGGAGCGCGGAGCCGGAGCCGATCGTCGTCGTCGTCGTCGGATGAGAAGGAGGAGGTGGGGGGGAAGGGATCGGGGGGATCGGGGGCGAGCTCGGATAGGGGCGAGGGAGGAGGTGGGGGGAGGGGATCGGGGGCGAGGGGCAAGGGTCGAGGGATAGAAGGGTCGGGAGGGGGGGGGGGGCTCCGTCCCTAACGCCCCCCCAGTCGTAAGTACTAATTTAATAAAAAAAAATTTAGGTAGCCATGGCCCCCTCAGCTTTTTAATATTTGCTTAATTTATTTTTGATGCCAATATATATATTTTTTTCTTCTCTATATATATTTTAAATAAGTCAAAATATATTAAGAGTCGCATACTTATAAGGTATTTTGAAATACATCCCTTAACTCCAATTTTTTTTTTTTTTATTTCTGCCTAGTGAGCTATTTTATTTAACAAAATAATTTAACAAAATAAAATATTATATTAAATTTAATAACTATTTGATCTAATAATCATTAAATGTTATAATTTTATTTATTAAAAATACTAAGAAATGGATCAATCGCTAACTGAATTACTGTTAGATTTAATATAATTTATAGTTATTTAAATATAATAATATAAATAAAATAATTAAAATTAAATATCTGTAATTAAAAATTAATTTTAATATTTTTACATTAATTATTAAATTAATAAATTTTTTTTAAAAAAAAATGATTAGATAAAATTATATTTATCTGCTAAAATTTTTATTTACATATATTTTGGCCCCCCTCATGATTAAATTCTGACTTCGTCCCTGGGGGGCGGGGTGCGGGGGGACGCAGGGGATATATAAAATTAAAATTTTGAAATTTAAAATTTAAATTTTGAATATAAAATTAAAATAAAAATTTTAAATTTGAGTTTAAAATTAAAATTAAATTTTAAAAAGTAGATTTTAGTAATTCCTGATTTTAGACCTCGAAAATTTAAAAACTAATTTTAAAAATCAAAATCACTTATTAAATAAATTTTTTCAAAAAATATTTTTGAACTTAAAATTATTTTAAAAAATTAAGCCAAACATCCATTTATTTAATATAGAATTATTCGTCGGTAAAAATTTAAAATTTAAAATAATTACCGCTAAAGCACTATTTGTAATTATTTAATAGCGGCAATTTTATAATTGCCGCTATTAAATTGCCACAAAAGACCTATTTTGTTGTAGTGACATTTGTATATAGATTTGTATAAAGATTTGTACATATATACATTTGTATATAGATTTGTATATATACATTTGTATATAGATTTGTATATATATACGTTTGTATATTGATTTGTATATATATATACATTTGTATATAGATTTGTATATATACATTTGTATATAAATTTGTATATATATACATTTGTATATAGATTTGTTTATATATACATTTGTATATAGATTTTGTCACGCCCCGAGTTTTAAAATCAGGTTTGAAATTTTTTCTTTTTGTTTTGTAAATCAGAGTTCGCAAACTGGGCGTAACAGACCGCCACACGTATAGGGAATCCCCTATCCAAATAGACAGAGTCTCCCCTATACATGCACGGCTAGGCGAGTACAACGATCATCAATCAGAGAGCAATAAATATCTCAACTAAACAATAAACTAATCAACATGAATAATCAACTTAAATAATCCAAAATGAAGCATGCTAAAGTAACTCTCTAACATCAGTTTGAAACATCTAAATCAAATAGAAGCTGAAATACTATGAAATGATAATCAACTACTAATCATCGAGATCTCAATCACAGATATATCATCAGGGGGACAGCTCTATCGTGACGGTCTCACTCGAACGTCCCGACATCCCAGCACCCGACCGACCTGAAAAATGGTCACCCAGGGGGTGTGAGATACGCTGTACATGTATCCCAGTGGGCACGACGAGCCGAGAAATAGCTAATCGTACCTACTGGATACTAAAATCTGCGGATAGTAATAATCGATGGGTAAAGCTGAAATAAACAGGTAGTGTCTACTGATAATCAATAATCAATGGCTAAAGCTGGAATAAACAGATAGTGTCTACTGACAATCAATAAGTCAATGGGATGTCTACTGACAATCAATAATCAATGGCTAAAGCTGGAATAAACAGGTAGTGTCTACTGATAATCAATAATCAATGGCTAAAGCTGGAATAAACAGATAGTGTCTACTGACAATCAATAAGTCAATGGGTAAGCTGAAATAAGCAGACAATGTCTACTGATAATCAATAAGTGCTGATAATCATGATATAACTGTAATAATCCAGCATAAAGGAACCGCAGATAAGTAATACTGGAAATCATGATATAACTGAAATAATCAAGCATAAACTGAGCAGCGATGGTACAAGGTAAATAGCTACAAATGACAGTGCAAGCTGAAAATGATGCGTCAAAAATAGAAATCCAAGTATCCAATCATATGCCATTATTGGTCTCACAGAACCTCAGGCAATACCACCGATCAGCACCCCATCCGCTGACAATAACCCGGCACTCACAGATGCAATCGGGCTCACGGGTCCCATCTCTAGACCACTTTACCGGTAAAGAACATCTACACGGGTCATGACTCCGCTGATGTTCGTGAAGTACAACAGTGCGTGGCAATCATAATGCTATGCTCAAGCTCACGATCTAATGACCGGGTAGTCGGCAAACCTGCCGAGATCCCCTCAGGGAAGCAACTATCTGTCTGTATATCAATCATGGGTCGATCATGCATATCTGAATATATAAGCAAGTATCTCTGGATATAAATGCAGTATAACAAGTGGCCGATATGATAGAAATCAACAGGCATGATCAGACCATGAAAATCTACTGTACTGGGATGTAAAAACTGACGAGCAGGTATACATGATATGTCTAAGGAGATCAATGTCTATCAGGAAAGATCATATGGCATATAGGCAGAATCATCAGGACTAAATCAAGAACAGGCAAAATCATCAGGACTAAATCAAGAACAGGCAAGATCATCAGGACTAAATCAAGAACAGGCAAGATCATCAGGACTAAATCAAGAACAGGCAAAATCATCAGGACTAAATCAAGAACAGGTGTCCGATTGGACTAAAGCAACCAGAGGGCCGAAAAGATAAAGCCCGGACCGAAGATAACCCACCTGAATGTAGGCAGATCCTCGAACTCCCGCTCGGCTACTGGGAGGCTGGTGCTGAACAACTGGGCCCTGAACAGAAACTGTAGTCAGTAACAGACTCACACAAACCCATCCCGACGACACTACAATAACGCAACGCCAACACGAGACACTAAAGTCGTTTTACGGAACGAGATCCTATTCCCGCTCAACAGGAATCCACGGAACCCTAACAAAATGTCCAGTAGGCATGAAAGCACTGTCTAAAGACAGCCGACGAGTCCAAATTACGTTTAGGTCCATAACAAATCTTAATTTGCATAAAAACCTTTTAACATTACTTGTTTCGACTCGTTCTTACAATCCGGGAATCCAAAAGCTGTACTGTAAATTCTCCGCTCACAAGCTTGGGCCGAAACCAGGCCCACTTACAAAGTTGGCCCATAAACATTAGGGTCCAATTAGTGACATTGCTATTACTTAACATTCACCTAACCAATTACTAAGATAACTGAAGCATGGTGTTAATCAAAGCTCAAGAACAGTGGTGCTCACCTGTGGCGCGCCGGAGGGTGGCCGGAGATGTGATGATCCGGACTTCCGCAGGAACTGTTGCAACATTAAACAGTGACTGTAGGAAGCTCATATGATGTATCGGAGCTTGTAGTGTCGAAAACGGATTTTTAAAATGGATCCGGCATGAAAAACGGAGCAAGTGGGCTTTTCCGGGGACTTTCGGCAAAATTTCGAATGAGAATTTGGTGAAATGGACAGCGGATTTGGACTCAGCGCGCGAAAACGGTCAAAATGGTATATTCACTTTATTTTTTCGCTAAATTTTTACTATTCACCGGAACAGTAACTCCGGCCGGCCGGAATTACTGTTCCGGCGGGCGGCGGCGATCGGCGGGCGGCGGCGCAGCGGCGGAGCACGGCGGAGCGCGGCAGAGCGCAGCAGCGCGCGGCGCGGGCAGCGCGGGCAGGCGCGGGCAGGTACGCGGGAGTGCGGTCCACTGCCTGGCGTGCACCGGGAGCACCGAAGACTCTCCTTGCCACGTGGCAGCTCCTGATTGGCTGGCCGGCTTCTAGAAGACCACGGGATTGGTGACACGTGGCGAATCCCTATTGGCCAGCATTTTTCGGAAAACCCGGAGCGGGGACCCGGGCATGTGGACCACGTGGGACACGTGGCGGATTCTAAGCGGCTTTGCACGGCTGTTTCCTGTTTGTTGGACACGTGGCGCAATGTGGTTGGTCCATTTTGGTGTTTCCTGTTTGCTGATCCCGTGGGAAGATTCCCTTTGGCCCATTATAAATAGGATCCCTCACCCCCCCTCCCATTTGCACCTCGGGATCCAAGCCTTAGAGAGAGAACCAGAGCTTGGGCTCTCTATGAAAATTTTTCCTCTCTCTCTTCTCTCTCTCCCCTAGAAATTTCGGAATTTTTGGAATTACCGATAGTGAGTTATCTGCGACGCGGCGCTCTGCGACGATTTTCTTTTTCGGCCCATTTTTCGTCGCAGTTCAGTCGAAAAATCCCTGTGTGCTAACCAGGAGGAATTTTTGAACGATTTTTGCGGCAGTGCGTTCCTAAGAGGTAAGGATTTGATTTTTGTGTGATCACTTCGCTCAATTTCGTACTTTTGGTACGATTCCCGAGGCCTCTTTGACCCCCTTTTTGCTGTGAAAATTTTTGGACAGCATCGACTTCTCCGATTTTTATCTTGGCGTAGGAGCATCAGATCGAGGCGTTTAAAGAGTCGATTTCGATCTACTCGTCGCAAGGAACGCAACCGTAATTTTTCTGGATTTTTTTGAGCACTATACAGAGGTAAAAAACTCCTCTCTTTTCGTGCTATTTGAAAAACAACAAAAGCAGTATTTTTATGAGTAATATAGTTACACCCTGTGCAATATGTGTTGCTGTAGGGCACCGTTTCCGGCAGACAGCAGTTTTAGGGGACTGTGGACAGCCAGGAGACTATCTGGGTGTGATTTGAGCTGTTCGAGGTGGGCGGTTGTTGCTTACCTCATTTTTGACAAACTCACTGGGATTATTAGAACTCCCCTAAAATTTAATCAATAAGAACCATTGGAACGAACTAATATGACAACTAATGAGAACCATTGGGACGAACTAATATGACAATTGATGAGAACCATTGGGACAAACTAATATGACAATTGATGAGAACCGCTGGGACGAACTCTCCTAAAATTTAATATGACCCCACAGATAACTTATTTTGGGACACTGTGATTGGAACAAAGGCTATAATCTCGCAGGCAAATAATTTTTATATCAGTACAGTAAATTAATCTTTTTAAAATAAATATTTGACACCTTTCTACAGCTTTTAAATAGTACAATTGCATGCTTACTTGGACATCTAGTTAGCCACTAATTATTGCTACACTATCATATTGGGGCTTGACATGTTTTATTGCTCTCCTTTTCATTCAGATGCTTGTTGCTCAAGTATGAGCAGGGGTTTGGGATAGTGTAGTCGAGATTGTACTAGATTGTGGACTTGTGGGGTATTGCGGTAACCGCAGACATTAGGCGGTTGACCGGATGTTTATCTTTGCATCAGGTTGAGGTTGAGTCTTGTTTATTTGCATCAGTTGAGGATTGGGATGGAGGCTTTTTCTAGTGGATGGAGTTTTCCCACTTATTGAGTACTATTGCATCAGATTGGGTATCAGGTCTCTTTTAGTGGATGGTTTTTCCCACTTTGATTAGAGTCGTGATCCAGTCCTGCTGTTTTATGGCACTTATGATACTTATCACTGAGATACTTTACTCGTGTGGATCGCTCCCCTCGAGTGCCGCTCCGGAGTGTGCGACAGGCAGGCTTTGAGTCCTTGAGACTCATTCTTTTCATCGGTGTTATGCGTCGGCCAGCATACCCGATACGGCAAGGCACAGCAGGCAGTACCAGTTTTACTGGTGGTACTAGATTGGGTTTATTCAGGCAGGTATGTTAGATACTGATGCATACATACAGTCCTTCATTTTGGCACTGCATTTAGAGGCATGTTTAGTGGTGGTTTTCCCTTTATTCAGCAGTTCTGTTTACAGCTTTACCACTTATTCCTTCTTGTCTCTAGTAGTCCTAGTGGGTGCGTCAGAGTTGAGGTTTTACCCACTAGGGGAGGCTACTAGTTTATCTGGTAGTTCTCACCCCCATTGTTGTTCCTCTATTCCTTCTCCTTTATTTTTGCAGAGTCGTCTGCGGGAGCTGCTAGGCCATCGGCAGCTGATCGAGGTAAGGGGATCGCTGAGTAGATAGATCTCCTGTGAGACTGAGAGTTGCTGTGACGCCCCACTTCCCAGGGGGTCACCCATCCTAGAACTACTCTAGCTCTAGCACGCTTAACTCTCATGTTCCTCTTGGATTTTGCTACCATCCAAAGTGCTATAGCCGGGTTAGAGATTTAGTCCTATTATATCATTTATATATAGAACTAATCCAAATTCCGGGGGTGTCACATTCTTCCCCCCTTTAAGCCCTGACGTCCACGTCAGGCTCAAGCACACTCACAAGCACCAGGCGATGTGAGACTCGTCTCGCTAGCCTTAGCCGACCTTGTGAGGAGCTGCACTCCACTCACAATGGTCATTAGCCGGGGAGCCTCGCTCTACCCGCTATATAACCCCACTTCCCAGGGGGTCACCCATCCTAGAACTACTCTAGCTCTAGCACGCTTAACTCTCATGTTCCTCTTGGATTTTGCTACCATCCAAAATGCTATAGCCGGGTTAGAGATTTAGTCCTATTATATCATTTATATATAGGACTAATCCAAATTCCGGGGGTGTCACAGTTGCTGTTAGACAGATAATGTACCCTTTACTCAGACTGAGATATTTTTCTCTTATTTTGGTCTGGCTTTCGCCAGCTGGTTGTACTATTTTGGTGAGCTGGGAGGTTATTGTACTTATTACAGCTTTATTTGTAGTTCCAGTCTGAGATACTATGTGGTTCTTCTACTTCAGCTCTGTATTATGCTCTTTTATTGTTCATATTATATCGGAGCAGGTTACCAGCGCTTCGTGTACTCGGGAAATTCCGTGTGCACGGCGGATCTGTTGGCGAGCCCGGGTTCCGGGGCGTGACAGGAGAGATCGCCGGAGCAACACCCAAACCCGTTAGGAGCTCGGTTTGCCCAAAGTCCAAAGCAACCTTGCTCAGACTGCAACAAAGGTGAGCAATAGTTAAGTACTGCCCTCAGGAGAAGACTGGTCCATGCTGGGTCGAGCACCGGCGGCCGGAGGCGGCGGCGGCCGGAGACAAACCCGAAATGGGTAATTCGGGTGCAACTTTGGAACTTAGCTACAGGGGTGCCCTGGCCCAAAATAAAATGATGGGAGTCTCATGAGGGGTGTTTAGGTTCTACCTGCACAGGTGGCCGGAGCCCGGGGCGCCGGAGGTGGCCGGAGGCTGAGGTCGGGTGCAACTCGGGTGCAGCTGCAAGGATCATTATCCCGACGTCAAGAAAGCCATGCAATGCCACCATCAACATTAAAATAATCAAATAAGCCTACCTTCACGGTTGGCCGGCGTCTGGAGGCGACGGCGACGCGCGGCGGCGGAGCTCGGCCGAGCTTTATGGCCGTTAATGGCGGATTCCGGTCGAGTGCCTCTGGGCCGGTGCAACTTGGACCAGGAGCTTCCTCCCAACCCCACGAAGCTTGCTGCAGTGGTGGCCGGCGACGGGGCCGAGTGGCGGCGCCGGGCGGCCAAGATCGGCCAACGGAAAGAAAACTTCGTTTCTAGGGCAGACCCGTACAGCGCGGATCCTCGCCCGATGATGTCCAAACTTGTTGGGCTCCTTGCAGTCGCCGAGAGGACGGGATCTATCGGTTCTGATCTTGAGCCTGGCGGCCGGATGAAGGCGGCGCCCACGATCGGCCAAAAGGAATAATTCCGGCGACTGGGTTGTCCCGGCCGGTTAACCGGAGCACGGCTGGCCTCGGGGCTTCACGAGGATGATCCTCTGGAGGTCAGTAGATGATTGCAAGGGTTCACGGGAGAGTTTAAAACAGAAATTCCCAAGAACTTACCTCGCCGGAAAGTTGAAGAAAAGAGATGTCGTCCGCGGCGGCGCACGGCGGGGCTTGGCGTTGGGTTCACCCCAGCTCCGCGTCCACCACGCAGAGGCTCTCCCAGAAAATGTTTGGGACCACCCAAAAGCCTCGATGAGCAACCCTCTCTTTCCAACCCGAGATGAAGGATTTCTTGATTCCCTTCTTCTCCGGCGACGAGGCGGCGGCGGCCGGTGAGCTACCCCCGTGGAGTGCGACAGAGAGGAGGGAGCAGTTGGAGATAGCGGCTGGGGGAGGCAGCTACGAGTTTAGGGTTTAAAGAAACCCTAGCTCGTATGTGTATAAATAGTGTATATGCACAATTGCTTCTTGGTCCCTCAACGCTCGCTATTTGGACTAGAGTCCTTTAGTAAAAATGCTCCTCTTACAGTTTAGTCCCTCACCTGTAAGTGGCACGCTTTTCAAAGCATAAAATATTGGGTTTTTCCGCAAAATACCACAATTTTCACCGTATTTCACGCTTTTCGAGGTGTTTCGGTCGTCGAAACGAAAAACGAATTTCGCCACGACGTCCGGATTGACGAAACCTATCAGGTAGCGATTTTTGTTTTTCGACGAAACGCCCGGATAAATTCTCGGCCCATAATTACTATCAAACTATACAGTTTATCACGCTTTTCGAGACTCCAGGGTCGTCAAACGGAAATTCCGTCGGCGCCATTGCAATCAGAACGACGAACCCAATCAAATCGACTACCTGAACTGCTATGATCGGAGTCCAGACAGCGAATTGGCTAACGTTGGCACTTAGGGGTTTCAAAAATAGGGATTACTATTCATCTACTGTTCATAGCCCCTAATCACTTTAGTCACGGGTCCCGCCCGCTTCTTCGCTGATTTCTGGAAGATCCGACCGTTGTGTCTGAACTTGCTTAATATCATTTTCGATCAGTTCAACGAGACGGTCGCACTGGTGATCTCGGATTTTTGTGATTCGGCTCGGATTGAAAAACGACATTTCAGTCTCGTAACTGTGAAATTTACACAGTGGTAAAAGGTCAACTTGGCATTTCATTCTTTTCCTTTTATTTATTTACAATAAAATTTCAAGTTTTTACAGATTTGTATATATATACATTTGTATATAGATTTGTATATATATATATATATATATATATTTGTATATAGATTTGTATATATACATTTGTATATAGATTTGTATATATATACATTTGTATATAGATTTGTATATATATACACATTTGTATATAGATTTGTATATACATACATTTGTATATAGATTTGTATATAGATTTGTATATATATACATTTATATATAGATTTGTATATATATATACATTTGTATATAGATTTGTATATATATACATTTGTATATAGATTTGTATATATATATTTGTATATAGATTCGTATATATACATTTGTATATAGATTTGTATATATATACATTTGTATATAGATTTGTATATATATACATTTGTATATGGATTTGTATATATATACATTTGTATATAGATTGGTATATATATATATTTGTATATAGATTTGTATATATACATTTGTATATTGATTTATATATATAAACATTTATGTATAGATTTGTATATAGATTTGTACATATATACATTCGTATATAGATTTGTATATATATACATTTGTATATAGATTTGTACATATATACATTTGTATATAGATTTGTATATATATATATATTTGTATATAGATTTGTATATATATATATATTTGTATATAGATTTGTATATATATACATTTGTATATAGATTTGTATATATACATCTGTATATAGATTTGCATATATATACATTTGTATATAGATTTGTATATATATATACATTTGTATATATATACATTTGTATATAGATTTGTATATATATATACATTTGTATATATATACATTTGTATATAGATTTGTATATATAAATTTGTATATAAATTTGTATATATATACATTTGTATATAGATTTGTATATACACATTTGTATATAGATTTGTATATATATATACATTTGTATATAGATTTGTATATATATACATTTGTGTATAAATTTATATATATATACATTTGTATATAGATTTGTATATATATATATATTTGTATATAGATTTGTATATATACATTTGTATATAGATTTGTATATATACATTTGTATATAGATTTGTATATAGATTTGTACATATATATACATTTGTATATAGATTTATATATATACATTTATATATTGATTTGTATATATACATTTGTATATAGATTTGTATATATATATTGTAAGAATTTGAATTTTTATTGTAAATTAATGAAAGAGAAGGAATAAAAGTCAAGTTGAAATTTTGAATCATAAGTGACCCCTTTTTCCTGCAGTGTAAATTGCACAGTTACGAGGCTAAAATGTCGCTTTTCAATCCGAGCCTAATCTCGAAAATCCGAGATCACCAGTGCGACCGTCTCGTCGAACCGATCAAAAACCATATTAAGCAAGTTTAGATCCGACGGTCGGATCTTCCAGAAATCAACGAAGAAGCGGGCGGGACCCGCGACTTAAATGGAATAGTGGATGAACAGTGATGAACAGTAAACCCTAAATTCAAATACCCCTAAGTGCTAACGTTCGCCAAATCGCCGTCTGGAAACCGATCATAGCACTTCAGGTAGTCGATTTGAACGGTTCCGTCGTTCTGGACGCAATGGCGCTGACGGAATTTCCGTTTGACGACCCTAGAGTCTCGAAAAGCGCGATAACTGTATTTCGGGACAGTATTTTATGGACCGAGATTTTATCCGAGCGTTTTCTCGAAAATGAAAAATGCTACCTGATAGGTCTCGTCGAGCCGGATGACGTGGCGAAGTCCATTTTTCATTTCGACGACCAGAACGCCTCAAAAAGCGTGAAATACAGCGAAAATACGGCTTTTTGCACAATAAATCCTATACTTCTTGCCTCGAATTGCGTGCCACTCCCTAGTGAGGGACCTAAGTGTGAAACTAAAGTGCTGTGAGGGACTGAGCTGTAGATGTGGAAAGATGAGGGGCTAAAATGAAATTGTACCAAAACCCTATATATGTGTATATTTCGGCTAGGGTTCCACAAACCCTACAGCCCGAAGCCTTCCCCCAGCCGCTGCTCCAACAACCTTCCTCTTCTCTGCCGCGCTCCCCGGAACCTCCCCGCACCGGCCGCCGCCTCCCCGTCGCCGGAGAAGAAAGCTTCAAGAATCGCCTTGACCTTGGGTTCTTGGGGAGGAAGAGGTTTTGGAGGGACTCAGGTGACCAGGTCCTTCTCTGAGGTATCCTCGGTGAAGCCGCAGCCGAGCTGGGGTGAATCCGGCCCCAGCCGCCGCCCTACGCCGCCGCGGGAGACGATATTCTTCCTCCATCTTTCCGGCGAAGGTAAGTCTTGGAACTTTCCATTTAGTTTTGGCATTTGGGCATGTCTAGTGTGGTCCTGACACCGAGGAGATCATCCGGGTGCAGGCCGAGCCGCTGCCGCCGTCCCGATCGCCGGCGGGAGCCCTGTCACCGGAATTATCGTTTTTTAGGCCGATCGCGAGCGCCGCCGCCTTCCGGTCGTCAAGATCAAGATCAACACCGTTGAGATCGACCCCCTCGTCGACTGCAGTGCCTCCACAAGGTTGGAGGGCCATCGGTGGAGGATCGGGCTTTCGTGATGACATATTATGAAATGTCTTGTTGGAGGGTACCACTTGAGGATTTTTGGGACAGGCATAGGCGGATGATTCAGGTGAGGGTGATTAGCAGGTTATAGACATGTGTGTGGTTGGATTATGATTTAGCATGATGATTATACCCAGGTGGAGTTATTATTTGATACACATGTGGAACCACTATTCGTCACTCCCCTCTTCTTTCATGAGGAGATAGGCTTGCTTATATGGATAATTAGTTAGACCATTTCTGATCGCTACACTTTATGTTGGGACTTGATTTAGAAGAAACCCTATTTGCTTCTTCTCCCCCTATTCTTTAGTCAGGTGACTATTTGTTGCTCGGGTTTGAGCAGGGGATCGGCATAGTGTAGCCGGGGCCTGGATTTTGGCTTCTGGGGTATTATGGCTACCGCGGATAGTAGGCGGTGGACCAGATGTCATATGTGGGACATGTTTGTGATCATGGATGTTGTTATGAACCCCTACTTTTGATTACCCACTAGGCAGTGTAGTAACTTCTATGATTAGAAGGCTGATTAATAAATTGTGGGCTTGGGCATGAGGTATAGACAAGCATAGGTTATCTCTTATTTACTGTCCTTATGCATTTATCAGCATGCTTTAGCAAGGTAAGATTTTATCGATATCTACTTTATTTTTATGTATACCATCTTGGGACATTTGCATGCTTGTATGGTCACCTAGATAGGCCACCTTTTTCTGCTACACTATCATGCTGGAATTGACATAGGAGAAACCCTTTTTGTTATTCTTTTCTCCTTTCATTTGAGGCTCAGGGTATTTGCAGCTCGTGCGCGAGCAGGTGGATAGGATAGTGTAGTCAGGTTCTTGGGTTTTGGGACAGGCAGGGTATTGCGGCAACCGCGGACATTGGGCGGTTGACCGGAGATTTCTTATGCATCAGATTGGGTATCGGGTCTCTTGTGGATGGAGTTCCCACGGTTTGTCTATCTTGCACCAGGTTGAGATCGGGTCTTCCTTTAGTGGATGGGTTTTCCCACTTTGATCATAGTCATGATCCAGTCCTGCTGATTTATGATACTTGGGTTACTGAGATACTTTTCCTCGTGTGGGTCGCTCCCCATGAGTGCCACTCCGGAGTGCGCGGCTGACAGACTTTGAGTCCTTGGGACTCCTTTGCTTCGGTGTTATGCGTAGGCTGGCATACCCGTCGCGGCAGAGCAGGCAGTACCAGTGTTTACTGGTGGTCAGATTGGGTTATCCTGGCAGACATTTATTTTCTGATGCATACATTTAGCTATTCTATTAGCTCGGCATTTTAGAGGCATTCTAGTGGTAGCTTTCATCAGGAGTCTTATTCTTTTTAGCATACCACCTTTGTTTCCTTTTGCCTCTGGTAGACCTAGTGGGCGTGTCAGAGTTTGAGGTTTTACCCACTAGGAGAGGCTACTGGTTTACTAGTAGTTCTCACCCCCATTCTTCTTTTTTTTTTTTTTTTTCTTCTCCCTTGTTTTGCAGAGTCTTCTGCGGGTGCTACTGGGCTTTCAGTGGCGGGTCGAGGAGAGAGGACGGCTGAGTAGATAGATCTCGAGGCAGGATGAGCGTGTTAGCTGGACTGTTGGTGTACCCATGTTTTTCTCAGACGGTTATACTTTCACCTTTGGGATTGGCTTTGCCAGCAGGTTGTATTTATTATTTTGTGAGCTGGGAGAGACTGATGTATCATTTATACAGATGTATTGTATTTTATTTCCAGCTTCAGTCTGAGATGTATTAGTTTTAGTTCAGCTCTGTTTTTATTGCTCTTTTATTATATCTTTTATATCTGAGCAGGTTGTTGGCGCTTCGTGTACACGGGAATTACCGTGTGCACGGCGGATCTGTTGACGGGCCCGGGTTCTGGTTTACACCCGGGGCGTGACACTTTCCCTTTTTATTTGATTCATAATTGTAATCAAGTTTCGGGGACGAAACTTTTTATAAGTGGTGGGTGATGTAGTAACCGAGAATTTTAAAAGGTTTAAATAAATTTCTGGATTTACAAATAGTAGAAAATAAATAAATAAAACCCCAAAAATATCGATTTTTGATCGGGGTCTGGTCTCGAAAATCCGAGTTCACCATTGCGACCGTCTCGTCGAAACATAAAAAATTCATATTCACTTGTCGATGATCCAACGGTCGGATCTTCTAGAAAACAGCAAAGAAATTGCGGGCCCCGCAACTTAAGTGTGAATAGTAAACCCTGGTTTCCGGTCCCCTCTCGTTCGACCGAAGGCCAATCCACTATCTGCAAATTAAGTCTAGCAGTATGAGTAGTCGATCCTAGCTATTTTCAACGTTCTGAGCGCAATGGCACTGACGGTTTTTGCATTTGGCGATCCGGGTGCATCGAAGTGCGTGCGTCGGATTGCGACATACAAAATAAGATGGCCCGAGAATTCATTTGAGCACCAAATCAAGCAAATGAATAGCCTGTTTTGAAGGTCTCGACGAGCCGGACGTTGTGGCGAAGTCTGTTTCGTAATTCGTCAAGCGGATTTTCTCGAAATGCGTGAAATGCACCGAAAAGGGGGTATTTTTGAGAAAACTATAATATTTTATGGGTCAAATTGTTAGGGACTAAAACATCAAGGTGTTGGGTGCATTTTGCACCTACTGTGAAAAGCTCGGAGGCTAGGGCTGAGTGTGAACCGGGTTTGAGGGTTTTGCAAAGAATCTTGCATTTATGTTATGGTTGCCTCTTGGTCTGCCTTGGGCCAGAGCACGAGGGATTTTGGGGATATTTCGAAGCATCAACCCCCTCTTCATCTCCCAGACCAAGCCTCGAGTGCGGGTGGCTGAAGGGAACACTAATCCTTTGAGACCTAGCCCGAGAGAGAGAGAGAAGGAAGGAGGTTGGAAGCAACTTCTTCCAACTTGAACTCAAGAGATCCTGTGGTGTTCCACTGTACCTAAGGACCATCTTGAGTGATTGCTGTGGCCGCGCGAAGAAGAGGAAGAGAGAACCGGCTTCCTCCATCTTCATCAACTCCGGCCAAGGTAAGGACCCCAAACCACTGGTTGTTTGCACCCTAGACCCTTAGCAGTAGCTTAGTTAGGACCTAAGAATTTCCCCTGCCAAACCCGAGCTCCCCATGCACTCTGGTTGGCCGGCGGGGCCATACCATCGCCGAAAACCTAAGTTGCTCCGCCTCGGAAGAACTTGGCAACCGATGAACCGAAGTGGGAAATTAAATGATGGGCTTGGACTGTAGGAGCCAGTGATCATCTCCACCAAAATTGGTGAAGTTTGGTCAAGTAAGGAAGTCGCAGAATGGAACCCTAGTTTTCGGGTTTTCGCATGTTGGCCGAGCTTGCTGCTCCGGCGCCGGCGCGCTTCCCCGCCGCCGGCCACATGCCCAGAAGTGTTCCTGGGAGTGAGAGGAGTGCACCCATGCACTTGCATGGAATCCATGCAGCACCAAAGAGGCGCGGCCATGGATGACCCGAGATTGGACTGAATCATGGTCGCCGGCATTCCGGCCAACTCCGGCTGGGGAGAGTTGGTCGGGAAGCTTTGAATGGACTAGAGGAACAATTCCATACATGTTGGAGGGCTTCAAAATGCTTCTATCAAAATCCACCATTAATGGGTAATGAAGCTCCAAACCGAGTTGGCTCCGCGCCGCCGCCGCCGTGCCCTGTCGCCGGGCACAGGCACAGGAAGACTCACAGAGAGTTTTAGCATCCAATTGGTCAAGGCATTTGGTTCCAGATGTCCTGGGTTGCTGGTCCCGAATTTCAAAGAAAATGGGTTCATCTTCTTCCTCGAGCCCGTGGCCAACCTGGGTTTTTGGCTTTGCTCCAAGTTGCTGGAAAAGTTCCTGCAACCTGGTGGAACCTGTCCCTCCAAGTTTTATAAGGTCTGGTGCTGTGGTTGCAGAGAACCAACCTTGGGTTGGTGTTGTGTGTATAGTGCTAAATTGTACACACCAAGTGCTTGTGGAAATGCCACAGAGAAGGAGGAGATGGATTCAGGCTTCGAGTTGAATATGAAACTTACTTAGAAATGTCCCCTGAGCTTGATGCTCACTTCAGATCAAGCTGGATCTGTGTGGACAAGTGTTTGGAGCATTGTGAACTTGTGTGTGTGCAAGGTCTTGGTTCTGGGTGATCCAGCAGACCTGGGCTGCAACTAGGGCAAGCCCTGGAGTCCTGGCACTGTCCAGAGACTATTTGATTCAGGAAGTTTCATCTAAAGATGAATAGATTTCAAGTTGTGTTAAAACCAAGCTTAAATACAATAGTTACTTGTAAACAGTGTTTGGGTCTGTTTGAAATATTGCAACAGTGTACTCCTGGCTAATTTGGGGTCACTGGACGCGATGCTCACGTTTATTTTGGGTTTTGATGAGCCGAAGAAACGAAAATGCATTTCGGCTAGGTTAGAGAAGTAATTCATGGCCCGAAGTTTTCCTCGGGTATCGCACTGCCACAAATAGGTGAGCACGGCGTTCAGCAAGTCGAATGTCACCTACTGGAGGTGACGGCTCGTAAAAATGATTCTCTGTTTAAGAGAACGAGCCAAAACGGGGTTTATTTAGTGTATAAAACACATTAGGATTAAGCCCGAGGGGCTTGCTGCAATTGTAACAATATGGAAAAGTAGATGAATGCTCTAAAACATTGTTGACCTTTCGGTGGGTTTTCCGGGGTCCTTGAAAAGCTAAATATGCTTAATAATGTGATAATCGACGAAATGGTCGATTCGCGCTAGTTGCACTTTGAGGATTTGGTAGATCCTGAGTTGTCACCTGGTGTTGTTGTAGGCCCCTGTCATCAGGAGCCAGCCCGTGATCCGTCTTGTGGTTATCGCGACCGTCTACCTTCTGGTGGAGTCGTTGTTCCTCCTATATACAGGTGGGTTTATCTTCGGTCCGCGTTTTATCAGGTCGGCCCTATTGGGTGCCGTGGTAGGTCGGACCCCTGTTCTTGGTGTAGCCCTGAACCTATGCTTTAGCCTTACTATATGCTTTCATTCCCGCATTCAGTCATTACAGCTATATTGCTTGATTATACTGATGAGCCTTTCATTATACTCTATTCTTCACTGCACGTTTAGAATAGGAGTTCTAGTCTCAGTACCTGGCATGATTTGCATCAGTATCGATATCCCGATGAGGATTTCCTCGGCTTCTCGCCGACTGTCCGGTCTACCGACCGTGGATTGAGATTTAGCATTATGATTGCTATTGAGTTATACCTGCTCTTACTACTTGCTTGCATATCAGCACAAAATCCTTACATCTGCATAACCTTGATCCCACAGATGAGCTTTTATTATGCCTTGATTTCCAGCAGTAGTTATACATCATGCTTATATTCCAGCAGTTGCTTGTTTATCATATTGAGATATATCATGCTTTCTTCAGCATTAGATATGCATTTTCTGGACACATGCCATGCTTGATTGGTCACTAGCATAGTTCTATACCTCCCTCTATTCTTCACTGCATATTTAGAATAGGAGATACTACTTCAGTATGTGGCATGTTATACTTGTATTCCGGTGGGGATTTTCCTCGGCTTCTTGCCGTCTATGTGGTCAGTGGACCATGGTTTGAGCATCAGCATTATGATCGCCGTCGAGCCAAGCTTTCAGTCGCGCACACCAGCGGATTAGCTACCCGTGTGGGTGTTCTTTACCGGTAGAGAGGTTTGATTGACCCGTGAGCCTTGTGGGGTTATGATAGCTGGCTGGGTGTCCAAAAGTGGTTTAGCCTGAGGCCCCAATGACCAAAAGTGGCTTTTGCCTGAGGTCCATATGCTCCATGGCAGTTTAGCCTGAGGCCCTTGTGGCCAAAAGTGGCATTTGATTGGGTATATTCGTGGTACTACCTTTGATGCACCTTCTTGATATTCCTACTTGTTTGATTACCTGCATTTCATATCTGTTATAGATTTATCATGCATAGTATGATTGTGTTATATATGCATACTCTGTTCTATTGATCCATATTTGAACTTATTTGGCTTAGACTGTATACCTGCATTGATCTTCAGTATATCCTACTTCTGTTTCCGCTTATTATTGTATCCAGTAGGTACGGCTTGCTCTTTCCCGGCACGTCGTGCCCACTGGGATACACTCCGGTGTGTCTCACACCCTCGGGTGACTGTTTTTCAGGTCCTTCGGGTGCGGGGACCATTGGTGTCACGCCCCGGGGTCGAAACTGCGACCCGGCTCGCCAACAGATCCGCCACCTATGCCAAACCCGCATAGGTGAAGCGTCCTACCTGCAAGAAAAGTACTATAGCTAAACAGATATCAGAGCTATAAATAAAAATCTGCTGTATAACTAAATCAATCACTGTACAACTGGAAATAACACAACAATGTCCGTCTCCCAAAAAAGATAATCATGCAGAATCCTCATATACAAACTCAGAACTCAACCGGGAGGTATCTCCAATAAATACATCAGTGTACAGGCTCTCAATACATAACAATCCTCACTACAACAGTCTCTCAAAGGAGGAAAATAAAATAACTAATCTACTGAAGCTCTCCTCTGAAGGGGTACCGCTACACTCCAACGACGGGTAGGGAACTAGCTCGCGACTCCCTCGCCTCGGTCGGAAGGATCAGCAACAGGAACAACAGGAACTGGAGTAGAAGTTCCTGTGGGAAAAGACACCACGACGGGTGTGAGAACTACGTCCCAAGTAGTTCTCAGTGGGTGCCGCCAACAAGCCCGACGGTCTGCCCACTAAGTCCACTAGAGGCATAAAGTAACAAAAGCAGTGCTGTAAGGAAAGCTGGGAAAAGTAAACTCTACAGCTACTATGCCTCTATCTAGATGCTCAAAGAGTGGGACAGAAAGAACATGATGCCACAACTAACCCTCATCTCTGATCACTCAATTCTGAACTGACTGCCTCCTCGGGTCCAGTCAAGCCTGCGCCAACCTACTGCCGTTACGTCCCTGAGGAGCGGACTTACGTAGGATCTACTGCCGTTACGTCCCGGAGGAGCGGACTTACGTAGGATCTACTGCCGTTACGTCCCGGAGGAGCGGACTTACGTAGGGCGTCCATGACTGCCAACACCAGCACAGCCAGAGGGATAAATGCAACGACAAGTCGCGATAGAAAAGCTCAATCTCACGCCGGTATAACAACCCGGTCTCGCCTACTCCGGAGTGGCACTCGAGGGGAGCGACCCGCTCGAGTAAAAAGTAACCCATCTCAAGTATCTCAGTAAAGTATCTCTGTCAAGCTCAAATGTGGCTCATGCAGGCTATGATCCACGATCAAACAGATCGGTAACTCCAAGCTCAAAGCACAACTCAGTCGGAAAAAGAACCTCGACTCGAACAGGAATAGCCCAACACACTCTCACAGCTATGTCGGAGAACCCTCAACGACTCAATCTGATAAATGCACGACCATGGCTGAGTCGGGAAACCTCCACGACTCGATCTGCCAGAACCCCAAGATCCTCAAGGCTAAGTGGGAGAACCACCTCCACCACTAAATCAGAGAAACAACCTCTAGATCACACTCTGCCAACTCATGGCACCAAGTCGCATCCACTGCGAGAAACTGTCTCAACAGGCCAAACAGGCCAAACGTCGCATCTACTGCGAACAACTGCCTCAACAGGCCGACATCGCATCCACTGCGAACAGCTGACTCAACAGGCCAAACAGGCCGAACATCTCAACCACTGACCCAATGAAGGGTCCGGGAACACCGAAAGACTAGAACCTACAACCCAAATCAAACAAGAACAGGCTCTAGGCATAGCCTCTCGTTGTTCTCGTCCCAAGAAAAGGCAGACCTTAGAACCCAGACCACTCGAATCATCTCGGTGGTTAATTTATAGGAAAAACTGTGACATTTCTTACTGAAGCCATCTGATCTGTAAGAAATCCATATTTAATGATTTTTAGTTCTGCTTAGGAAAAACAGTTGAAACCAAGTTTTATATCTAAGCCTCGAAGGGCTAATGCCTTCGTCCAATCAAACAGGAACAGACTCAGGCGACCCTACTGTTGGGTCGTAAATAATACGGATCTAAATAGGGGAAGAAACACCTAGAGGGGGGTGAATAGGTGTAAACGTATAAACACTCAAAAATCGTTGCGATAAAAAACCCAATGCGGAAATGAAAATAACTCGCAAGATTTTTACGTGGAAAACTCCATCACCGGAGTAAAAAACCACGGGACCGATAACACGGCAGAAATCCACTAGAATTAAAACACGTACAAGGTGATTTACCGTACACACTTACGACTCAACCTTTTCCATACGCTCCTAGAGGATCTTCTCCGCTCGCTCCAGACGCTTCTCGAATCCACGATCTGCGCCCAACGCCGAATCCACGGCGTCCAACGTCGAATCCACGACGTCCGACCGAATCCACGGTCTTCACCCAATAGCACCCTTCGAATCCACGAACGTGCCTCGCTCCGAATCCACGAGAGCGATTGAACCTTGAATCCACAAGGACACGCGAATCCACGTGCCGATTTTGGGGTAATCGTTGTTTTTGGGTGGTGATGATCCGCCGAATACTTAGATCAAAGATAGATCGGAAATACCATCTAAGTATTCATTAGTTTGATTCAACTCAAGATGTGAGTATGAAAACCTAGAATCAAACTAATCAATATAGATGAAGAAACATAGAGTATTCTCTAATGATTTCCTTTCTTCTCTATATGTGGATCTATAGCCGTATAAGATGATATATGAAAATGACGGCTATGTGGATTGACCCTAGAAAGAAAGACATAGGGTCTATTTATAGGTTAGAAACCCTAGGAAGGAGATAAGAATCAAAAACCTGCCATTTCTGGAATTTTACGGACGGCGATCCGGATCGTGATAACTGAGATCCGGATCGTCATAACGAAACAGCCAATTCCAGAAAAACGAAGGTTCGGGATCCGGATCATGTGACTACGATCCGGATCGTTCATACAGTTCACCAAACATCAATGTTCAGGATCCGGATTGCGAAGCAAGATCCGGATCGTTCAAGGTAGATGGTAAACTCAACGTTCGGGATCCGGATCAAGAGACTACGATCCGGATTGCGACGATGTATGAACGAACCACCTTCGGGATCCGGATCGAACAGCCTGATCCGGATCCTGAACATGTCCCAAGTCCAGTTTTTGATTTTTATGCAATGAAAGATTCTTCCAAGTGTTTCTACACTACAAGAAGTATTCGGATCACACAAATTCTTTAGTTAAACATACCTGATCCTTTTGAATTCTTCTTTCTTGAGATTGAGTTAAATGATCCAACTTTCTTCACCTTCAATCTTCAGGACTTGAAACTTTCACGAAACTACGCCAACTCAAATTCCGTAACAATCTCCCCCTTTGGCGGTTTCGTGACAAAACACAGATCCACTAAAGAAAATTCAAAAAGATATTTTTGTTGCTATCACCATACAACAAAAATTTACAATGGAGATCCAAAATACAATACATGAGTTAAACTCCTAAAACAGACTCTAGACTTAGACATCTGTACTCTCTGCAAAAAGAAATCATTCTTGACAAAAGAAATCGTTAGATTCTTCAAGAATTTTGTATCATTCAAAAACCACAAACAGAGATGAAGTTTAAACTCATTTATACTTACCATGACATTTATATTCAGATATGTAAACTGATCATAGTTAAAAAAAAACACCAACATATCTTCTTTGCACGTAAAAACCAAATGTCATGAACATGTTTGTGACAAACTTATATATATATAGATATGTAATTGATCAGAGTTAAGAACCAACATATCTTCTATGCAATCAAAAACCAAGTGTCACAAACTTGTTAGTGAACATCAACTTGTTAGTTATATTACATGCCCAAATAGTTAGCAAATAGTTAGTCGAGGCATGCATTCATACAGCTGAAAAACCTCAAGTTGAGAATGGAAGTTGGAGTAATACTTACCTTGATGTTCATCCAGTTTTCATATCAAACATTGTTCACTTACCTTGATGTTTCATGCAGTCAACATTGTTCAAAGTTCTCTCTAACTCTCTCCCCCTTTTTGTCACAAAACAAAGCCAAAATCAATAAATTGAAGGAGAGTTAAATAGATCAGAATAAAGAAAAACCTGAGAACTGGATAAGAACAAAAACTTATAAACCTGCAAAAGAAAGATTAGAAAAAAAAAAACTTTATGCAGAGTCGTCAGAGCTGATACAACCAAGCTTCTGAAACATTTTCTTGATCCGTTTGTTTATAGAAGCTTGTTCCTTCTTAAATTCTTTCATGTCCTCTTTCATTTCAGCGACATCAATAGCCATGCGTTCTTGCTCGTCTGAGAGTCGCTGTTGTTCCTTAAAGATTGAGCTCACCGACGCATCATCGTCAGAAGTGGACGGAGGTGCCTGCTGTGCTGGTGGTGCCGAGGTTGTCGCTGGAGGAATTGCTGCCGTTGCCGAGGTTGTCGCTTGTTGTTGTTGTCGTTGTTCTCGTTGCTGTTGTGCTTGTAGTCGTTGAGGGGAGATGAAAGGTTCATCTGGCTTCGTCGAAAGAGACTTCACAATTGTTGTATCATTGATCGTTCCTAGACTGTGCATATAGGAACTCGCATTTGTGTCAGCTTTAAATTTTCGAAGAATGCGCATGATGATCATAGGATAAGGTAGTCTCTCTGACGGATGAGCTTGCTCCACATATCGTGCCATCCTTGACCAGATGACGTAGGGAATGCTTAAGTTAGCTCCCATTGCTGCTGTGGAGTTTCCCAGAAGATAGAGGAATATCATCCTTTCCCACCGAAGAACCTTTGTGTTCATGTTTGGGGTGATATTATAACAAGCAATGAAGTTTAAGATGCGGTACTCTGGTCGTAGTTCTTTCGAGAAAACTGAGTTTCCTGTCGACCGAGTGTTTGGAGCACAGAGTCCATCAACTACCACTCTCCAGGAGTCGGTGTTGAAGGATTGATTCTTCAAGTAATGGGAGCCATCGGCTCGGGCGTCCATCCTTAATACCTTTCCTATTAGCTGTGGCGTTACTTTTATTCTGACATTCTTGACTAATGTCTGAAAAGCCCGACGCCCGCTTTCCTGATCAACTAGATAGCAGGCATTCTGATAAAACATCCTCACTGAGTGAAGACAATACCCAGTGGTCTCCGGGAAGTCGCAAATGGGGGCAAGACCTATCTGGTCAAATAAAATCCCAAATGCCCGAGAACGCTCTTTCAAGGCTTTGACATCAACATGCCTTTCGCCAATGCATTCTCTGTTCTCAAAATCCTTTATCCTGTCTGAGCTGACAAAGTCTTGTGGGGATGGTTCGCTAACAGCTGGTTGCTCAATGGTAATTCCTCGAGCACTTCCTCTCTTGCGAGCAACACTTTTTCTTCTTGTCTTCCCAGAAGTTTCTTCCATTGGAGCTTTGCCTTTTTCAGCAGCAGTAGGCGGAGCCTTCGATGTTTCCGCAGGCGCTTTTCCCTTTGAAGCAGTTGGAACAGTCGTTGCTTCAACTAGCAGGTCATCCCAGTCAATTGATTCCGTCTCCGATTCCGTGTCGGAATCATCCTTAGTCTTCTTCGCTTTCTTAGCCTTCTTGGCCCTCTTGGGCTTCACAGTGTCTCTCGTATGTACCATCGCAGCAAGTAGGAAAACAATCCAAGTGATCACCATTGCTTATGGTTTCTAGAGAAAAGAATTCCTGTGAGCAATACTCAAGAACACAAAAAAAATTCTTAGTTTTCAAAAATTGAAAAAATTGTACCCAAACAATCATAATCATGTAGAGAGACTAAGAATCAAATTAGTTTTGCAAAAGGACTTCTAAAAATAGATCAATTGCATGAATTTCGAAAATCCTTATTATATGCCCTAAAACCGAAATTTTAGAAATCGAAGCCTAAAAATCCGTTAATCAGGAGAAAACCTAGCATATAATCAAAACTAAACAACCCAGAGTTCTTATTTCAAAAGAAATTTGATCAAAAAAACATCCACAAACAAAATCGATCCAAGAATTTCGTACGTTTGAGGAGGAAAAGAGAAAAACGGTGAAAAACCGAGATTTTGATCAATAAAACTTACTTGGAACTGAAGAACTTGAGTTAGAAAGCTTCCAAGGAGGATGAAATCTAGAGAGAAGCGCTCTGGAAACTTTTGAACAAAAGATTGGAGTAAAAGAAATCAAAACCCTTTTGTTCTTTATAAAAACCTAGCCGCGATCCGGATCCTCCCGAGCTTGCGATCCGGATCGGCTACCCGCAGTGAAAAAACTGCGTTCGGGATCCGGATCGGCAGGTCCAATCCGGATCGTCAGCCCGCAGGAGAAAACCTGCGTTCGGGATCCGGATCACCTTGCCCGATCCGGATCGGCCCCAACTTTTTCTTTAGAAAAATTTCAGAGAAATTCAAGAAAAACCAGAAAAAGATTGTAAGCACAAAGGTGTATCAACTTTAAACAAAACGCATCGTTTCACACAACAAGAATTAGATTATGCCAAATCTATCAGTAATATCCAAAAATGAAACGAAAATTTACAAGAATTAAATCCCTTAAAGTTGAACACCTTCAATTACATCTAACTTGATCTTATGAGTAATGCCTTTATCAAATAATCAATTCGGTAAAGAAAATGAAATACAAAGATCAATAGATGTTTGAAATCCCAAATATGGTAGATAATATTTCTAGACAATCTGTTGAAGAGAGTGGCTCTTTGAGCATCTTTCTTTAAAATCCCACCTTATACCAACCTTGAAATTTGACAGAGTCAAGTATTTCAACATGCATTTTACTTAATCAAAAATTTGAACAACCATGCTTGGTATACATGTGGTAGCTGCACACAATACTCGGACGACCGAGGTGGTAGCTCTTTCCTCCATGTGGTGGTAGTTTTCACACTCCTCATTGGGATGTAACTCTTTCCACATCTTTTGAGCATTTTACATTATCTTTGACTCCCCCTCAATTGGCTATCAATTATTTAAGATATAAAGTATTCAACCAAAAATTGATCTCGATTTCATACTCGACTAAACAGTCAAATAAGATAATGACTATACCAAGAGATCATTGAGAGAGAAATTGACTTTGATCACTTTAGAAGATGATTTAATTAACATAAACGATCATTGCAACAATGAAATATTATGATGGCAAAAGCATAATAAATTTCTAAATGTGTGAACAGATGCAATTAAAGTCAATTAAGATCTATGCTCAATTACTATCCTATGTATAAACATAGATATTGAATAGAACAAAACAAATACAAAACCTATTTTAAGCAAAGGTTTCAAAAAGAAGTTTATTTCAAAGAAAGCATACCAATTGCTTTTCGCAAATGAATAAAACGTTTTTGATCCAAAGGTTTTGTTAAAAAGTCAGCTAATTGATCTTCAGTTGAAACATATGAAAGTTGAAGAGTATTTGATTCAACTAGCTCTCTAAGAAAATGATATCTAAGTTCAATATGTTTTGTTCTAGAGTGCAACACAGGGTTTTTAGAAATGTTAATTGCACTTGTGTTGTCACAAAGAATTGTTACCGAAGATGCTGAAATGCGGAAGTCACTCAATACGCTTTTCATCCAAATGAGTTGAGTTGAGCAACTTCCAGCTGAAATGTATTCCGCTTCGGCAGTCGAGAGTGCTATGCAATTCTGCTTTTTACTGTGCCATGCAACAAGGCAATGGCCAAGATAGAAGCATGCACCACTCGTGCTTTTCCGATCATCCACTGATCCTGCCCAATCGGCATCTGAGTATCCAACAATGTCCAGACTTGTTCCCATAGGATACCAAATTCCGAAATTAATTGATCCTTTGATGTACCGGATGATCCGTTTCACCGCTTTCAGGTGAACCTCCTTTGGTGCTGATTGATATCTCGCGCAAATCCCAACACTAAAGGATATATCCGGGCGACTAGCCGTGAGGTAAAGTAGACTTCCAATCATACTTCTATACAGTTTCTCGTCTACATTCTCACTATGTGATTCACTTCCAAGTCCCTTGTGGCTAGTTCCCATTGGAGTTGGAAAATCTTTACAATTTTCTAGATCAAACTTTTTGACCAACTCCAGTGCATACTTGGATTGACTCAAGTGAATACCTTCATCATTTTGTTTAATTTGCAATCCAAGAAAATAAGACAGTTCGCCCATCATGGACATCTCAAATTCGCTTTCCATGGTCTCCGCGAATTTAGAAGCATCATTATCTTTTGTTGCACCAAATACAATGTCATCGACATAGATTTGTGCTACAATGAAATTATTTTGATAATGCTTCACAAAGAGAGTCCTGTCAGCTCCCCCTCGAGTATAGCCCTTCTCCAAAAGGTGCTTTGTTAACCTTTCGTACCATGCTCGCGGTGCTTGTTTCAGACCGTAAAGAGCCTTTTTCAAACGAAAAACATGGTTAGGTTGTTTATGATCTACAAAACCTTTCGGTTGAGCTACATAAACTTCCTCATTTAAAAACCCATTTAGAAATGCGCTCTTGACGTCCATTTGGAATAATTTGATTTTAAAATGACAAGCAATAGCAAACAATATACGAATGGACTCGAGTCTAGCTACAGGGGCGAAAGTTTCGTCAAAGTCTATACCTTCTACTTGAGAGTAGCCTTGAGCAACTAGTCGTGCCTTGTTCCTGATGATAGTACCATCTTCATCTTTCTTGTTCTTGAAGATCCATTTGGTACCTATCACATTATGTTGCTTTGGAGGCTTCGTTAATTCCCAGACTTTGTTTCGCTCAAATTGATGGAGCTCTTCCTGCATTGCTTTAATCCAGTAGTCATCCTGAAGAGCTTCATCTATTATCTTTGGTTCGATTAAAGATACGTAGCAAGCAAATCCGCAAACCAACTGCCTTCGAGTTCTAACTCCTTCTTGTGGATCTCCAATGATGTTCGATTCCGGATGATCCTTGGAGATTCGTAGCGTTTGTTGAAACGGAGTACTCGGAGGTACACGAGATGATTCCTGCACATCAGATAAACTAGAAGAACCATTAGATGCATCATTAATATTGGAAGTATTATTATGAGAAGATGCACTAGCAGGAGAATCATCATCTAGAGAGATATCGAGGGTAGATTTTTCAGATTCAAAATGAGAAGCTTCATCTACTTTAACATTTATAGATTCTACGATCGTCTTAGATTCAATGTTAAATACTCGATATGCTCTGCTATTCGTAGAATAACCCAAAAAGATCCCTTCATCACTTCGAGAGTCGAACTTTCCAAGATTTTCACGGTCACGTAAGATGTAACATCGACTCCCGAAGATACGAAAGTACTTGATATCCGGTTTTCTACTAAACCACAGCTCATATGGTGTATTCAAGGTTCCTGGGCGCAAATACACTCTGTTAATGACATAGACAGCGGTGTTCACAGCTTCAGCCCAAAAATGTAGCGGTAATTTCCGGCTATGAAGCATCACACGCGCCATCTCTTGAACAACCCTGTTTTTGCGCTCAACAACACCATTCTGCTGAGGTGTAAAGGGTGCCGAGAATTCATGTTTAATGCCATTTGAAGTACAAAAGTCAATGAATTTTGAATTTATGAATTCTCCACCCCTATCACTTCTAACACGAATGATCTTTTCATTCTTTTCAATCATAATACGATGGCAAATCTCATGAAAAGAGTCAAACGTATCAGCTTTCTCTCTCAGAAATGCTACCCAAGAAAACCGAGAGAAAACATCAACCAATAAGAAAAAAAAAATATACAATTTACCTTGCAAGGATGGTTGACGAGTTGGCCAAAAGAAAAAGAAGAAAAGAAAATAGTCTACACAAACTATACAAGATTTAATCGTAGAACGATTATGGACAAGGAGGGGTTTCACCTTTGCATACCCAAACCTTTTGAGTTTTGGAGTATGTTGGTAAAGGTTGAGAGATTCTCCTTGAAGACGACGTCTTGTATGATTGATCTTTTTCTTTTGTCATCGTCTTGTTTGAGGTGCTACCAATGTTCTTTCCTTTTGAAAAATCCTTCCTTGAATTCCGGGAAGTGAGCTTATTGGTAGCAATTGCAAGATGTGGTTGATTTGTTCTTTGAGCTCCAATCTCGCAATTTCTTTCGATGTGCCCTGCAAAATTACAACGAAAACATACCTTTGAGCTTGACGATTCCGAAGAGGATGAGGTAGGTTTGTTGTCGTTGTTTGTCTTGAATTCCGATGTCGGAGGAGGAGATACCGACTGAGGCACAAAGACTGTCCCACTCGAACTTGGACTGTTTCCAGTTTGAGTGAACCCGAGGCCGAACCGATTTGTTTGACCAAGACCAAGGAGTTTATCCAACTTACTCCTTCCTAAAGAGAATTGCTGTAAGTCATCCTTGAGTTGGAGAATGGTCTCTGTCATTTCCCGTCTTTCCTGTCGGCCCTCGCCATAGAGCTTCAAGAAGTAGTTTGCTTTGTTCACCATATCTATATAGTTCTTCTCGAGCTGCTCATTGGACTCTTGAAGGGAAACATTTGCTTTTATCAAACTATCCCTTTCCACTTCAAGATCGGTCGAGAGAGAAGTTACCCTTTTTACTTCTTCTTCGAGATCCTGCAATCTCCCTCTCAACCCCTTGTTCTGCTTAGCCGGTTTCTTTAAATCCTGTAAAGATCTGTGGTAGGCTAGAGCAAACTCTTCACCTTCCGAATCATCCGATTCATTGTCCATTGCATTCTTTTCAACAGTGGAGTTGGACAATGATTCAGACGTACTTGCCATAAAGCACATGAATGGTGAAGATGTGGACGCGTGGAATGTCGTGGAGCTCTTTTCTTCATCACTTGAAGACGACTCATTTGACGTTGAGTTGTCATCCCAAGTGACGACTTGCATCGCCTTCTTCTTTGCCGGATACTTGTTAGGACACTCCGTTGCAATGTGGCCGTAGCCTCGACATTTGAAGCATTGCAGTTGTCCTTCTGAACTTTTCTTATCCTTTGAGAAGTTCTCCTGCTTTCTTGACTTGTGACTTGGAGTACCCTTGCCTTTGTTCCACTTTCCAAAGGATGGAGATTTGCTTGAATTACCCCTTCGAAAGTTGCGGCGAAAATTCCTTGTCAAGAGAGCGAGCTGCTTCTCAAATTCCTCCATAGAAAGGTTCTCGTCATCGTCCGAGGAGGATGTATCCGCGTCTTCTTCCTTAGTTGTTTTCAACGCATAACCTGAAGACTTAGAAGTGGATGCTTTTCCAGAAGAATTGTTAGTATTAAAAGTCATTTCATAAGTTTGTAATGAACCAACTAATTCTTCTACACGTATTTCGTCCGGGTGTTTAATAGTTTCAATGGCAGTAACCTTTGGGCGAAATCGTTCAGGAAGAGTTCTTAAGATTTTTCTTACAATCTTAAATTCTGGAATCTTCTCTCCCAGATTAGCACATGAGTTTACGATGTCTTGCAATCGTGTATAGTAGTCCGTGAAAGATTCATTTTCTGCCATCAAGATAGAGTCAAACTTGCTCGTAAGCATCTGCAGTTTCTGAATCTTCACGAGGTTAGTTCCCTCATGTGTAACCTGGAAAACATCCCAGATTTCTTTCGCAGTCTCACATGCCGAGACGCGAGAGAATTCAGTTTGAGATAAGGCATTAAAAATAGCATTAATTCCCTTGCCATTGTAAGAAGATAACTCAAACTCTTCCTTGGTCCATTTCGACCTAGGTTTTAAGGTGTGAACATCAGAGATAAGTTCAGTTGGATTAGTCCATCCTGATTCAATTGAATGCCACACCCTTTCGTCGATGGAAGATAAAAAGGCTTTCATCCGTACTTTCCCGTACGCATAATTTGTTCCATCAAAGAAAGGGGGTCGATTGATGTTTCCACCTTCAACCATTGTTCACAACCCTATTCCCTCTCTGATATCACTTGTTGGGTCGTAAATAATACGGATCTAAATAGGGGAAGAAACACCTAGAGGGGGGTGAATAGGTGTAAACGTATAAACACTCAAAAATCGTTGCGATAAAAAACCCAATGCGGAAATGAAAATAACTCGCAAGATTTTTACGTGGAAAACTCCATCACCGGAGTAAAAAACCACGGGACCGATAACACGGCAGAAATCCACTAGAATTAAAACACGTACAAGGTGATTTACCGTACACACTTACGACTCAACCTTTTCCATACGCTCCTAGAGGATCTTCTCCGCTCGCTCCAGACGCTTCTCGAATCCACGATCTGCGCCCAACGCCGAATCCACGGCGTCCAACGTCGAATCCACGACGTCCGACCGAATCCACGGTCTTCACCCAATAGCACCCTTCGAATCCACGAACGTGCCTCGCTCCGAATCCACGAGAGCGATTGAACCTTGAATCCACAAGGACACGCGAATCCACGCGCCGATTTTGGGGTAATCGTTGTTTTTGGGTGGTGATGATCCGCCGAATACTTAGATCAAAGATAGATCGGAAATACCATCTAAGTATTCATTAGTTTGATTCAACTCAAGATGTGAGTATGAAAACCTAGAATCAAACTAATCAATATAGATGAAGAAACATAGAGTATTCTCTAATGATTTCCTTTCTTCTCTATATGTGGATCTATAGCCGTATAAGATGATATATGAAAATGACGGCTATGTGGATTGACCCTAGAAAGAAAGACATAGGGTCTATTTATAGGTTAGAAACCCTAGGAAGGAGATAAGAATCAAAAACCTGCCATTTCTGGAATTTTACGGACGGCGATCCGGATCGTGATAACTGAGATCCGGATCGTCATAACGAAACAGCCAATTCCAGAAAAACGAAGGTTCGGGATCCGGATCATGTGACTACGATCCGGATCGTTCATACAGTTCACCAAACATCAATGTTCGGGATCCGGATTGCGAAGCAAGATCCGGATCGTTCAAGGTAGATGGTAAACTCAACGTTCGGGATCCGGATCAAGAGACTACGATCCGGATTGCGACGATGTATGAACGAACCACCTTCGGGATCCGGATCGAACAGCCTGATCCGGATCCTGAACATGTCCCAAGTCCAGTTTTTGATTTTTATGCAATGAAAGATTCTTCCAAGTGTTTCTACACTACAAGAAGTATTCGGATCACACAAATTCTTTAGTTAAACATACCTGATCCTTTTGAATTCTTCTTTCTTGAGATTGAGTTAAATGATCCAACTTTCTTCACCTTCAATCTTCAGGACTTGAAACTTTCACGAAACTACGCCAACTCAAATTCCGTAACACCTACGATGCTTGGAAGAAAATATTTGGTTGACAAAAATCATATGTGTGTCCAAAAAGGTTCTGGGTTTAAGGTTCTGCTAACACTGATCTACCGCTGCCACTAGCACAGCGGCGACAGATAAAACAAGAAAAATAAAACATCTCGGGACCGCCGTCTACCCAAACGGCTCCCGCTACAGATGAACAACCAACTACATCTACCAGACGCCACTCTGCTCCCAAGCACGAGTGTAACATGCATCCCACACTAAAAGATAACTCCTGACCACTCGGCCCACTACCCGGGCGAGGAAGAACACTATGTCCAGGAAAGATAGAAGTGTGGATGTCTAAAGCAGAAATAACCCTAGCCCAAGTGAGGGTTTTCTACCAGTCTGGTTACACATGCAATCATATGACAGGGGTGCTAGGTCAAATTCCAAGATAACAATAATCAACAGCTTGTAGGGAAGGACAATAAATACATGATGATCTATCAACATCAGGAACATCAATTCCTATAATCTAGCATGCTATATAAAACACATCTATAACATGCAAGTCCCTACACAGATAGAATTAATGCACAGTCCATAGGTCGTGAAGACAAGGCCACCCACCAGAAAATGCTAACTGACCGGAGTTCCACAGCTGAAAACACCAGAAGCAACAACCTCCACTAATCCTCAACCCAACGGGTTCACAAACATCCGCAAATACTCCTGGGTACAACAAAAGGTCCAAGGTTACACTTTAATCCCCAAAATAACCAAGTACAAAAATCTGCAGAAGACAGTCCTGAAGATCTGAAATTCCCACCTGCAGAAAGTGCCCTGAAAATTCCGATAAAAATATCACCGCGAGCGTCTCGTCGAGACCTTCGAAACGGGTACCTGCACGCCCAAATCCGAGCCCCGTAGGCCAAGTTACAAATTCCACAGTACAGGTGCGCAAACACTCACAACCACACAACTGTAAACTCAAACACAGATAAAAGGGGAATAGTATACCTTCGGGCAAGCCTCAGAAAAATCCCGGAAAAATACAATGATAATCCTTGCGACGAGTAGATCCAAAAAGTGTACAGGCTCGTCTCGATCCGACACTCGGTTGCGGAGATAAAATTCCGGCAAGCCTCCGCTGTCCAGAAATCCACCAGCAAAACAGTGGCTTAGAAATGCCTCGTAAACCGTGCCAATAACTCAGAATCAATCAAGGTGATCAACACGGAAATCGAAGGCGTACCTCTCGTGAACGCGGTGCCGCAAAAATCGTCTCAAAATTCCATCGGGGTAGCTCAGGGGGTCTCCCACACTGAAAGGCGACGGTAGAAGCCAAAATCCAAGAAACGTCGCAGTGCGCCGCGTCGCTTTAAGCGCGGATCTCGAGGCCTCCAAAAATTATGTAAATCCATCACAAGGTGGAGCACAAGGTGAGGAACATTTCCTCTTAAAACCTCTGCCTGAGAAGAGCTCGGCAAAACCTTCAAAACGCAGGCCAAAGGGGGCTATTTATAGCCCCAACTCAACAAATCCTGAAATACCCATTTTGTCCCAACTTCCGGGCGCCCGAAAATTCCGGGCGGCTACAGTGACCCAAAATGTACCCCAAACCAGCTGCGCCCGAATCGCCCCTGGAGTGACACGTGTCCCCGAACAGGCAACAGCGAGCGCGGCCAACCGCGTCGCGCCACGTGTCCTCCAGCTCTGCCGCCGAACGCGGAGTCAACTCCTCGGGATTCGCGCCCACGTGCGCCCGGCCGCGCCCACGTCGCGCCCACGTGCGCGGCCGCGCCGCCCACGTCCCCGTGTCGGGCCCGCATCCCGAGGCACCAGCTGCCAGCTGCGTGGACCGCGCGCTCGTGCACCAGCCAATGCCATCACGCCACGTGTCCCGCTCCGGTCCACCGTGCACCCGCGCCATCCCGTGGACCGCGCCCACTGCGCCCGCCAACCGGGAGGCGCCACGTGGCCAGCGCCCGGGTGCACGCCTCCGCGGTGGACCGCGCACCTCCGCCGCCGCCAGCCGCCGCGCTCCGCCGCCCGCCGCCGCCACCGGCGCCTCTCCGGCAGCCGGAACAGTACCCAAGACCTCGAAATCCGTGCCGGGTCATTCGAGCTCCGAAAAATACAAGTAAATAGTCCATTTTGAGCGTTTTCGCGCGCTGAATCCAAATCCGCTGTCCGATTTGCCAAATTCCACTTCTAAAATTTCTCAAAAATTCCCGGGAAAGCAAACTTGATCCGTTTTTCATGCCGAGTCCAAATCTTGGGTCCAATATGCGCGCAAACACCTCTAACACCCAACATGGGTCTCCGGAAGCCGCAGATCCAACAGTAATCCAAACGTGGGAATTCCGGGTCCTCACATCCTCCCCCACTAAAAGAAAGTTTCGTCCTCGAAACAAACACGGCTCAAAAGGGAGTTCAAAGCTAAGGGTAAGCATCCAACAACACAGTCTCCAACTCCCCAGTCGCTACTCACTCCCCGTGATTACTCCTCGACAAAATAGTAATTAGTACGGCATGGCCCGGTTGCGTAATTCTCTCATCTCACGAGCCAGAATTCGCAACGGGCGTCCCTCGTACCACAAGTACTCGCAGATCTCAAAGGAAACGAGTCCATCACGGGCGAGGAATCCACAAGCCTAACACTCCTGCTGAGACGTGGAAGGACCATCACGCACGCCAACAAAAGGCTGGGGGAAAAGAGAGAACAACCAATGTAGCACGCACCAACACCGCTCCCTGGTGCCAGCTCAACCAGGCGATCCGAGACATACCCATACAGTCATCCAAAGAAGAGAAGCCCTAATCGGCTAGGGTCCTCGCTCAATCACTCTAGGATCCTGACCATCCGCAGGGACTGCTTCACCGCAGTGTACCGTCAAAAGGGACCCTCAGGGACACAACCACGAGCCCTGTTCCTCAACAATAAATGTTGATCTCAGCCAAACTCAAATAGCATCCACATTGGCTGGAATTCCACCGCCGCTCCTACGGCTAACACATGGTGACCCAAGAAGGTAAGCTTCTAAAGCTAAAACTTGTATCTCAATAACCTGGCATACAGCTTCACCCACACAGCATGGTAACGCATCCACCAGTGCCCCTCACGCTCCAAGTCGCTTTGGGAGTAGATCATAATACCCCTGGAGGATCTTGTTACCAATACAATCAAGTACAGCTGGAGCACAATTCCTCAAACCAAAAGAGTGGCGGGGCGTTAATCAATCCAATTGGCCTCACTAAGAGCTCAAGATGCCCTACCGTGTCCTGAACGCCCCCTAGGCAAGGTCTTCGGCTGTCTGACTCCAAGTAGGTACCCGCACCATACAATAACTGCCGGAGTATGACTCCAACAAAAGGTCCAGAATAATACTCGGACCTGTCTACACACGAACCATAAAAGGGCCCTCACAGTCGTGTATCAACGATGTGGCATCACCACCGTATATCAACGGCGTGGCACTAGGTCAAACAGACCCCTCGATCCATCAGATCCTGCAACTGCGCCATCAGCTCTCACAGCTCTACTGGCAATATCCAATGAGGTGCTGTCGAGGGTGGCGCGGTTCCCCGAACCACGCCAACCCAATCTCTATCTCCCTAACCGGCGGCATTATCAACAGCTCAGGTGAAATCACACCCGGAATCTCGTGGCAACAGAGATATCTTTGGGTCCCGGTGCCGCCGTAAGCACCTCTCACACTGTCGCTATAACCAGTGTGCTCTAACGACCTCAACAACCAAATCTCCTCTCGTCTGCCTCGCAGAAGGTCAAAGTCCTCACCTTCCGCAGTCTAACAAATCCACGCTACCGCTGCGCCACTCCGATATAGAGGTTGATGCTGCCATCGGGGTCCACCCGATCTCTGGCATCACGGGAACCCGTTATCCAGGAAAAAAATAAAAATCAGAAATATCTCTGCCGGCCGATCTGTCCTCCATCACCCGGCGCCAAGCGCCAATATCCAGAACTCGCCTCTGGCGGCAGATCACTATCCCAAGGAACTGCAGCGCCATGCTCCATACACAATGCCTACCCATCGAAGCGTCAATAATCCAAAACGGAGGGACCAACTACACTGAAATGTATCCTAGCGCAAACCATTCCCCGTCAAACATATCCTATGCGCCTCAACCCTCGAAACCTGGAGCGTGCAGTTCAACAATTGCATAAACTCCCTAGCACAGGGAGGCTCTCCGAGAGTCTCTCCATCACCACCAACCCCAATTCTGCCTACAAAGGCTCCAACTCAAACCTATGAATCGGGATGGTTCAGACTGCCGGGACTGGCTCCATCGATCAATGATGTCCCAAAGCTCAGCTACTATCCACTATCCACCCTGCCTCGGTGCCTCGGCACTGCTCGCCGGCACGGAGGGGGCTGCTCGCTCCATCGGCGCCACTGGTACAACTGAAGATACCACTGCATAGGAAGAGAGTACTGGAGGACACTCAAGCGGTACTGCCACTGGCTATGCTCTCTGCTCCAACAAGCGCATCAAACGTTCCATGGCTTCTTCCTGGCATCAGACAGCCTCCGACATCTGTGCCATCTGGATCCATAACTCCTGGGTCTCGCTCTGCTCTGATAGCTCTGTCTCCCGCTGCTCGGGTTACTCATCAGATGCGGGATGTGCCCTCTTCGCTACACGACGTCTCAGGGGCATCGTAGACCACTGCACAATAACAAACATCAGGACACAACAACCATACGACCCAATCCAACGAAAGTCTAAGACATGTTATCAATTCCACAGCATTATGTTGTCTGCAGCCAACATAATCGCTTAGGAGCATAAACATGCCAATCACTCATCCCGTCTCTTGGGAGAGGTACAAAACTCGATCAGGACTCTCGCTAAAAGTCACGACTCTCACGTGGTCATCCTAATGTCCAACCACAAGCCTAGGGTTTCTAAGTCCTCAACGACCTACAACCTAGGCTCTGATACCACTCTAATCTGTCACGCCCCGGGGTCGAAACTGCGACCCGGCTCGCCAACAGATCCGCCACCTATGCCAAACCCGCATAGGTGAAGCGTCCTACCTGCAAGAAAAGTACTACAGCTAAACAGATATCAGAGCTATAAATAAAAATCTGCTGTATAACTAAATCAATCACTGTACAACTGGAAATAACACAACAATGTCCGTCTCCCAAAAAAGATAATCATGCAGAATCCTCATATACAAACTCAGAACTCAACCGGGAGGTATCTCCAATAAATACATCAGTGTACAGGCTCTCAATACATAACAATCCTCACTACAACAGTCTCTCAAAGGAGGAAAATAAAATAACTAATCTACTGAAGCTCTCCTCTGAAGGGGTACCGCTACACTCCAACGACGGGTAGGGAACTAGCTCGCGACTCCCTCGCCTCGGTCGGAAGGATCAGCAACAGGAACAACAGGAACTGGAGTAGAAGTTCCTGTGGGAAAAGACACCACGACGGGTGTGAGAACTACGTCCCAAGTAGTTCTCAGTGGGTGCCGCCAACAAGCCCGACGGTCTGCCCACTAAGTCCACTAGAGGCATAAAGTAACAAAAGCAGTGCTGTAAGGAAAGCTGGGAAAAGTAAACTCTACAGCTACTATGCCTCTATCTAGATGCTCAAAGAGTGGGACAGAAAGAACATGATGCCACAACTAACCCTCATCTCTGATCACTCAATTCTGAACTGACTGCCTCCTCGGGTCCAGTCAAGCCTGCGCCAACCTACTGCCGTTACGTCCCTGAGGAGCGGACTTACGTAGGATCTACTGTCGTTACGTCCCGGAGGAGCGGACTTACGTAGGATCTACTGCCGTTACGTCCCGGAGGAGCGGACTTACGTAGGGCGTCCATGACTGCCAACACCAGCACAGCCAGAGGGACAAATGCAACGACAAGTCGCGATAGAAAAGCTCAATCTCACGCCGGTATAACAACCCGGTCTCGCCTACTCCGGAGTGGCACTCGAGGGGAGCGACCCGCTCGAGTAAAAAGTAACCCATCTCAAGTATCTCAGTAAAGTATCTATGTCAAGCTCAAATGTGGCTCATGCAGGCTATGATCCACGATCAAACAGATCGGTAACTCCAAGCTCAAAGCACAACTCAGTCGGAAAAAGAACCTCGACTCGAACAGGAATAGCCCAACACACTCTCACAGCTATGTCGGAGAACCCTCAACGACTCAATCTGATAAATGCACGACCATGGCTGAGTCGGGAAACCTCCACGACTCGATCTGCCAGAACCCCAAGATCCTCAAGGCTAAGTGGGAGAACCACCTCCACCACTAAATCAGAGAAACAACCTCTAGATCACACTCTGCCAACTCATGGCACCAAGTCGCATCCACTGCGAGAAACTGTCTCAACAGGCCAAACAGGCCAAACGTCGCATCTACTGCGAACAACTGCCTCAACAGGCCGACATCGCATCCACTGCGAACAGCTGACTCAACAGGCCAAACAGGCCGAACATCTCAACCACTGACCCAATGAAGGGTCCGGGAACACCGAAAGACTAGAACCTACAACCCAAATCAAACAAGAACAGGCTCTAGGCATAGCCTCTCGTTGTTCTCGTCCCAAGAAAAGGCAGACCTTAGAACCCAGACCACTCGAATCATCTCGGTGGTTAATTTATAGGAAAAACTGTGACATTTCTTACTGAAGCCATCTGATCTGTAAGAAATCCATATTTAATGATTTTTAGTTCTGCTTAGGAAAAACAGTTGAAACCAAGTTTTATATCTAAGTCTCGAAGGGCTAATGCCTTCGTCCAATCAAACAGGAACAGACTCAGGCGACCCTACGATGCTTGGAAGAAAATATTTGGTTGACAAAAATCATATGTGTGTCCAAAAAGGTTCTGGGTTTAAGGTTCTGCTAACACTGATCTACCGCTGCCACTAGCACAGCGGCGACAGATAAAACAAGAAAAATAAAACATCTCGGGACCGCCGTCTACCCAAACGGCTCCCGCTACAGATGAACAACCAACTACATCTACCAGACGCCACTCTGCTCCCAAGCACGAGTGTAACATGTATCCCACACTAAAAGATAACTCCTGACCACTCGGCCCACTACCCGGGCGAGGAAGAACACTATGTCCAGGAAAGATAGAAGTGTGGATGTCTAAAGCAGAAATAACCCTAGCCCAAGTGAGTGTTTTCTACCAGTCTGGTTACACATGCAATCATATGACAGGGGTGCTAGGTCAAATTCCAAGATAACAATAATCAACAGCTTGTAGGGAAGGACAATAAATACATGATGATCTATCAACATCAGGAACATCAATTCCTATAATCTAGCATGCTATATAAAACACATCTATAACATGCAAGTCCCTACACAGATAGAATTAATGCACAGTCCATAGGTCGTGAAGACAAGGCCACCCACCAGAAAATGCTAACTGTCCGGAGTTCCACAGCTGAAAACACCAGAAGCAACAACCTCCACTAATCCTCAACCCAACGGGTTCACAAACATCCGCAAATACTCCTGGGTACAACAAAAGGTCCAAGGTTACACTTTAATCCCCAAAATAACCAAGTACAAAAATCTGCAGAAGACAGTCCTGAAGATCTGAAATTCCCACCTGCAGAAAGTGCCCTGAAAATTCCGATAAAAATATCACCGCGAGCGTCTCGTCGAGACCTTCGAAACGGGTACCTGCACGCCCAAATCCGAGCCCCGTAGGCCAAGTTACAAATTCCACAGTACAGGTGCGCAAACACTCACAACCACACAACTGTAAACTCAAACACAGATAAAGGGGAATAGTATACCTTCGGGCAAGCCTCAGAAAAATCCCGGAAAAAATACAATGATAATCCTTGCGACGAGTAGATCCAAAAAGTGTACAGGCTCGTCTCGATCCGACACTCGGTTGCGGAGATAAAATTCCGGCAAGCCTCCGCTGTCCAGAAATCCACCAGCAAAACAGTGGCTTATAAATGCCTCGTAAACCGTGCCAATAACTCAGAATCAATCAAGTTGATCAACACGGAAATCGAAGGCGTACCTCTCGTGAACGCGGTGCCGCAAAAATCGTCTCAAAATTCCTTCGGGTTAGCTCAGGGGGTCTCCCACACTGAAAGGCGACGGTAGAAGCCAAAATCCAAGAAACGTCGCAGTGCGCCGCGTCGCAGAAAGCGCGGATCTCGAGGCCTCCAAAAATTCTGTAAATCCATCACAAGGTGGAGCACAAGGTGAGGAACATTTCCTCTTAAAACCTCTGCCTGAGAAGAGCTCGGCAAAACCTTCAAAACGCAGGCCAAAGGGGGCTATTTATAGCCCCAACTCAACAAATCCTGAAATACCCATTTTGTCCCAACTTCCGGGTGCCCGAAAATTCCGGGCGGCTACAGTGACCCAAAATGTACCCCAAACCAGCTGCGCCCGAATCGCCCCTGGAGTGACACGTGTCCCCGAACAGGCAACAGCGAGCGCGGCCAACCGCGTCGCGCCACGTGTCCTCCAGCTCTGCCGCCGAACGCGGAGTCAACTCCTCGGGATTCGCGCCCACGTGCGCCCGGCCGCGCCCACGTCGCGCCCACGTGCGCGGCCGCGCCGCCCACGTCCCCGTGTCGGGCCCGCATCTCGAGGCACCAGCTGCCAGCTGCGTGGACCGCGCGCTCGTGCACCAGCAATGCCATCACGCCACGTGTCCCGCTCCGGTCACACCGTGCACCCGCGCCATCCCGTGGACCGCGCCCACTGCGCCCGCCAACCGGGAGGCGCCACGTGGCCAGCGCCCGGGTGCACCGCCTCCGCGGTGGACCGCGCACCTCCGCCGCCGCCAGCCGCCGCGCTCCGCCGCCCGCCGCCGCACCGGCGCCTCTCCGGCAGCCGGAACAGTACCCAAGACCTCGAAATCCGTGCCGGGTCATTCGAGCTCCGAAAACATACAAGTAAATAGTCCATTTGAGCGTTTTCGCGCGCTGAATCCAAATCCGCTGTCCGATTTGCCAAATTCCACTTCTAAAATTTCTCAAAAATTCCCGGGAAAGCAAACTTGATCCGTTTTTCATGCCGAGTCCAAATCTTGGGTCCAATATGCGCGCAAACACCTCTAACACCCAACATGGGTCTCCGGAAGCCGCAGATCCAACAGTAATCCAAACGTGGGAATTCCGGGTCCTCACATCCTCCCCCCACTAAAAGAAAGTTTCGTCCTCGAAACAAACACGGCTCAAAAGGGAGTTCAAAGCTACAGGGTAAGCATCCAACAACACAGTCTCCAACTCCCCAGTCGCTACTCACTCCCCGTGATTACTCCTCAACAAAATAGTATTATTACGGGCGATGGGCCCGGTTTGCGTATTCTCTCATATCACAGCCAGAATTCGCAAACGGGCGTCCCCTCGTACCACAAGTACTCGCCGATCTCAAAGGAAACGATTCAATCACGGGCGGGAATCCACAAGCCTAAC
>CM055078.1:12922657-12994078 GCA_029204045.2 Tillandsia leiboldiana
ATTTGTATATATATACATTTGTATATAGATTTGTATATATATATACATTTGTATATAGATTTGTATATATATACATTTGAATATAGATTTGTATATAGATTTGTATATATATACATTTGTATATAGATTTGTTTATATATACATTTTGTATATAGATTTGTATATATACATTTGTATATAGATTTGTATATAGATTTGTATATATATACATTTGTTTATAGATTTGTATATATATACATTTGTATATAAATTTGTTTATATATACATTTGTATATAGATTTGTATATATATCCATTTGTATATAGATTTGTATATATATACATTTGTATATAGATTTGTATATATATACATTTGTATATAGATTTGTTTATATATACATTTGTATATAGATTTGTATATATATACATTTGTATATAGATTTGTATATATATACATTTGTATATATAGATTTGTATATACATTTGTATATACATTTGTATATATAGATTTGTATATATATACATTTGTATATAGATTTGTATATATATACATTTGTATATAGATTTGTATATAGATTTGTATATATATACATTTGTATATAGATTTGTATATATATATATACATTTGTATATAGATTTGTATATATATACATTTGAATATTGATTTGTATATAGATTTGTATATACATACATTTGTATATAGATTTGTTTATATATACATTTGTATATAGATTTGTATCTATATACATTTGTATATAGATTTGTATATAGATTTGTAAATATATACATTTGTATATAGATTTGTATAAATATACATTTGTATATAGATTTGTTTATATATACATTTGTACATACATTTGTATATAGATTTGTATATATATACATTTGTATATAAATTTGTATATATATACATTTGTATATAGATTTGTATATAGATTGGTATATATATACATTTGTTTTAGATTTGTATATATATACATATGTATATAGATTTTTTTATATATAGATTTGTATATATATACATTTGTATATAGATTTGTATATAGATTTGTATATATATACATTTGTATATAGATTTGTATATATATACATTTGTATATAGATTTGTTTATATAAACATTTGTATATAGATTTGTATATATACATTTGTATATAGATTTGTATATATATATATATTGTATATAGATTTGTATATAGGTTTGTATATATATAAATTTGTATATAGATTTGTATATATATACATTTGTTTATAGATTTGTTTATATATAGATTTGTATATAGATTTGTATATATGCATTTGTATATAGATTTGTATATATATATACATTTGTATATAGATTTGTATATATATACATTTGTATATAGATTTGTTTATATATACATTTGTATATAGATTTGTATATATATACATTTGTATATAGATTTGTATATATATAAATTTGTATATAGATTTGTATATAGATTTGTATATACATTTGAATATAGATTTGTATACATATACATTTGTATATAGATTTGTTTATATATACATTTGTATATAGATTTGTGTATATATACATTTGTATATAGATTTGTATATAGATTTGTATATATATATACATTTGTATATAGATTTATATATATATACATTTGTATATAGATTTGTTTATATACACATTTGTATATAGATTTGTATGTATATACATTTGTATATTGATTTGTTTATATATACATTTGTATATAGATTTGTATATAGATTTGTATATATATACATTTGTATATAGATTTGTATATATATACATTTGTATATAGATTTGTTTATATATACATTTGTATATAGATTTGTATATATATACATTTGTATATAGATTTGTATATATATATACGTTTGTATATATATTTGTATATAGATTTGTATATAGATTTGTATATATATACATTTGTATACAGATTTGTATATATATACATTTGTATATAGATTTGTTTATATATACATTTGTATATAGATTTGTATATATATATACATTTGTATATAGATTTCTATATAGATTTGTATATAGATTTGTATATATATACATTTGTATATAGATTTGTATATATATACATTTGTATATAAATTTGTTTATATATTTATTTGTATATAGATTTGTATATATATCCATTTGTATATAGATTTGTATATATATACATTTGTATATAGATTTGTATATAGATTTGTATATATATACATTTGTATATAGATTTGTTTATATATACATTTGTATATAGATTTGTATATATATATATTTGTATATAGATTTGTATATAAATACATTTGTATATATAGATTTGTATATACATTTGTATATATAGATTTGTATATATATAGATTTGTATATAGATTTGTATATATATACATTTGTATATATATATATACATTTGTATATAGATTTGTATATATATACATTTGAATATTGATTTGTATATAGATTTGTATATAGATTTGTATATATATACATTTGTATATAGATTTGTATATATATATATTTGTATATATAGATTTGTATATACATTTGTATATATAGATTTGTATATATAGATTTGTATATATATAATTTGTATATAGATTTGTATATATATACATTTGTACATAGATTTGTATATATATAGATTTGTATATAGATTTGTATATAGATTTGTATATATATACATTTGTATATAGATTTGTATATATATATACATTTGTATATAGATTTGTATATATATACATTTGAATATTGATTTGTATATAGATTTGTATATATATACGTTTGTATATAGATTTGTTTATATATACATTTGTATATAGATTTGTATCTATATACATTTGTATATAGATTTGTATATAGATTTGTAAATATATACATTTGTATATAGATTTGTATATATATACATTTGTATATACATTTGTTTATATATACATTTGTATATACATTTGTATATAGATTTGTATATATATACATTTGTATATAAATTTGTATATATATACATTTGTATATAGATTTGTATATAGATTGGTATATATATACATTTGTTTATAGATTTGTATATATATACATTTGTATATAGATTTTTTTATATATAGATTTGTATATAGATTTGTATATATATACATTTGTATATAGATTTGTATATATATATACATTTGTATATAGATTTGTATATAGATTTGTATATATATACATTTGTATATAGATTTGTATATATATACATTTGTATATAGATTTGTTTATATAAACATTTGTATATAGATTTGTATATATATACATTTGTATATAGATTTGCATATATATATATATTTGTATATAGATTTGTATATAGGTTTGTATATATATAAATTTGTATATAGATTTGTATATATATACATTTGTTTATAGATTTGTTTATATATACATTTGTATATAGATTTGTATATATATGCATTTGTATATAGATTTGTATATATATATACATTTGTATATAGATTTCTATATATATACATTTGTATATAGATTTGTATATATATACATTTGTATATAGATTTGTTTATATATACATTTGTATATAGATTTGTATAGATATATACATACATTTGTATATAGATTTGTATATATATACATACATTTGTATATATATTTGTATATAGATTTGTATATATATACTTTTGTATATAGATTTGTATCTATATACATTTGTGTGTATATAGATTTGTATATATATATACATTTGTATATAGATTTGTATATATATACATTTGTATATAGATTTGTATATATATACATTTGCATATAGATTTGAATATATATATTTGTATATAGATTTGTATATAGATTTGTATATATATACATTTGTATATAGATTTGTTTATATATACATTTGTATATAGATTTGTATATATATACATTTGTATATAGATTTGTATATATACGCATTTGTATATGGATTTGTATATAGATTTGTATATATATACATTTGTATATAGATTTGTATATATATACATTTGTATATAAATTTTTTTATATATACATTTGTATATAGATTTGTATATAGATTTGTATATATATAGATTTGTTTATAGATTTGTATATACATTTGTATATATAGATTTGTATATATATACATTTGTATATAGATTTGTATATATATACATTTGTATATAGATTTGTTTATATATTTACATTTATATATAGATTTGTATATATATACATTTGTATATAGATTTATATATATATACATTTGTATATAGATTTTTTTATATATATAAATTTGTATATAGATTTGTATATATTTACATTTGTATATAGATTTGTATATATATACATTTGAATATTGATTTGTATATAGATTTGTATATATATACATTTGTATATAGATTTGTTTATATATACATTTGTATATAGATTTGTATATATATAGATTTGTATATAGATTTGTATATATATACATTTGTATATAGATTTTTTTATATATACATTTGTATACAGATTTGTATATAGAGACATTTGTATATAGATTTGTATATAGATTTGTATATATATACATTTGTATATTGATTTATATATATATACATTTGTATATAGATTTGTTTATATATACATTTGTATATAGATTTTTATATATATAATTTGTATATAGATTTGTATATATATATACATTTGTATATAGATTTGTATATAGATTTGCATATATATATATTTGTATATAGATTTGTATATATATAGATTTGTATATAGATTTGTTTATATATATATTTGTATATAGATTTGCATATATATATTTGTATATAGATTTGTATATATATATACATTTGTATATAGATTTGTATATAGATTTGTATATATATACATTTGTTTATAGATTTGTATATATATATAGATTTGTATATAGATTTGTATATATATACATTTGTATATAGATTTGTATATATATAGATTTGTATATAGATTTGTATATAGATTTGTATATATATACATTTGTATATAGATTTGTTTATATATACATTTGTATATATATACATTTGTATATAGATTTGTATATATATACATTTGTATATAGATTTGTATATATATACATTTGTATATAGATTTGTATATAGATTTGTATATAGATTTGTATATATATACATTTGTATATAGATTTATATATATATACATTTGTATATAGATTTGTATATATATACATTTGTATATAGATTTGTATATAGATTTGTGTATATATACATTTGTATATAGATTTGTATATATATACATTTGTATATAGATTTGTATATATATACATTTGCATATAGATTAGTATATATATACATTTGCATATAGATTTGTATATAGATTTGTATATATATACATTTGTATATAGATTTGTTTATATATACATTTGTATATAGATTTGTATATATATACATTTGTATATAGATTTGTATATATATACATTTGTATATAGATTAGTATATATATACATTTGTATATAGATTTGTATATAGATTTGTATATATATACATTTGTATATAGATTTATATATATATACATTTGTATATAGATTTGTTTATATATATACATTTGTATATAGATTTGTATATATATAGATTTGTATATAGATTTGTATATAGATTTGTATACATATACATTTGTATATAGATTTGTATATATATTCATTTGTATATAGATTTGTTTATATATACATTTGTATATAGATTTGTTTATATATACATTTGTATATAGATTTGTATATAGATTTCTATATATAAACTTTTGTATATAGATTTTTATATATATACATTTGTATATAGATTTGTATATATATATACATTCGCATATAGATTTGTATATATATACATTTGTATATAGATTTGTATATAAATTTGTATATAGATTTCTATATATATACATTTGTATATAGATTTGTATATATATACATTTGTATATAGATTTGTTTATATATACATTTGTATATAGATTTGTATAGATATACATACATTTGTATATAGATTTGTATATATATACATACATATGTATATATATTTGTATATAGATTTGTATATATATACTTTTGTATATAGATTTGTATCTATATACATTTGTGTGTATATAGATTTGTATATATATATACATTTGTATATAGATTTGTATATATATACATTTGTATATAGATTTGTATATATATACATTTGCATATAGATTTGAATATATATATTTGTATATAGATTTGTATATAGATTTGTATATATATACATTTGTATATAGATTTGTTTATATATACATTTGTATATAGATTTGTTTATATATACATTTGTATATAGATTTGTATATATATGCATTTGTATATGGATTTGTATATAGATTTGTATATATATACATTTGTATATAGATTTGTATATATATACATTTGTATATAGATTTTTTTATATATATATTTGTATATAGATTTGTATATATATAGATTTGTATATAGATTTGTATATACATTTGTATATATAGATTTGTATATATATACATTTGTATATAGATTTGTATATATATACATTTGTATATAGATTTGTTTATATATTTACATTTATATATAGATTTGTATATATATACATTTGTATATATATACATTTGTATATATATACATTTGTATATAGATTTATATATATATATATACATTTGTATATAGATTTTTTTATATATATACATTTGTATATAGATTTGTATATATTTACATTTGTATATAGATTTGTATATATATACATTTGAATATTGATTTGTATATAGATTTGTATATATATACATTTGTATATAGATTTGTATATATATACATTTGTATATAGATTTGTATATATATACATTTGTATATAGATTTGTTTATATATACATTTGTATATAGATTTGTATATATATACATTTGTATATAGATTTGTATATAGATTTGTATATATATACATTTGTATATTGATTTATATATATATACATTTGTATATAGATTTATTTATATATACATTTGTATATAGATTTTTATATATATACATTTGTATATAGATTTGTATATATATATACATTTGTATATAGATTTGTATATAGATTTGCATATATATATATTTGTATATAGATTTGTATATATATAGATTTGTATATAGATTTGTTTATATATATATTTGTATATAGATTTGCATATATATATTTGTATATAGATTTGTATATATATATACATTTGTATATAGATTTGTATATAGATTTGTATATATATACATTTGTTTATAGATTTGTATATATATATATATTTGTATATAGATTTGTATATATATACATTTGTATATAGATTTGTATATATATAGATTTGTATATAGATTTGATTATAGATTTGTATATATATACATTTGTATATAGATTTGTTTATATATACATTTGTATATAGATTTGTATATATAGACATTTGTATATAGATTTGTATATATATACATTTGTATATAGATTTGTATATAGATTTGTATATAGATTTGTATATATATACATTTGTATATAGATTTATATATATACACATTTGTATATAGATTTGTTTATATATACATTTGTATATAGATTTGTTTATATATACATTTGTATATAGATTTGTATATAGATTTGTATATATATACATTTGTATATAGATTTGTATATATATACATTTGTATATAGATTTGTATATATATACATTTGCATATAGATTTGTATATATATAGATTTGTATATAGATTTGTATATAGATTTGTATATATATACATTTGTATATAGATTTGTTTATATATACATTTGTATATAGATTTGTATATATATACATTTGTATATAGATTTGTATATATATACATTTGTATATAGATTTGTATATATATATATTTATATATAGATTTGTATATAGATTTGTATATATATACATTTGTATATAGATTTATATATATATACATTTGTATATAGATTTGTTTATATATACATTTGTATATAGATTTGTATATATATACATTTGTATATAGATTTGTATATAAATTTGTATACATATACATTTGTATATAGATTTGTATATATATTCATTTGTATATAGATTTATTTATATATACATTTGTATATAGATTTGTTTATATATACATTTGTATATAGATTTGTATATAGATTTCTATATATAAACTTTTGTATATAGATTTGTATATATATACATTTGTATATTGATTTGTTTATATATATACATTCGCATATAGATTTGTATATATATACATTTGTATATTGATTTGTATATACATTTGTATATAGATTTGTATATATATACATTTGTATATAGATTTGTATATATATACATTTGTATATAGATTTGTATATATATACATTTGTATATAGATTTGTTTATATATACATTTGTATATAGATTTGTATATATATACATTTGTATATAGATTTGTATATAGATTTGTATATATATACATTTGTATATTGATTTATATATATATACATTTGTATATAGATTTATTTATATATACATTTGTATATAGATTTTTATATATATACATTTGTATATAGATTTGTATATATATATACATTTGTATATAGATTTGTATATAGATTTGCATATATATATATTTGTATATAGATTTGTATATATATAGATTTGTATATAGATTTGTTTATATATATATTTGTATATAGATTTGCATATATATATTTGTATATAGATTTGTATATATATATACATTTGTATATAGATTTGTATATAGATTTGTATATATATACATTTGTTTATAGATTTGTATATATATATAGATTTGTATATAGATTTGTATATATATACATTTGTATATAGATTTGTATATATATAGATTTGTATATAGATTTGATTATAGATTTGTATATATATACATTTGTATATAGATTTGTTTATATATACATTTGTATATAGATTTGTATATATAGACATTTGTATATAGATTTGTATATATATACATTTGTATATAGATTTGTATATAGATTTGTATATAGATTTGTATATATATACATTTGTATATAGATTTATATATATACACATTTGTATATAGATTTGTTTATATATACATTTGTATATAGATTTGTATATATATACATTTGTATATAGATTTGTATATAGATTTGTATATATATACATTTGTATATAGATTTGTATATATATACATTTGTATATAGATTTGTATATATATACATTTGCATATAGATTTGTATATATATAGATTTGTATATAGATTTGTATATAGATTTGTATATATATACATTTGTATAGATTTGTTTATATATACATTTGTATATAGATTTGTATATATATACATTTGTATATAGATTTGTATATATATACATTTGTATATAGATTTGTATATATATATATTTATATATAGATTTGTATATAGATTTGTATATATATACATTTGTATATAGATTTATATATATATATACATTTGTATATAGATTTGTTTATATATACATTTGTATATAGATTTGTATATATATACATTTGTATATAGATTTGTATATAAATTTGTATACATATACATTTGTATATAGATTTGTATATATATTCATTTGTATATAGATTTATTTATATATACATTTGTATATAGATTTGTTTATATATACATTTGTATATAGATTTGTATATAGATTTCTATATATAAACTTTTGTATATAGATTTGTATATATATACATTTGTATATTGATTTGTTTATATATATACATTCGCATATAGATTTGTATATATATACATTTGTATATTGATTTGTATATAGATTTGTATATAGATTTCTATATATATACATTTGTATATAGATTTGTATATATATACATTTGTATATAGATTTGTATATATATACATTTGTATATAGATTTGTTTATATATACATTTGTATATAGATTTGTATATATATGCATACATTTGTATATAGATTTGTATATATATACATACATTTGTATATATTTTTGTATATAGATTTGTATATATATACTTTTGTATATAGATTTGTATCTATATACATTTGGGTGTATATAGATTTGTATATAGATTTGTATATATATATACATTTGTATATATATATACATTTGTATATAGATTTGTATATATATACATTTGTATATAGATTTGTATATATATAAATTTGCATATAGATTTGAATATATATACATTTGTATATAGATTTGTATATAGATTTGTATATATATACATTTGTATATAGATTTGTTTATATATACATTTGTATATAGATTTGTATATATATACATTTGTATATAGATTTGTATATATATACATTTGTATATAGATTTGTATATAGATTTGTATATATATACATTTGTATATTGATTTGTATATATGTACATTTGTATATAGATTTTTTTATATATACATTTGTATATAGATTTGCATATAGATTTGTATATATATATATTTGTATATATATAGATTTGTATATAGATTTGTATATACATTTGTATATATAGATTTTTATATATATACATTTGTATATAGATTTGTATATATATACATTTGTATATAGATTTGTTTAGATATACATTTATATATAGATTTGTATATATATACATTTGTATATAGATTTATATATATATACATTTGTATATAGATTTTTTTATATATATACATTTGTATATATATTTGTATATATTTACATTTGTATATAGATTTGTATATATATACATTTGAATATTGATTTGTATATAGATTTGTATATATATACATTTGTATATAGATTTGTTTATATATACATTTGTATATAGATTTGTATATATATACATTTGTATATAGATTTGTATATAGATTTGTATATATATACATTTGTATATTGATTTATATATATATACATTTGTATATAGATTTGTTTATATATACATTTGTATATAGATTTTTATATATATACATTTGTATATAGATTTGTATATATATATACATTTGTATATAGATTTGTATATAGATTTGCATATATATACATTTGTATATAGATTTGTATATATATACATTTGTATATAGATTTGTTTATATATATATTTGTATATAGATTTGCATATATATATTTGTATATAGATTTGTATATATATATACATTTGTATATAGATTTGTATATAGATTTGTATATATATACATTTGTTTATAGATTTGTATATATATACATTTGTATATAGATTTGTATATATATAGATTTGTATATAGATTTGTATATATATACATTTGTATATAGATTTGTATATAGATTTGTTTATAGATTTGTATATATATACATTTGTATATAGATTTGTTTATATATACATTTGTATATAGATTTGTATATATATACATTTGTATATAGATTTGTATATATATACATTTGTATATAGATTTGTATATAGATTTGTATATAGATTTGTATATATATACATTTGTATATAGATTTATATATATATACATTTGTATATAGATTTGTTTATATATACATTTGTATATAGATTTGTATATATATACATTTGTATATAGATTTGTATATAGATTTGTATATATATACATTTGTATATAGATTTGTATATATATACATTTGTATATAGATTTGTATATAGATTTGTATACATATACATTTGTATATAGATTTGTATATATATTCATTTGTATATAGATTTATTTATATATACATTTGTATATAGATTTGTTTATATATACATTTGTATATAGATTTGTATATAGATTTCTATATATAAACTTTTGTATATAGATTTGTATATATATACACTTGTATATAGATTTGTATATATATATACATTCGCATATAGATTTGTATATATATACATTTGTATATTGATTTGTATATAGATTTGTATATAGATTTCTATATATATACATTTGTATATAGATTTGTATATATATACATTTGTATATAGATTTGTATATATATACATTTGTATATAGATTTGTTTATATATACATTTGTATATAGATTTGTATATATATACATACATTTGTATATAGATTTATATATATATACATACATTTGTTTATATATTTGTATATAGATTTGTATATATATACTTTTGTATATAGATTTGTATCTATATACATTTGTGTGTATATAGATTTGTATATAGATTTGTATATATATATACATTTGTATATAGATTTGTATATATATACATTTGTATATAGATTTGTATATATATACATTTGCATATAGATTTGAATATATATACATTTGTATATAGATTTGTATATAGATTTGTATATAGATTTGTATATATATACATTTGTATATAGATTTGTTTATATATACATTTGTATATAGATTTGTATATATATACATTTGTATATAGATTTGTATATATATGCATTTGTATATAGATTTGTATATAGATTTGTATATATATACATTTGTATATAGATTTTTTTATATATACATTTGTATATAGATTTGTATATAGATTTGTATATATATATATTTGTATATAGATATGTATATACATTTGTATATATAGATTTGTATATATATACGTTTGTATATAGATTTGTATATATATACATTTGTATATAGATTTGTTTATATATACATTTATATATAGATTTGTATATATATACATTTGTATATATATACATTTGTATATAGATTTATATATATATACATTTGTATATAGATTTTTTTATATATATACATTTGTATATAGATTTGTATATATTTACATTTGTATATAGATTTGTATATATATACATTTGAATATTGATTTGTATATAGATTTGTATATATATACATTTGTATATAGATTTGTTTATATATACATTTGTATATAGATTTGTATATATATACATTTGTATATAGATTTGTATATATATACATTTGTATATAGATTTGTTTATATATTCATTTGTATATAGATTTGTATATATATACATTTGTATATAGATTTGTATATAGATTTGTATATAGATTTGTTTATATATACATTTGTATATAGATTTGTATATATATACATTTGTATATAGATTTGTATATATATACATTTGTATATAGATTTGTTTATATATACATTTGTATATAGATTTGTATATATATACATTTGTATATAGATTTGTATATAAATTTGTATATATATACATTTGTATATTGATTTATATATATATACATTTGTATATAGATTTGTTTATATATACATTTGTATATAGATTTTTATATATATACATTTGTATATAGATTTGTATATATATATACATTTGTATATAGATTTGTATATAGATTTGCATATATATATATTTGTATATAGATTTGTATATATATAGATTTGTATATAGATTTGTTTATATATATATTTGTATATAGATTTGCATATATATATTTGTATATAGATTTGTATATATATATACATTTGTATATAGATTTGTATATAGATTTGTATATATATACATTTGTTTATAGATTTGTATATATATATAGATTTGTATATAGATTTGTATATATATAGATTTGTATATAGATTTGTATATAGATTTGTATATATATACATTTGTATATAGATTTGTATATATATACATTTGTATATAGATTTGTATATAGATTTGTATATAGATTTGTATATATATACATTTTTATATAGATTTATATATATACACATTTGTATATAGATTTGTTTATATATACATTTGTATATAGATTTGTATATATATACATTTGTATATAGATTTGTATATAGATTTGTATATATATACATTTGTATATAGATTTGTATATATATACATTTGTATATAGATTTGTATATATATACATTTGCATATAGATTTGTATATATATACATTTGTATATAGATTTGTATATAGATTTGTATATATATACATTTGTATATAGATTTGTTTATATATACATTTGTATATAGATTTGTATATATATACATTTGTATATAGATTTGTATATATATACATTTGTATATAGATTTGTATATATATACATTTGTATATAGATTTGTATATAGATTTGTATATATATACATTTGTATATAGATTTATATATATATACATTTGTATATAGATTTGTTTATATATACATTTGTATATAGATTTGTATATATATACATTTGTATATAGATTTGTATATAGATTTGTATACATATACATTTGTATATAGATTTGTATATATATTCATTTGTATATAGATTTGTTTATATATACATTTGTATATAGATTTGTTTATATATACATTTGTATATAGATTTGTATATAGATTTCTATATATAAACTTTTGTATATAGATTTGTATATATATACATTTGTATATAGATTTGTATATATATATATATTCGCATATAGATTTGTATATATATACATTTGTATATAGATTTGTATATAGATTTGTATATAGATTTCTATATATACATTTGTATATAGATTTGTATATATATACATTTGTATATAGATTTGTATATATATACATTTGTATATAGATTTGTTTATATATACATTTGTATATAGATTTGTATATATATACATACATTTGTATATAGATTTGTATATATATACATACATTTGTATATATTTTTGTATATAGATTTGTATATATATACTTTTGTATATAGATTTGTATCTATATACATTTGTGTGTATATAGATTTGTATATAGATTTGTATATATATATACATTTGTATATATATATACATTTGTATATAGATTTGTATATATATACATTTGTATATAGATTTGTATATATATACATTTGCATATAGTTTTGAATATATATACATTTGTATATAGATTTGTATATAGATTTGTATATATATACATTTGTATATAGATTTGTTTATATATACATTTGTATATAGATTTGTATATATATACATTTGTATATAGATTTGTATATATATACATTTGTATATAGATTTGTATATAGATTTGTATATATATACATTTGTATATAGATTTGTATATATATACATTTGTATATAGATTTTTTTATATATACATTTGTATATAGATTTGCATATAGATTTGTATATATATAGATTTGTATATATATATATTTGTATATAGATTTGTATATACATTTGTATATATAGATTTTTATATATATACATTTGTATATAGATTTGTATATATATGTCACGCCCCGAGTTTTGAAAAGCAGGCTAATTTTTTTTTTTTTTTTTTTTTTTTTTTTATAAATCAGAGTTCGCAAACCAGGCGTAACAGACCGCCACATGTATAGTAAATTCCCTGCCCAACTGGACAGATCCTTTCCTATACATGCACGGCTAATCGCAATCAGTCAATATCAGAGTAGTCTAAACTACGCATGCAAGACTAGTCAATTTATAATAATTAAACTGAAATGCGGAAAATAAAATACACTGACTAAATAAGGGTCGATACTATCGCAATCGTCTCACCAACGTGTCCCGATATCCCATCACCCAGCGACCTGAAAAACAGTCACCCGAGGGTGTGAGATACACCGGAGTGTATCCCAGTGGGCACGACGAGCCGAGAAATAGCTAATCGTACCTACTGGGTACAATAATCTGCGGATAGTAAAAATCATAGGGTAAAGCTGAATAATAAAGCAGATCTACTGATAATCAACAAAATCCACAGATAACTTAATAAGCAGGTAATCAAGGGTAATGAAACTACAAGTAATAAATGCTGGAAGTCTATGTATGTAAACGAGATAATCAATCATGAACTGAGCAGTAAGGGTACAGGGTAAGATATCTATCAATAACAGCGCAAGATAACAAGAATGCGTCAACAAAAGAACTCAAGTACCCAATCAATGCCAGTATTGGTCACGAGGACCTCAGGCTCATATCACTATCTGCACCTATCCCACTGACATAACCCCGCACCCATAAGTGCTATCTGGGGCTCACGGGTCCTTCCTCTAGACCACTTTACCGGTAAAGAACAATAGCCACGGGGAGCGACCCCGGCAATGTTCGTGAAGTACAGCGATGCGTGACAAGTCGTACTGATCAATCTCACGGTCTAGTGACTGTCACGCCCCGAGTTTTAAAAATCCGGTAAAATTTTTTTTTTAAAATCAGAGTTTGCAAACTGGGCGCAACAGACCGCCACACGTATAGAAGACTCTCTGACCCGAGGACAGAGACTCTCCTATACATGCACGGCGAATAGTTATCAACAGAGATCAATAATTATGTCAGTATCTAATCTAATCTATTCAGTATGGATAAACATATTAAATTATTACATCATAGTTTTCAAAAGTCTAATCCAAAACTGAAAGGAAATACTGGAATTAAACGTCTGTAATATCATCGACACATCATGCTCATGGGGACAGATCTATCGTAATCGGCTCACAGGATCGTCCCGACATCTCGCCACCCGACGAACCTACAACAATCACCCGAGGGTGTGAGATACACCGGAGTGCATCCCAGTGGGCACGACGAGCCGAGAATCAGCTAATCGTACCTACTGGGTACTAAAATCTGCGGATAGTAATAATCAAAGGTAAAGCTGAGTAAACAGATATGATCTACTAATAATCAGAATCACCATGGCAGGTAAATATCAAAAATGGAAATCAAGAAATACTGTAGAACAAGCATGCTGGAATCATATGTCAATCATAAGGTTCATGCATAAAAGCTACTAGAGATACAGGCATGTCTACAGATAATAGTGCTGGAAATAACTGAACAACAGTATAAATGAACCATGCGTCAATGGTGTAAACTCAAGTATCCAATCATGCGCCAATATTGGTCTCAGAGGACCTCAGGCAAAAGCCACCGATCCGCACCCGATCCGCTAACATACCCCTGTCTAGGGCTCACGGGTCTATCACCAGACCACTCTACCGGTAAAGAACCAGCTCCAACGGGGAGCGACCCCGGCCAGGTTCGTGAAGTATAGCAGTGCATGGCAAGTCATCATGATCAATCTCACGGTCTACTGACCGAGTAGTCGGCTCATGCCGAAATCCCAACAGGGATCATCTGTCTATATCTATCCATCGGAATCAATCAATCATGCATATCGAGAAATATCTATCAATCAGGATCAATAAATCATGCATATCAAAAATATCTCAATGATAGGAATCATCAGAAGTCATCTAATCATGCAAATCCATATATCAACCACATGTATAAGTCTATTCGAATCGATGTCAATCAGGGGATCATGATATGTCAAGATAGGTCAATACATGTCAGGTTAAGTCATATAGGTCAAATCAGCAGGGCAAGTCAAGAACAAGTGTCCGACTGGACTAAAGCAACCAGAGGGTCGAATAGATCAACCCGGGCCGAAGTTAACCCACCTGAATGAAGGCAGAGTCCCCGAACTCCCGATCAACAACTGGGGGCTGGCGTCGAACAACTGGGCCCTGTATAAAGTGCTATAATCAATAATAGACTCACATAACCCTTTCCCGACGGCGTTACACTAACGAAACGTTTAAACGGGTCTAATCAGTCATTTCGTCGGTTGATAACTGATTCCTGGTCAACGAGACCCATCGGAATCCAATAAAATGGCCAGGTAGTGCGTAGGTGCTGTCTAAGGTCAGCTAGAGTGACCGTTTTGCATTTAAATCCAACAGGTATAAAAATTCGCATAAATATCTTTTCGTCAATATTGTTTTAGCTTGATCTTAAGATCCGGGAATCCAAATTTGATTCCGGAAATGCCAGCGAGTCACATTTGATGCGAGGAATCCCGTGCTCACTATCTTGGGTCAGCGCGAAACCCCAAGGCAAAGTTAGCCTTTTAACTCGCGATTTTGGACGCAGTGTTTTGCCCCGTTCTCGCAATCCGGGGGTCCAAAATTGACGCCGTAAATTTCAGCGTGTCCGTTACAACGAGACCCAGGCCGTGCTCACAAGAAATGGGCCGAGACCAAGCCCGATACAAAGTTGGCCCTTAATCTTCTAAGGTCCACTTTCCACTATGTTGGATCTTAACATATACTTGATCATATTGAGAGCTAACTGAAGCATCATGTTCAGCAAGCATCAAGAAGTGGAGGGCTCACCTTTGGTGCGCCAGAAACTCGCCGGAGAGATGGCCGGAGCAACCTTGAACTCGGGCTAGAGCCCGCAATGGGTATCTCGGGTGCAACTACAGTGACGAGAAACCCGACGTTAGGAGAGCCATGCAAGTCGATGGGGAGACTCCTACAGACCACAGGAGCTTACCTGAGGGGTTCCCGGTGGCTGAGGAGCTCCGGCAAGGCGGCGCCGGAGGAGCTCGGTCAAGCTTCGAGGCCTCTAATGGCGGATTCCGGCGAGGTCCCTCCGGGCCGGCGCAACTTGGACCAAAGTACTCCCCTTGGTACCAGGAAGCTTCCTGCAGTGGTGGCCGGCGACGGGGATGCACGGCGGCGCCGGACGATGGAGCTCGGTTGAAAGCAAGAAAACCCGAAACTAGGGCTTCTTCGCGCGGCTTAACCACTCACCCGATCTTCCTGAAACTTCGTGGGTAGTGAGCAGTCATCAAGAAGAAGAGGATCAACGGTTCTGATCCGAGTTTCAACGGTTGTAAAAATCGAAAACCGAGTTCGTCGGAAAACGATAATTTCCGGTGAACTAAAGCTTTGCCGGCAACGGGGACGGCGGCGAGGGCTCGGACTGCAACCGAACAATGGCCTTGATGTCAGGAGCACCATGGTCGAGCTTAAAACCCCAAACTTAAATAACATTTCCAACATCTCACCTCGCCGGAGAACTCGAAGAAGAAAGATGCTAACCGCGGCGGCCCTCGGCGGAGCTGGGGTGCTAGCTCCCTCGGCTTGGACGCGGGTTCACAGAAGGTGCCTCAGGTGCGAGTCTGGTCCTCCCAGAGTCCCTCCAACCTTCCTCCTCCACAACACCCGAAAACCAAGTGTTTCTTCTCTCTCGTTTCCAGCGACGGGGGAGAGGCTTTTTGGCATGGGCTGAGCGGTTGCGAGGTGTGGGTAGTTAGGAAGAAAGTGGGTTGGAGGTTGCTGCAGTTACAAAACCGGAAGGATGGGAGTGGGCACGGTTACAATACCGAACCGTGAAGCATTGCACAATTGCAATACACCCCCTCCGAGCCCAGGTATTTCAACCCTGGTCCTCCATAACATGCTCATCTAACATTTAAGTCCCTCTGCACGCTTTTCGAGGCAACATGTATAGGGTTTTAAGTGTAAATATCCCCTTTTTCGCCGTATTTCACGCATTTCGAGACGATCCGTTCGTCGAAACGGAAAATGGACTGCGCCATGACGTCCGGCTCGACGAGACCTATCAGGGAGCGATTTTTGATTTTCGAAAAAACTGCCCGGATTAAATCTCGGTCCATAAAATACAGTCCCGGAATACAGTTTTCGCGTTTTTCGAGACTTAGGGTCGTCAAACGGAAATTCCGTCAGTGCCATTGCGTCCAGAACGTCGGAGCCATTCAAATCGACTACCTGAAGTGTTATGTTTGAATTCCAGATAGTGAATTGGCTCAACGTTGACGCAGAGGGGTTCGAAAATTAGGGTTTACTATTCATCGTACCCTCGACTTAAGTCGCGGGTCCCGCCCGCTTCTTCGTCGATTTCTGGAAGATCCGACCGTCAGATCTGAACAAGTTTAAAATGGTTTTCACTCAGTTCGTCATGACGGTCGTACTCGTGGTCTCGGATCTTCGAGATTATGCTCGGACTGAAAGGCGATATTTTTGGCCCACTAATTGTGCAAATTACACTGCAGAAAAGGGGCACTTTGACTACGGGTGCTTTTCATGATCCGAATTCAACTTGACTCAAATAAATTTCACTTCTTTATTTATTTTCAAAAATTCAAGTTCTTACAGTGACCGAGTAATCGGCCACATGCCGAGATCCTATCAGGGAATCATCTATCATATCGATCAGAATCTATCATGCATATCGGAACATCAAGTAGTATCTATCAATCATGCATATCGGAACGTCGAGTAGTATCTATCAATCATGCATATCAGAACATCGAGTAGTATCTATCAATCATGCATATCGGAACATCGAGTAGTATCTATCAATCATGCATATCGGAACATCGAGTAGTATCTATCAATCAGGATCAATCAATCATGCATATCGAGATATCAACAATATATCGGCTAACAGGAATCAACAAGTATCATCTAATCATGCAGATCTATGTACTGAAAAAGCTGATGAACAGATATATGTATATGATGTGTCTCATGTAGATCAAGGTCTATCAGAAATGATCATCTAGCAAATAGATCCAGTCATCGGGACTAATCGTAACAGATAATGTCAAGCACAGGTGTATATGACAATCCAGAGGAATCAATGTCTATCGGGAAGATCATGTGATATATAGATGAAGTCATCATGGGTCATATAGATCAAATCAATAAGCTAATAAACAGGTATATGAAATCATAGTGCGTCTCAGTCGATCAAGATCTATCAGGAGTAGTCATAGAGCATGTAGATGTAAGCATCAGGGGTATATGACAGGTCTAAGGAAATCCATATCAATCAGAAGGATCATGTAGATAAAATCAACAGGCTAGTCAATAACAGGTGTCCGACTGGACTAAAGCAAACAGAGGGCCGAAAAGATAAAGCCCGGACCGAAGATAACCCACCTGGATGAAGGCAGATCCTCGAACTCCCGCACAGCTACTGGGAGGCTGGTGCTGAACAACTGGGCCCTGAACATATAACTGAAATCAAAAGCAGACTCACTCAATCCCATCCCGAGAACTCTATAATGCAATTTACACTGGAACTCGAGAAGCCAAATAACTGTAAATCGACCCGCTAACGGTCTACAACTAACAGAAATCTGCTAAACCACAACTGCTGATCCCGAACATCATATTTTTGACGTTCAAATAAACAGGATCTACATCAGGACCACATGAGTCCGTAATTACCAAAATGACCTTAGCAATCCTTTTAGAGCCCGATTTGGACTTCGGGGTTTTCTGACGATAATCACGAGACACTAGACCAACCAGGACAGTGTCGTAGATAACCTGAGACAACAACAACGATCCAAAATCCAAACCGGAACGCGAACTCGCGCCGTAAACCGTAAAACCGGCAATTTTGCCAATTTACGGAACGGTATCAAATTTCCGCTCAACCGGAGTCCATGGAACTTAAACAAAATGCTCAGTAGATATGTAATTACTGTCTAAAGACAGCCAGAGCATTATTTTTTTGCATCATGATACCTAAAACATTCTAAAACTGCATAATAACATGACTTGATCCACTGTTTCGACTCGATCTCCCAATCCGGGAATCCAAAAGCGGTTCTGTAAATTCTGTCGCGTCCGTTTCGACGAGATGAAGCTCGTGCTCACAAGCTTGGGCTGACACGAAGTCCGAGGGCAAAGTTGGCCCATAACCACTGAGAGCTCAAACCACTAATTAATTTATAACTTTTAACCTAAAGCATCATAAATCACAATATTTTACCAGTAATTATATTTCGATGTGCTGGACTTCGTGCTCACAGTCTGGACTCAATTTGAGCAACCCAAACGCAGATTGGCCCATAATTATTGTATATTGAGGCTCAATGTTGTAATAATTATCTAGACAAGGGTTCTTTCTCAACTTCAGTGTGAGCATCATCCTCAAGGGTCCTCAAATATGTAGAGGTTCACCTCTAAGCCACAGCAAATCCACCAAACACACGTGTGGGATTAACATGATCAAACAAGAGCTCGACTTTGGCATTTTATACATTCAGAATTTCTGGGAATTAACCAAGATGAGTATCACTTAGAGAACATCTCAAAAGCTTGGGGGCTCACCTGTGGGAGGTAGCAGCACAGCCGGTTTAATTTCTGGAGCAAGATGATCTCAACCTTCTCTTGATGGAGCTCAAGTTGGCCGAGCTTACTAGCCCCTCGGTCAATCTTCAATTAAAGGTGAGCACCACCTTTCTTGGACGTCCAGATGTGCAATGGACCTCAGCAGTGCAAGCTTTTAAGCTCCTGTGCACCCCCAACCCGAGGAGGAAGAAAACGAAGCTTTTCAAACCCATTAATGGCAACTTCGAAAAAACCCCGCATGGCTTGCATGCAACTGGTCTAAACACATTCTTAAGGTGCCAGGATACTTACCATGGTTGGCCGGCGCCGGAGGAAGCGACGGCGGCGGCGGGCGGCCGAGAACAAGAACCCAAGATTTAGGGTTTGCTCCCCCGCACTCCACAATGCACCAAAATCTCCCAAACTTCTTGGGGATATTCCTGGGGACCAACAGAAGTTTTTGGGTCAAGTTGTATCCAACACCGGAGCTCCGGAGGCAGCGCGCACGAACCCCGGCCAAAACTAGGGTTCCGGCTACCCTTCTCCACCCGACGGCAACCGGAGGTCGAGAGGCCGCGGTACTACACCTGGAGCACCCTCTCAATATCAGGACTCGACTTCCAAGGGCTAAGTGGAGGAAAAACCCAACAAAACCGAGGGCTTACCTTCTCGGACCCGAGGAAGAGAAGATGGTGGCCGGCGGCGCGCGGCGGTCCTGGGCGCCGGGACTCTGGGATATGGCTCCCTGGTGGCTGAAGATGCTCTCAGTTGTGGATTGGAGAGGTCCCAAGGCCAATGGTGACCCCTCCCCCATCCCACTCGAAAGCAAGGTGGGTTTTCTTGTTTTTTTTTTTTTCTGACGAGATGGTGCGGCGGCCGGCGGTGTGCGGAAACGCAGAGGAGGAGGAGATGTTGTTGGAGGGTGCGGCTAGGTGTCACTCCCCGAGTTTTAAAAATCAAGTCTGAAATTTTTTTTTTTTTTGAAATCAGAGTTTGCAAACTGGGCGCAACAGACCGCCACACGTATAGAAGACTCTTTATCCCAAGGACAAAGACTCCCCTATACATGCACGGCTAAAAATCATCATCAGAGATCAACAGATATATCAGTAACTAATCTAATCTACTCAGCAGGAATAATCAAAATTAAGTTATTACATCATCAGTTTAAAATGTCTAACTCACGATAAACTGGAATGAAATGCGGAAAGTAAATGTCTGCCGAAGTCGTCGATATACAATGTTCATGGGGATAGCTCTATCGTAATCGGCTCACTGGATCCCGACATCTCACCACCCGACGGACCTACAACAGTCACCCGAGGGTGTGAGATACACCGGAGTGCATCCCAGTGGGCACGACGAGCCGAGCTTCAGCTAATCGTACCTACTGGGTACTAAAATCTGCGGATAGTAAGAGTCAACAGGAAAAGCTGGAAAGCATAGAGGTCTACTAGTAATCAGAATAAGAACTGCAAGTAAGTATACTGGAATCAATCATAAAACTGTAGATCATACATGCTGGAAAACATAAACGTCCACTCATAATCAAAATCCACAGATAAGCTAACTAGGCAAGTAATCAATCATAAGCTGGCATATGAAATGAACTGGCATGAAGCATAATCAAGTGACAGTACATATACAGGTACGGAAAATACCAGAACCAATCCAATATAACAGAACAGGAATAGGTACTGAAAAGCATGCTAGAACATGGGAGTACATAATCTATGCATCAATCACAAGAATATCAAGCACCCAACCAATGCCATTATTGGTCACGGGGACCTCATGGCTCATACCACTCTCTGCACCTATCCTACTGACATAACCCCGCACCCATATGTGCTATCTGGGGCTCACGGGTCCTTCCTCCAGACCACTTTACCGGTAAAGAACAATAGCCACGGGGAGCGACCCCGGCAATGTTCGTGAAGTACAGCGATGCGTGGCAAGTCGTACTGATCAATCTCACGGTCTAGTGACCGAGTAGTCGGCACACGCCGAAATCCCAACAGGGAATCATCTGTCTATATCTATCCATCGGAATCAATCAATCATGTATATCGAGTAGTGTCTATCAATCAGGATCAATCAATCATGCATATCGAGTAGTGTCTATCAATCAGGATCAATCAATCATGCATATCGACGTATATCAAGAAATATCTCAATGACAGGAATCAACAGGTATCATCTAATCATGCAAATCTATATCTCAATCAATCAGGTATATCGAATATGTATATGTTAATCGGCTGATCGTGACAAGTAATCTCAATCACAGGTCTAATCAGGTCAAATGTCAACAGTGACATCATGATATGTCAAGATAGGTCATACAATCAGCGGGGAAGTCAAAAACAGGGGTCCGACTAGACTAAAGCAACCAGAGGGCCAAAAAGCTAGCCCGGGCCGAAGCTAACCCACCTGGATGAAGGCAGATCCACGAACTCCCGCGCAGCTATTGGGAGGCTGGTGCTGAACAACTGGGCCCTGTAACAGTAATTATGATCAGTAAAGGACTCACACATACCCATCCCGACGTCACGACAGTGACCAAAAAGATCCTAGGTGGCCATGCCAAGAAAACCACGGAAATAATGATCCCAACGGCGAAAACGACGCTCAAAACGGTGGAAAAACGGGCAAAAACGGAGCTACGGAACTTTGGGCTGTCGGATGGTGCACAGGAGCAAGCGTGGACCGGGTTTATGGCATCAGGCGGCGGCGGCATGCGCCGGGTGCACGCAGGAAGCGTGCACCGCGCTTCTCGGGCCGGGCCGGTGCACGACCCGAGCGTGCACCGGGTCCTTGCCCTTCGGCCGCAAGCGCGTGCGCCGGGTGCACGCATGAGGCGTGCACCGCGCGCCTTGGGCCGGGCCGGTGCACGAAATCGTGCACCGGGTCTGGTGCTTCCGACGCTGCGGGCATGCACCGGGTGCATGCCTGGACCCGTGGACCGTGCTGTACGGACAAGCACAGTAAACCCTAATTTCGCGGTTTTCTTCGCCGTTTTCGCTCCCGTTTCGCGATTTCTTCTCCGTTTTCGCTCCCGTGCGACTCCGGCGAAGACCCCGCGACCATGGTAACGACGGCGGCGGCCTCCCGTTTAACAACGGCGGCGGCGGCCTCCCGTTAACCTACTACGTTCCAACGAAACATCCCCAAAAAAATCTCCGAATAAATCCGCGGTAAATCTAACGGCTAAAACGTTGATCCACGAACAACCAACACGTCGATCGGAGGTCCGATAAAAAGAAACCGATTAAAACCACCAATTAACTCCGATAAAAATCATCGATCACACCCGATCAAGAACGAGAATAAAGTGTTGATCAAAACCCCGACAAAAATCCGTGATCGATGTACCGATTAAAACAACCTTATAAGAACACGGAAAACCCCCGATTAATTCTACAAAAGGATTAACGACCACTAACCTCAATCTATCGGAATTAAAGAACCGATCTTGTTTCCTTTCGGCGTTGGAGACCCGGATCCGCTCCCCGTAGACGATGGCGTCTCGTTCTTTCGGTCTCCGGACGTCAATCGGGGCGATCGGGTTCCTCCGCTTTCTCCCTCTTTCCTTATTTTCTCCTCCGGTTAGGGTTCCGTCTTTTCTTTTCTTTTTTCTCTTCTCACCGATTAGGGTTTTTTTTTTCTTTCTTTCTTTTCTTTAATCGGGATCCCTTATATAGCTCGTATTAAATCTTTAATTAATTCCCTTTAATTAATTCCCCTTTTAATTTGTACGTAAGAGAATTATTATTTTCCGTCTGGGATAATTAATTAACTAATTAATTATCCCCTACGAGATAACCCACCTTATCTCTAACGGGTGCAAGATATTTTGCACGGATTTCGATGCGCGACTAATCACCGTATCACTTTGAATTCCGTTCCGGAAGATCCCGATATCGGATTTCAGATCCGATCGCGCCGTCGGCTTTCTTTTTCCGCACTCTATCGCAGAAAAATACTAGCACCTCACAATGGCCAACTTTACATAAGGGATTGTCCAGTTGCGGAGTTTCTTTCCCTCCCGTGCCAGCCTCCGTATCGAGGTTTGGCAGTAACGACAACCGGTATGCCACCGGGCCTATGTGCCCCGAAATCCCAAATGTCGGGTCGTTGACTCCAGCCAACAATCCCAAAAGCTCGAATTGAAAAGTGACATTTCTGGCCCATTAACTGTGCAATTTACACTGCAGAAAAGGGGCACTGAGGCTACTCGTGCTTTTAAGATCCAAAATTCAACCTGGCTTTTATTATTTTTCTTTTTATTAGATTACAAAATTTTTGAGTTTCTACACTAGGGCAGGGCTACGGGTCTAGGGTTAAAAGGAAAACCCTAGCATAGTTGGTGTTTAAATAGTGCATTGAGCACAATTGCATTTTAACCCCTTAACTTATGACATTTAGAGCTGGGTCCTTTACAGCATGTTCATCTTGCAGCTTAGACCCTCACCACAGAGGTGGCACGCAAATCGAGACATGAAATACTAGGGTTTATTGTGCAAATACCACATTTTTCGCTTATTTTATGCTTTTCGAGGCGTTCTGGTCGTCGAAACGAAAAATGGACTTCGCCACGACGTCCGGCTCGACGAAACCTATCAGGTAGCAATTTTGGTTTCGCTAAAATTTAGCTCCATAATTTTTAAATTCCATTTTATACTGTAAATTATACAGTTCGGCACGCTTTACGGTGCTTTAGGCTCGTCAAACGCAAATTTTGTCAGTGCCATTGCGTCCAGAACGATGAAACCGATCGAAACGACTACCTGGATCACTATGTTCGGATTCCGGACAGTGAATCTGGTCAACATTGCATTCGTCGGAGTCCCGAAAATTGGTTACTGTTCATCTGCAGTATTCACTTAAGTGACACTGTGCGCATACACGGTTACATTGGTCGCGGCTATTTCGCCCGCTTCTTCATCGATTTCTGGAAGATCCAATCGTCAGATCGAAAAGTGCTGAATATGAATCTCGCTCAGTTCGACGAGACGATCATAACGGTCATCTCGAATTTCCAAGATCACGTCCGGATTGAAAATAGCCTTTTTGTCTAGTGCATAGTGCGACTTGCACACTGGCGATTGACCCTATAGGTCAACAAAGGTCTTTTAAATTCAAAACCAGTTCAAAAGTCACTTTTACTCTATTTATTAAAATAAAATATTTCGAGTTTCTACATCACTTACAACTTAAAAGAAGTTTCGTCCCTGAAACTTACAACTTAAAAAAAAATTTTATTCCCGGAGCTTACAACTAGAGTCATACTCTAGGGAATGCTCATATAGTTTATTCGAGGGCTACGTAATCAGTCGCAAGGTATCGACAACTCTAAGGCTACAAATTTTGACCCAATCTGATACTCCCCATTACAGGGCAGAGTATTTTCTCTGTTCTTTCGACAGTACGTTGTCTGCAGCCAACGTGCTTACCAAAAGAAAAGCGAAATACCAAAGATCTGTCGCCAATATCTAGTTGGGGACACTGAAGGATCAACAACTTGTTCAACCTCTAAGCAAACTGTGAGACCAGTGCAATATTAGCAGTCATCTACTGTTGTGCCATCAGCTGGATGATTACGACAAGAACGGTGGTCAATCCTCCAACCACATGTACTGTAACTGATCTGAGCCCTCTGGCTCCACTGAAACAATCAAGCCCACGGCCGAAACCATAACCGCGGCTAATCCTGCACTAACAACGATCCCGAAGACCAGAGTGCGTACAAACGCCACTCATAACCACAACAAAAAGACTCAACTGTGTGTGAACACACCTGAGCTCCAAACCACTATGCCAATACCCTGCGCTCTCTCGTGAACACAAGTCATCCTAGGGTTCGTTCCTAACCAATTCCTAAGCATCTCTTCCTAGGTACCGTATACCTATTGCTCTGATACCATCTAATCTGTCACGCCCCGAGTTTTGAAAAGCAGGCTAATTTTTTTTTTTTTTTTTTTTTTTTTTTATAAATCAGAGTTCGCAAACCAGGCGTAACAGACCGCCACATGTATAGTAAATTCCCTGCCCAACTGGACAGATCCTTTCCTATACATGCACGGCTAATCGCAATCAGTCAATATCAGAGTAGTCTAAACTACGCATGCAAGACTAGTCAATTTATAATAATTAAACTGAAATGCGGAAAATAAAATACACTGACTAAATAAGGGTCGATACTATCGCAATCGTCTCACCAACGTGTCCCGATATCCCATCACCCAGCGACCTGAAAAACAGTCACCCGAGGGTGTGAGATACACCGGAGTGTATCCCAGTGGGCACGACGAGCCGAGAAATAGCTAATCGTACCTACTGGGTACAATAATCTGCGGATAGTAAAAATCATAGGGTAAAGCTGAATAATAAAGCAGATCTACTGATAATCAACAAAATCCACAGATAACTTAATAAGCAGGTAATCAAGGGTAATGAAACTACAAGTAATAAATGCTGGAAGTCTATGTATGTAAACGAGATAATCAATCATGAACTGAGCAGTAAGGGTACAGGGTAAGATATCTATCAATAACAGCGCAAGATAACAAGAATGCGTCAACAAAAGAACTCAAGTACCCAATCAATGCCAGTATTGGTCACGAGGACCTCAGGCTCATATCACTATCTGCACCTATCCCACTGACATAACCCCGCACCCATAAGTGCTATCTGGGGCTCACGGGTCCTTCCTCTAGACCACTTTACCGGTAAAGAACAATAGCCACGGGGAGCGACCCCGGCAATGTTCGTGAAGTACAGCGATGCGTGACAAGTCGTACTGATCAATCTCACGGTCTAGTGACCGAGTAATCGGCCACATGCCGAGATCCTATCAGGGAATCATCTATCATATCGATCAGAATCTATCATGCATATCGGAACATCAAGTAGTATCTATCAATCATGCATATCGGAACGTCGAGTAGTATCTATCAATCATGCATATCAGAACATCGAGTAGTATCTATCAATCATGCATATCGGAACATCGAGTAGTATCTATCAATCATGCATATCGGAACATCGAGTAGTATCTATCAATCAGGATCAATCAATCATGCATATCGAGATATCAACAATATATCGGCTAACAGGAATCAACAAGTATCATCTAATCATACAGATCTATGTACTGAAAAAGCTGATGAACAGATATATGTATATGATGTGTCTCATGTAGATCAAGGTCTATCAGAAATGATCATCTAGCAAATAGATCCAGTCATCGGGACTAATCGTAACAGATAATGTCAAGCACAGGTGTATATGACAATCCAGAGGAATCAATGTCTATCGGGAAGATCATGTGATATATAGATGAAGTCATCATGGGTCATATAGATCAAATCAATAAGCTAATAAACAGGTATATGAAATCATAGTGCGTCTCAGTCGATCAAGATCTATCAGGAGTAGTCATAGAGCATGTAGATGTAAGCATCAGGGGTATATGACAGGTCTAAGGAAATCCATATCAATCAGAAGGATCATGTAGATAAAATCAACAGGCTAGTCAATAACAGGTGTCCGACTGGACTAAAGCAAACAGAGGGCCGAAAAGATAAAGCCCGGACCGAAGATAACCCACCTGGATGAAGGCAGATCCTCGAACTCCCGCACAGCTACTGGGAGGCTGGTGCTGAACAACTTGGCCCTGAACATATAACTGAAATCAAAAGCAGACTCACTCAATCCCATCCCGAGAACTCTATAATGCAATTTACACTGGAACTCGAGAAGCCAAATAACTGTAAATCGACCCGCTAACGGTCTACAACTAACAGAAATCTGCTAAACCACAACTGCTGATCCCGAACATCATATTTTTGACGTTCAAATAAACAGGATCTACATCAGGACCACATGAGTCCGTAATTACCAAAATGACCTTAGCAATCCTTTTAGAGCCCGATTTGGACTTCGGGGTTTTCTGACGATAATCACGAGACACTAGACCAACCAGGACAGTGTCGTAGATAACCTGAGACAACAACAACGATCCAAAATCCAAACCGGAACGCGAACTCGCGCCGTAAACCGTAAAACCGGCAATTTTGCCAATTTACGGAACGGTATCAAATTTCCGCTCAACCGGAGTCCATGGAACTTAAACAAAATGCTCAGTAGATATGTAATTACTGTCTAAAGACAGCCAGAGCATTATTTTTTTGCATCATGATACCTAAAACATTCTAAAACTGCATAATAACATGACTTGATCCACTGTTTCGACTCGATCTCCTAATCCGGGAATCCAAAAGCGGTTCTGTAAATTCTGTCGCGTCCGTTTCGACGAGATGAAGCTCGTGCTCACAAGCTTGGGCTGACACGAAGTCCGAGGGCAAAGTTGGCCCATAACCACTGAGAGCTCAAACCACTAATTAATTTATAACTTTTAACCTAAAGCATCATAAATCACAATATTTTACCAGTAATTATATTTCGATGTGCTGGACTTCGTGCTCACAGTCTGGACTCAATTTGAGCAACCCAAACGCAGATTGGCCCATAATTATTGTATATTGAGGCTCAATGTTGTAATAATTATCTAGACAAGGGTTCTTTCTCAACTTCAGTGTGAGCATCATCCTCAAGGGTCCTCAAATATGTAGAGGTTCACCTCTAAGCCACAGCAAATCCACCAAACACACGTGTGGGATTAACATGATCAAACAAGAGCTCGACTTTGGCATTTTATACATTCAGAATTTTTGGGAATTAACCAAGATGAGTATCACTTAGAGAACATCTCAAAAGCTTGGGGGCTCACCTGTGGGAGGTAGCAGCACAGCCGGTTTAATTTCTGGAGCAAGATGATCTCAACCTTCTCTTGATGGAGCTCAAGTTGGCCGAGCTTACTAGCCCCTCGGTCAATCTTCAATTAAAGGTGAGCACCACCTTTCTTGGACGTCCAGATGTGCAATGGACCTCAGCAGTGCAAGCTTTTAAGCTCCTGTGCACCCCCAACCCGAGGAGGAAGAAAACGAAGCTTTTCAAACCCATTAATGGCAACTTCGAAAAAACCCCGCATGGCTTGCATGCAACTGGTCTAAACACATTCTTAAGGTGCCAGGATACTTACCATGGTTGGCCGGCGCCGGAGGAAGCGACGGCGGCGGCGGGCGGCCGAGAACAAGAACCCAAGATTTAGGGTTTGCTCCCCCGCACTCCACAATGCACCAAAATCTCCCAAACTTCTTGGGGATATTCCTGGGGACCAACAGAAGTTTTTGGGTCAAGTTGGATCCAACACCGGAGCTCCGGAGGCAGCGCGCACGAACCCCGGCCAAAACTAGGGTTCCGGCGACCCTTCTCCACCCGACGGCAACCGGAGGTCGAGAGGCCGCGGTACTACACCTGGAGCACCCTCTCAATATCAGGACTCGACTTCCAAGGGCTAAGTGGAGGAAAAACCCAACAAAACCGAGGGCTTACCTTCTCGGACCCGAGGAAGAGAAGATGGTGGCCGGCGGCGCGCGGCGGTCCTGGGCGCCGGGACTCTGGGATATGGCTCCCTGGTGGCTGAAGATGCTCTCAGTTGTGGATTGGAGAGGTCCCAAGGCCAATGGTGACCCCTCCCCCATCCCACTCGAAAGCAAGGTGGGTTTTCTTGTTTTTTTTTTTTTCTGACGAGATGGTGCGGCGGCCGGCGGTGTGCGGAAACGCAGAGGAGGAGGAGATGTTGTTGGAGGGTGCGGCTAGGGCAGGGCTACGGGTCTAGGGTTAAAAGGAAAACCCTAGCATAGTTGGTGTTTAAATAGTGCATTGAGCACAATTGCATTTTAACCCCTTAACTTATGACATTTAGAGCTGGGTCCTTTACAGCATGTTCATCTTGCAGCTTAGACCCTCACCACAGAGGTGGCACGCAAATCGAGACATGAAATACTAGGGTTTATTGTGCAAATACCATATTTTTCGCTTATTTTATGCTTTTCGAGGCGTTCTGGTCGTCGAAACGAAAAATGGACTTCGCCACGACGTCCGGCTCGACGAAACCTATCAGATAGCAATTTTGGTTTCGCTAAAATTTAGCTCCATAATTTTTAAATTCCATTTTATACTGTAAATTATACAGTTCGGCACGCTTTACGGTGCTTTAGGCTCGTCAAACGCAAATTTTGTCAGTGCCATTGCGTCCAGAACGATGAAACCGATCGAAACGACTACCTGGATCACTATGTTCGGATTCCGGACAGTGAATCTGGTCAACATTGCATTCGTCGGAGTCCCGAAAATTGGTTACTGTTCATCTGCAGTATTCACTTAAGTGACACTGTGCGCATACACGGTTACATTGGTCGCGGCTATTTCGCCCGCTTCTTCATCGATTTCTGGAAGATCCGATCGTCAGATCGAAAAGTGCTGAATATGAATCTCGCTCAGTTCGACGAGACGATCATAACGGTCATCTCGGATTTCCAAGATCACGTCCGGATTGAAAAATAGCCTTTTTGTCTAGTGCATAGTGCGACTTGCACACTGGCGATTGACCCTATAGGTCAACAAAGGTCTTTTAAATTCAAAACCAGTTCAAAAGTCACTTTTACTCTATTTATTAAAATAAAATATTTCGAGTTTCTACAATATATACATTTGTATATAGATTTGTATATATATACATTTGCATATAGATTTGTATATATATACATTTGTATATAGATTTGTATATAGATTTGTATATATATACATTTGTATATAGATTTGTATATATATACATTTGTATATAGATTTGTATATATATACATTTGTATATAGATTTGTATATATATACATTTGTATATAGATTTGTATATATATACATTTGTATATAGATTTGTATATAGATTTGTATATATATACATTTGTATATAGATTTATATATATATACATTTGTATATAGATTTGTTTATATATACATTTGTATATAGATTTGTATATATATACATTTGTATATAGATTTGTATATAGATTTGTATACATATACATTTGTATATAGATTTGTATATATATTCATTTGTATATAGATTTGTTTATATATACATTTGTATATAGATTTGTTTATATATACATTTGTATATAGATTTGTATATAGATTTCTATATATAAACTTTTGTATATAGATTTGTATATATATACATTTGTATATAGATTTGTATATATATATATATTCGCATATAGATTTGTATATATATACATTTGTATATAGATTTGTATATAGATTTGTATATAGATTTCTATATATATACATTTGTATATAGATTTGTATATATATACATTTGTATATAGATTTGTATATATATACATTTGTATATAGATTTGTTTATATATACATTTGTATATAGATTTGTATATATATACATACATTTGTATATAGATTTGTATATATATACATACATTTGTATATATTTTTGTATATAGATTTGTATATATATACTTTTGTATATAGATTTGTATCTATATACATTTGTGTGTATATAGATTTGTATATAGATTTGTATATATATATACATTTGTATATATATATACATTTGTATATAGATTTGTATATATATACATTTGTATATAGATTTGTATATATATACATTTGCATATAGATTTGAATATATATACATTTGTATATAGATTTGTATATAGATTTGTATATATATACATTTGTATATAGATTTGTTTATATATACATTTGTATATAGATTTGTATATATATACATTTGTATATAGATTTGTATATATATACATTTGTATATAGATTTGTATATAGATTTGTATATATATACATTTGTATATAGATTTGTATATATATACATTTGTATATAGATTTTTTTATATATACATTTGTATATAGATTTGCATATAGATTTGTATATATATATATTTGTATATATATAGATTTGTATATAGATTTGTATATACATTTGTATATATAGATTTTTATATATATACATTTGTATATAGATTTGTATATATATACATTTGTATATAGATTTGTTTATATATACATTTATATATAGATTTGTATATATATACATTTGTATATATATACATTTGTATATAGATTTATATATATATACATTTGTATATAGATTTTTTTATATATATACATTTGTATATAGATTTGTATATATTTACATTTGTATATAGATTTGTATATATATACATTTGAATATTGATTTGTATATAGATTTGTATATATATACATTTGTATATAGATTTGTTTATATATACATTTGTATATAGATTTGTATATATATACATACATTTGTATATAAGATTTGTATATATATACATACATTTGTATATATATTTGTATATAGATTTGTATATATATACTTTTGTATATATATTTGTATCTATATACATTTGTGTGTATATAGATTTGTATATAGATTTGTATATATATATACATTTGTATATAGATTTGTATATATATACATTTGTATATAGATTTGTATATATATACATTTGCATATAGATTTGAATATATATACATTTGTATATAGATTTGTATATAGATTTGTTTATATATACATTTGTATATAGATTTGTATATATATACATTTGTATATAGAATTGTATATATATACATTTGTATATAGATTTGTATATAGATTTGTATATATATACATTTGTATATAGATTTGTATATATAAATTTGTATATAGATTTTTTTATATATACATTTGTATATAGATTTGTATATAGATTTGTATATATATAGATTTGTATATAGATTTGTATATACATTTGTATATATAGATTTGTATATATATACATTTGTATATAGATTTGTATATATATACATTTGTATATAGATTTGTTTATATATACATTTATATATAGATTTGTATATATATACATTTGTATATAGATTTATTAGAGGAGAACTTATATATTTTTAAAAGTATAAGTTAATTAATTTATACTTGTGAATTTTTTACCATTAGATTTGTATTGAAATTTATGCTATTATAAAGTCAACTAAAAAGAGAGAAAGAAAAAATAAAAAATACAAATTTCAATACAAATTCAATGATAAAAAATTTATAAGAATAAATGAACTTGTACTTTTAAAAACATATAAGATCTATTCCTATTTATTATTTATAATAAAAAAAAATTAATTTTTTCTATATTTTAAAAAAATTTATTGTTATTAAAAAAAAATTAAGAGAGAATTTGTTCGGATAGGACATGAGCTGTAGTTACGCGCCAAAACTTTTTATACTAATCTCTGTAGTCAATAACACGAAGTTTCAGTGTGGTTAAAAATATACTATATAAAATATATTAATTTTTTAAAAAATATTAATAAAAAAATTTATATATAAATAATTTTTTGTTTACTAAATATCGAGTTCTTAATATTTTTTAAAAAAATAAAATATAATTATCTTTATCATTAAAATAACAATGATACCATATCTACTAAAAAATATATAAAAAAAGTAAATATTAAGATATAGTATAATTTACAAATCAAGTATTACGATATATTAAAAAAAATTAAGTATTAAAATTTAATATAATTTATAAATCAAGTATTACGATATGTTAGCTAGAGTCACTTAATTTGCATTTTGTGGTCCACTGATATTATTTTTTTAAAAAAAAATTTATATTTGTTCCTAAAATTTATACTAATTTATTTTTTTTAATAACTTAATAATAAATTTTTATATAATTTTAAAAATATTGAAAAGACCATAGCCACTGTTGGCCTCTATGTGGCTTAGTCCTATTAACACCTATCATTTACCCTTATATAATTTATTATTCCAAAACATTTTATATCTTTAATTGCAGTGTATTATTTATTTGCATCAATATTTTGCTCAAAAATATCTAATTGAAATCAAACATAATAATTTGTTTGGATCTTCTGTTTACTGTTGATCCAACCTCAATAATTTATTTTTATTAAAATAGCTCATTCTTGGTATTCTTAATTTTTTTTATTCATTCAATTTGATTATCTAAAATGATCTTTGAAAATTCTTCTAAATATGTTATTATTTCAGTTATTGAATTTGCACCTTTTATAATTTGACTGTAAATTTAGAATACTTAGTTACCTATCCGTAGAACTTCATAAAACCTAGACTATGTTTGGTATGGAAATAAATCGGAGATAATAAAATTTATTCTTACTATTCAGCCAAACGCCTTAAAAAAATGACGAGAACAATTATTGCGGTCAAACTAAATTATTCTATATAATCCTATTACCTAGAATAACCTGGAAACAACTATTCCACCTTTTTAGTGGAATAAAACTATTCTCATACTTGTATCTAGTTAATTAAAAATAAAAAATATATATATAATCATACTTATACTAAGCTAATAATAATAATAATAATAATAATAATAATAATAATAATAATAATAATAATAACAATAATAATAAATTTATTTTAATTTTTATATTTATAATAATAATAATAAAAATAATATTTATTATTGTTATTATTGTTATTAGTAGTAGAAGTGAAACTATTATTATTATAAATAAAATAGAATGTATCATAATATATGATATGCTAAAATATATTATTTTACATTATTTATTTCAAAATCTCATCCAAAAGATGCATAAGAATAATTCAAACTTAGATAATATATATCAAGATATTTGCCTATTGAAATTTTTACTCTTTCTAGTTTGAATTTGTCCATGAGTTTAGAAGAACTCAGGAAACTCTTAGGTCGGCAATTTAGATTATTAGACTAGAAGACTAATATTGACTCAGAGAGATTGAATCGGACCTATTTAGACATGATCAATGCCACGATTTTAAGTTCTGGTATACTTCAAAACTTGTGGGTAGAGGCTATTTTGTCAGCTTAATATACTTGGGTATTTTGATTGTTCGCATGTTTCTACTTATTTTGATCATAGTAATGCTAATAAATCATATTGGATTGTTCTGGAGAAAATATTTCGTTATCTTAAAAATACTATCTCTTATACTCTGATCAGATTTGTTGACTATTCTGCTATAATTGAAGGATATAGCTGTCACGCCTTGAGACAGCGGAGCCCTCGGGCACGCAACAGACTTGCTACATGTGCGAGGACGCACCCCACACTCGCGGACCGTTCAAAACTAACATGCAAAAGAACTATAATCTATAACTAAACATATAATAACGAAAAAATAAAACTATACTAATATCTATCACTAGACAAGATACATATAAGATTCACCCCTCAAAAGAAATAAATACAAGTGAAGAGCCATAACCTGGCCAGTCCCGATGTATAGTGCTCAAAACTAAACCACTAATAGGGTGGACTACCTCTATCAAAATAATGCTGGGTAGGGACTGCTATCTACAGTGCAATCCCCTTAACTCGGTTTGGAGCTGGCTCGGAATGCCCTGAAAAGTAGACCATAAGTGGGCGTGAGAACTACTAAATAGTAGTTCCCAGTGGGTACGGTCAGCGACAATCACGCCCTACCCACTAGGTTTACTAGAGACAAGATAGTAAAATTGCAAAAAAAACGAATAACAGAGCATAATAGAAAATAAAATAAAATATAATAATACGCTATCATGCCTTTGCATCAAAACTTCAAACATCTCTAACCATACCCGAGCACAACGAAAATCTAACACTAGCCATACCAACGGTATACCGAACCCCATTCTATGATGACCGTCTCAACAACCCAGTCAAGCCTGCGCCGCCTATAAATAGGCCACTGACAGTCTTTCCCTATTGTTCGGGTTGCAACCCCAGATGGTGGCCCGTTAACTGTAGGCGCCAGCCTACCATCCTAATACCAATCACCCGACCCCTGTGCCGATAAGACCCTTGTAAAGCTCGATGTGGCAAGCATACTATGATCAAACGGTGATTCTTTCGATCACCGACGACACCAGACACAAACCCTAAGGTCAACTCATGCATCTCAAACACAAAAGTACCGCATGTCTCAAAACCCATTCCCCAGACACATAACCACTCGCACTAGCCCAAGACCCACAAAACCTTAAGACAATACAATCACTACGTCAGCATGACGTGCCACAAATATCACTATCTAAGAACTATCCATCTCTAATATCCAACAACACAAACAAAAGATCAACTCAGGTCGACAATATGGTTCCCCAGACAATCAGACTAACCCTATCATGCTATAAAAATAACATCTATTCCGAAAGTCACTAAAATACAAAACACAGATGAATAATGCATTTTCTACATCTAACAAATAATAATCCGTCATTTTCGGTGATACAGAACCCACCTGGAACGTAAATTCTAATAGAACTCGATTGGTGGACAGAATGCACACTCGATGATGATCACTAAGCGCGAACGACACAGTCTTAAAAAATCCGACGACACCCCGCACAGCAATAAGAACAGAAGACTCGACCCTAATAGTTAAAAAGGTATAGAGTTAAAAATGCAAAATTCTAACGGGTTAATCCTATAACAACCCCAAAAACTGTACCAAAAAATACAACAAATACTAATAAAATAAAAGAAACCTACCCTACAATCGACACGTCGTCGAAACTCACGCGCATGTGCTCGTGCTCGACTTCTTGGATCAAACGGCACGCTCCACGGCACTCCCCGCACGCGCACGACCTTCCTTTCCAGCGATCGCGTCACGCGTTGCATCGCGCCCACGCCCAACGAGGTGCTGCCATGTGGCGCCAGCCAGGTCACTCGTCTCTTCCCAGCGCACCTGCCGCCTCCCTCGATCGTCGTGCGCTTTGTGAGGTGCGCCCACCTACTTTCTCCCTCTCTCACTCTAAAGTCTCCCAAAATGCACCCCGAGCTCCGCTTTTCACGCCATTTTGCACTAAAATGGTCTCGGCTCGTTCCAGCACTCCCTTAATGTGCATGCTAAACAACCAATCATACTACGACTTTGCATTTTTACAAAAGTCTAGTATCTCACAACAGCGATACTAATTGAATTTATGATTCTTTGAATATCAAATCTATTTCTGATTATATTTTTATTTTTTGTGGCAGTACAATTTTTTGACAATCCACCAAACAGACTATAATAATCAGAAGTATTATGAAGGCCGAGTTAATTGCCCTTGACACTTTGTCTTGAAGCTGAGTGGCTTAAGAACATATTGTCATTAATTCTTTTGATTTTCACTTCTATTCCACTTATTTCTATTTGGTGCGACTTTAAAGCTGCAATTATTTTTTGTAAAATAAAATTGGTGAATTTTAAGACTAGTAGACATATTAAATTGAGACATAAATCTATTAGATGACTAACTTCTCATGATATTATTATTTTTTTAAATTTTATCTATCTGAGTAGAATCTTACAGATTTCTTGACGAATGGTATGAATAGGACTAAGGTTTCGGAGTCATCGAGGGGGATGAGATTTTGCCCATAAAGGACCTTTCTATAGTGAAAATCCAATATTTGTGATAGAAGATCCCTTAAAGAAGGTTACATGTGGTAAAAATAAGCTGTCAGGTTGGCCAAATAGCACTTTTTACAGTTTTATAGAGCAGGTTTAGCTCCAATTCCATCGCTATGTTGAGTAGTACTTTGTGTAGTAGTTGAGATTGAGTTTAAACGTTTAATGGGATCTAAAACGGTAATTTCTATGAGATGTGACTCTACACACATACCTGAAGGGGACCACCTATATGAGAGTATCCGTATATGGCCGTGGCAATGAGATATTAGGCTATCTATAGAAATTCTTATGAAAAATTAAGATACTGTGCATGATCATTAATGTACAGATTTACCATGAAAAATTCTGTACTGTATATGTGGTAGTTGAAATTAGGGCCAAATGAATGTAGTTCAAAACTTGGTTTACTTCGATTCCTTCTAATGGAAGTTGCTTACATTAAATTGAGTTAAATCTTTTAAAAACATCTCCCTCATTGCATATTATAAATACCGAGTAATTTTTATTTTTAATTTTGATTTTAACTCTTATTTTTTGAATTTTAAATTTTATAGGGAATCGTTGGTGTAAAATTCAAAATCCTCAATTATTATTATTATTATTATTATTATTTATTTATTTTTTTTTGGCGTGAAAGAAAATTCAACGACACAGAATATGGGTCGTTTCTTTTGAAAGAGAATATGCCTAAAGAGAGAACGAGAGTCCCGTGTACTTCTGCACATTTCTATATATGGTTCCTTTCTTGTTTTTATAGAGTAGAGGTAAACTAACATTAAAAAAAATATTTTTTTATTTTTTATATATTTTTTTATTAGGTATTGAAAGAGTTTTCGTCAACTTTTTTTATGATCATTCTCACATGAGGAAGAATTTCGATCGTACTATAAGATCGAAAATACGCCTTAACATAGTACTATACATGCTTCCGAATCGATCAAATATTTTAAATTATTTAATATTTATATGTAAGTCTAATTTATTTTTATTATTAAATTAATTAAATAATTAATCTCAATCGAATTTTATCATATTTTTCGCTAAACACCCAACTTGTTATGATATAACACTTCTTCTTGTATTAGAATATCTTATTTCGAAAAAACTTTAAGTATCCTTGTGTTTACCTCTTTCTTACTTTAGGATCTTATATATGGTTTAAAATATATCATTTTAAAATTTTATAATTTTGTTTTTGTTTTGTTTTGTTTTTTTTTTCTTCCAGTCCTTATGTTAATTTCTACGTTAAAATATATATAAAAAACTATAGATATTCTCTGCATGGTTTATCAATTTTTTTTACTTTAGCAGTCTATGGTTTTAAGTTTATTACTGATTTAATGGAAAAGTTAACCGAGATCTACAAAGTATTAAAGTAATACACTTTAAATTTATATAGTACTAAAGTGACAAAATGCTAAATCACAAGGGGTATTCGAAGTTTTCCCTTTCATCCTGTATTCTGTTTATCTAAGAAAGGAAACGGGTTAAATTCAGGAGGAATTTTTAAAAATCTGAAATTCGAACTCGAAACTCTAAAGTCGAATCGAATGGATTTTTAAAATCTCACCGAACCGACCAAAAACCTAAAATCAAAATCCAAATTTGAAAACTCAAATTCGAAATAATTATTTATTTTTACCGTATTTTAAAAAATATTAAATTAATTAAAATTTAAAATTTTAAAATATAAATTCATATATAATATCAAATATTTATATATATTATATAATAATATAAAATTAATTCGGACTCGGATTTGGCTCGGGTCGGTATAGACAAAATCCATACACATATGTAAATTCGTTCGGTTTTCGTATGTTATACCCGTTTCGAACCCAAATTTGTTCAGCAACGAATAAACCTGTCCCTATCGGATTTAGATTTTGATAAAATTTCAAGTATGGATATCCACTGACATCTCATATTCCTAAATTCCTATCCGTTCCAATACTAGATCTAATATGCCCCAAAGGCTCATTGAAAGGCCTAAAAGTCACTCGCTTCACCCATGCCGAAGGCCCAGTAAGAGGCCCAATGTAAGTCCATGCACCAGATTTAGGCCCATTAAAAGGCCCAAAGTGGCCTCTCTTTAGGGGGAGAATATTTTTTTTATTATTATTTTTTTTTTTACCCTCTTTTTCAGCTGATTGTTAGTTACGCTTCGCCGATTCTTTATTGAATCCTTCAAACCCTTTAAATCCCATAATAATTTCTGTTTTCTATTCCTTTCTCGATTCAGCGAAGGTTTTGATTACTCTCAGGTAGATTCATAACTCATAGATTTGATTTCCTAATTCTTAGTTCATAATATATATATATATTGTAATAAAAGAATGTAGTGTGGTTTTCCTTCATCAAGTTTTTTAATTTTTTAATTTTTTTTTTTAATTAGGGATTCTTGAGAATTTTATGCATTAAATTGTTATAGTGCTGTTTTTTTGGATGATTATTTTGTCTAAAGGATTGTTCCCAGATCCCATGTGATGAACAATAAATTTATAACGAAACCCTAGTGTGGTACACATTTAGGACAAATAATTTGTAAATTTTTTCTTCTGTTGTGTTAGATCATGCAGCGTAATACTTTGCGATAATTGAATTTATATGTTCTACGAAATTATTCTTCTCAAGTGGAATGAAGCAAATAAACAAAAATATGATAAGGAATAACAGAAGTGATAATCGATCTTTAGGAGGAAGCAATGGAATCCTGAATTATTTATTTCAGTAGTTCATTTCGATTCCTTGTGCCGGATCGTTTGACGAAATCTTCGCAAATGCTGTTGTTTTACTAAAAGATCCTTCGGAAAATTGTTTGTGCTTTTGTAGCATGCAAACTAGGCTGTGTTAGTCTGTCACAATTTTCCTGCCTTTACGAATTAGTGCACAAAAACTTCTGTATATCATGCGCCTCCGGTTCCGAGATTCGTTCTTTTTATCTCTTTTTTTGAGAATTGTAGGAATGTTGAGTGGTCATGCTATTGGTTTTCGAGAGAGAAGCAGTGAGGAGCTTCTACTGGCGAATCCTGTAGCAGAGATCGATGACGATGAAGAAGCGCTTTCTGGAAAGGTGCTGTACAGAGCCTCTTTTGAGGAGCTTGCGAAAAACCATGTGCAATGTGATACACTTGTATGGTTTATGATATCACTGTTGCTTGTTCTGGCGTGGGGAGTCGGGGTGCTTATGCTTCTTTATATTCCCTACAAAAGATATGTGCTGCAGAAGGAGATCTCGTCGCGAACGCTTTACGTTACAGAAAACAAAATATTTTACAAGGTAGCAATATTGTTTGTCTTTACTACCTTTTTGTTAGCCCTCGTGATTTTTGTGCATATTGAGCTGAAGTCATGCAAAACTTGTAGGCTACGCGACCTTCCTTTATACCCTTCCTGGGGATTGTCAAAATTGAGAAGCAAATACCTCTTCATCTGGTTATTGATATCATCATTGAACAAGGTACATGAGAATCAGATTATATACTATTTATATGCTGTGTTATGTTCATCTGTGCCTTCTTTGCATGATGTGATTGTAATAAATCTTTCTTTTACTTGCGATTCTCTCTTTTTTTCACAAGTTTGTTTTACTTCTACTCCGACTTTGAAGGACCCTAAGTGTTGTATGAAGTGCGTGCTCCCCAAATCCTAATACAGTCCCTTTTTTGTGTGCCCTTTGTCATCAAGTTGAAAAGAAAAGTAGGTAGAGATGATGAGTTACAGTTATTGATCATTTTTCTCTTCAAGGAGTCCTTCTCACCTCTTATCATGCTTCCTTCTCCTTGTTCTAGTACAACTCTGAACGTTTATAATCTGTTGCTTGCAGGTTGTCTGCAATCCTCATATGGATTACATACATTTAGAATTGAATGTATAGCACACAGAAAAGCCGCCCCAGTGGATGAGCTTCAATTTCAAGGTGTTTCCAGCCCAGAACTTCTAAGAAAGGTGATTATGAGCAATTAACAATTTCATTAATAGCAAGTTCTTCCTTACCAGCTTTCACCTCGAGATGACCTGTTCTCACTAAAAGCTTTTCGTCCTTAATCTCCATTAAAAACTTTCTTCCTTTTTTTCTCTCATTTTAGACAGTCTTTTTGTCTGTTCATTTATAGGCATGTTAGTTGTCATCTTGCGATTCAGACATTTCATTTTCTGTGAATGTACTGTGTCACAATGCCCTTACCTTAATCCTTTTGCATTTACCAGATGATCTATGTTTGATCATTGGTCAAAAACCGTTTGTTTTCTCTTCCTTAATTTGGGCCTTAAATCATGTAAACATCATATGAACTTACTAGTCTTTGTTTTTGTCGATTGCTATGTCTTGCATTTTATGAAGGTTATCATCACAGAAGCTGCAAAGAGTATCCAAAAAGCTGGAAGTAGGAAGGTTTCAGGTTACCCAGGGGAAGGTATTTTTACACCAAGAATGAGATCTCTGACTGAGATTCCATCAAGTATTAGGCTGCAATCTCCTTCTAGAAAGGTATTGTTTTTCACTGTGTAAATTTTTTCTAATCTTGATGTTCAACTTCTAAATAGAATGGTATTTTTTTTAATACTTTTATCGCAGTTTACCTTGTTGTAGTCAAACTTAAACAATTCATCTCTTGAATTTTTTGGTTCCAAGGGATGAGTTTTCAATCAGATTAATTAGTATGTAATATTCTATCTTTAGCCATTTTGACTTGTCTCTTTCCCTATTTGTTCGACATGAGCACTATTTGGTGTTTTTGAGCATTTCGTCATCCTGGTAGGCTATTCCAATTCATTGATTTTCGTCTAGGAGACGCATTCGTCAATCCTTTTTAAGCATTTAGTAATTGCTTGTGGCTTCTGCAGTTAAAGGCTTTTCTAATATGCTAAATTCAATCTGCAGGTCAGAGCTTCCCCAAGGCATGCTTTGTTTGACGCTGGACGTGTAACTTCTAGTGACTTCTTGCTACGTAAACTTGACGAAATTATCCAATCCCTGAAGGTAGGAAATCAAAATTTCTACCTGTAATTAGTTACTTTATCCTCATTCATTCTGGATTGATCCATAACACATTTTCTTTTTCTTTTTGCGTGTCATGTCGAACAGAAAATTGAATCTCTTGTGGTAGGATCACGTTCATAATAAGCATTACATGAAGACTGGGGAGCTGGTATTCTGTTTCCCTCTTTTCGACACCCTTCATTTTTTGGCATCTGCATTTAGACGCGGCTTCCGAATCTTTGTTTTTCCGAAAACATATGTAAGTTCTTGTGTGTAATCTTCGAGTCAAGTACAAGGTATCAGCAACAACTGATTTTATTACGGGACAGCTGATGATGTTCAATCATAGTTTTTTCTTCTCCTCCTACACTAATCCGCCTACTCGGCTTCTTGTATTTAAAGCCAGTTCTGTATCTACTCCAATGTTACTATTGTTCCTGAAAATGTATAGGCAAATGTAAAATGTCTAAAGGGCCAATTTGGTTGTATGGAGGAAAAGTGTTTGATTTTTTGGAAAAAAAAAAAAAAATAGTTTTTAAACTATACTTGTTTGGTTACATGAATGAAGGATTATTATGTATATTATAATATGTATTATATATTATTTATGAATTATTATACTATATATAATATTGAGCAATGCTACATGTACACCCCGAAGGGGTGTACATCTTACATCTCCACCTCTTTAATGGTGGCGATGTTTTTTACGGGTCACATCAAGTGACCCCTCATCACACTCCCACCCTTAGATGGGTTGGGGTGTGAGATGTATACCCCTTACGGGTGTACAAGTAGCATTTTCCATATAATATATACTAGTTAAATATTTAATAATACTAGCCTAGTGCACTTGAATGCATGTCACATAAAATATTAAAAATAAATTATTATATATAATAGATATTTGAATTGGACGGTTAAGATTTTAGTTCTTATCAAAATAACAGCAATAACAACGGCAGAAATATTATAATTTAGTATAAAATAGCGATAAAAAGAAATAAATTATTTATTTATTCTGTCAATTAAATTTGTTTCCTAATCCGTAACATATTGATCTTTTTTTAATAAAAAAATTTAAATAAATATAAAAAATAGATTTAATTTGTACCATATGCATGAAAAATAGATTTAATTTTTCTCAGGTTGATTTTTTTTTAATAGGCTAAATTACAGAAAACCCCCCTATCATATCCCGCTTTTCCACTTTACCCCCTGTCATTTAAAAGTCGACAACCTGCCCCCTCGTAATTACCGAATTGTTTTTAGGGGGCAACGACGTTGACAGAAATGGTAAATTGACGAAAATGCCCTTCCTTTTTTTTTTCGAAGTCTTTTTTTTTTTTTTAAGGGAATATTTCCTAAGGGTATTTTGGGTATATGAAAATATATTTTCAAAAAAACTGACGGTCAACTGACGGTCAACTGACGGCGGGAAGGTTATTGCACAATTCGGTAATTACGATGGGGCAGGTTGTCGACTTTTAAATGACAGGGGGTAAAGTGGAAAAGCGGAATATGACATGGGGGTTTTCTGTAATTTAGCCTTTTTAATATGTATTTTTTTTAAGCTATTGTACTTTCTCTTTCTCTCTCTTTAGTTGATTTTACAATATCACAAATCTCAATACAAATTCAATAGTATGCTTTTGAAAGTATATAAGCTCTCTCTCTCTATATATATATATAATCCGGCTACTATACTATTAATAGTATCAAGTTATTGGTGCTATCAAGTTTTCTACCCTTAGATCAATTCTTTTAATCATTTTCACTTGTTAGATTTTACTATTTTTCCAACCGCCTATTAAACCCAAGGGGCCTACTATCATTTCAACCATACATTTTTTAATTCAAGAGTTAAAAATTTAATAGCACCAATGACTCGGTACCATTAATAATATTCCCGCCTAGCTCTCTCTCTCTCTCTCTCTCTCTCTCTCTCTATATATATATATATATATATATATATATATATATATATATATATATATATATATATATATATATATATATATATATATATATAAATAAGTGGATAGAAATTAATAGGCCGAATCCTAAATAAAATAAAAGAATATTTTATTTAAATTATGAAAAATAAACTAAAAATAAATTGAAACAAATCAAATTTTAAAAATAAATTAAACAATCAAATCTAAATTTAATTTTAAATTATTTTTTCTTTTTAAATAAATATTTTTAGATTTTTTATTTTTGGCGAGAAAAAATGAATAGGTGTAAGATACTCGATTTTTGCAAATTGTAAAATTACAGTATGATGGGTTGGTCAGTACGTTAGAGTAATGTTGGGCCGAGTCGGAATTGTTTTAACGTGAAATCGGCGAGAAAAATGGAGCCGAAAGTTGTGCTGCGAAACTTTTTATGGTTTTCAGGCATGGATTCGGGCGCCCGAACCTACACGGTAGCCGACTGAAAGGGGCGATGAATGGCGAGTGGACACATGGCGGCATGCCGTTGGCTGCGAGCGTGTGGGGAAACGACGACAGCGTGACGGGATGCGGCACCGTGCGCGCCCGATTGGTTGTTGGCTGAGGGGACGCATGCGCTGACATCGGTCAGTGCGACGTGATGCGCTGTCATAGTAACTGGTGGACGCGTGTCGGCAGGGCGGTGTTTCGGGTGCACTTTCGGGCACATGAAAATTGCATTGTAGCGGTATGAAAGTTTCGGTCCACGTTGGTTTGCTTGAGCCACCGATTGGGTTGTTTCAGGCGCCCGAATTCTTTATTTTTGACTATTTGATGCGGGACCTCTCTCTCTCTCTCCCCCTCTCTCTCTTTTTTCTTCTTTATTTTCTGCTCATGTCAATGGCGCGACGCCCCAACTTCCTAGGGGGTCACCCATCCTAAAACTACTCTAACTCTATCACGTTTAACCCTCTTAACCTCTTGGGTATTGCTACCACCCAAAATGCTATAACCGGGTTAAGAAATTTAGCCATATTATATCATTTATATATAGAACTAATCCAAATTTCGGAGGTGTCACACGGGGGGTTTTAGAAAGAGAAACAAAGAGCGAGGGAAAGGGAGATGGTGACAGAGAGCGAGTGAGGAGTGTTGTGAAGCGCGCGGATTGATACGAGGAGTCAAGTACGGACGTGCACGCATGTGAATTTATGGCGCGTTGACTTTGGGGTAGGTCTTTCTTTTAATATTATTTCTCTAGAGTTTTTGAGATAGATTTTGTTGTTATAGGATTAGCTCGTTACTACTTTTGGGTTTGAGTTTTATTTTTCTTTTGTGCTTGTTTGTTAGGATCGAAATTTTTGGTATCACACGATTAAGGTGGGGTGCCGTCGAATTTTTTGGGGTGGTGCCATACGCGCTTGGTGGTTGTCGCTGTGCGTGTTGTCTTTGTGCTATCTGTATTCCGCCAGGATTTGCGATCTAGGTAGGTTCTGTGTCGTCGAGAATGGCAGATTACTTTTTATGTTTGCTTGCTAGTTGTAGGTGTTTTGTTCGCCTATGTAATGATTGGTAGTAGTAGAAATATACATGCGAATGATTGGTTAATATTGTATAGTACTTGATTTGTATGGGTTGGAAATAGAATATTATTATTTCATTGATATGGGACTTATGTGGGTTGCTTGATTGCACGAATTTCGGGATAGGTACTATTTATAGCATGATTTGGTTTATTTGATTGTCTGGGAATCCATGTTATTAACCATGGGATTAGTGCGTTAGTGAGATGTTTTAATGGGTGGTGACTCAAGTGTCATTTCTGTTTTGTGTGGTTGGTTAGATTGAAATAGGTGGTACCGAGAAAACGACATATGTGCTATCTTATAGAGATATGTGTGATATTCCTTTGTCTTGAGGTTTCGTGGGGCGTGGGCCAATGTGTGGTTGTGAGCATGCCTGGGGCGCTGAGATTGAGTTGTTGTACTTCTAGCCTTGGGGGCTTTTGAGCTGTGTTATGGGGTTCTGGTTTTGAATTGTTGGCAATTTGATAGATCGTCGTTTTCATTGTAGCCTATATGTCGCATCGAGCTTGATTGAGATTTACAAGTATGGGACCGGAGAGAGAGAGAGAGAGAGAGAGAGAGAGAGAGAGAGAGAGAGAGAGAAAGAAAGAGATGATGGGAGGCTATCGATCGGCGGGCGCACCAGCAGTAGTGTGTCCCGGACGGTAGAGGGAGGTAGGCTAACGTCTACTATTGACGGGCCCATCATTGGACGTATAGCCCGAACAGTAAGGAGAGATAATAGGTGCCTATCTATTGCCGAGCGCACTAGTGGCCGTATAGTCTGGGCAGTAGGAGGCGCAGGCTTGACCGGATTGTTGAGTCGATCAGTTCATGATTGGGTTCAGTGTACCGTTGAGCCAGTCGGTGTCGTGCTTGGTGTATGAGTCTGGGTGAGTGAGACCTTGCGTCTCCTTTGGATTTTTCATTGATTGTAGGACTAGGTTAGTGATGTTGTGGGTTTGGTGTAGTGGCATTATAGTACAGTGTTGTGTATTTTTTTCATTATTATACTTTGTTACTCGTTTAATGTTGCAGGTTTCTTCTATCTTACCCTTGGTAGACCTAATGGGTAGGCCGTGGTTGTCGTTAACCATATCCATTGAAAACTATTGTTTTGTAGTTTTCATGCTCTATTGTGGTCAACTTTTTAGGACCTTTCAAGACAACTTTGGATTGAGGTAAGGGGTTTGCATCGTAGATAGCAACTCCTACCCAATGTTGTTTTTGGTATATGTATACCACCAGCTTATAGTTTTGGTTAAATTGCATTGTACTTTGGGATTGGCGAGGTCAGAGCCTTTTATTTGTTCTTTGGGGTTCGCCAGGCTAAGGCCTTTTATTTGTATTTATATTTTTGAGAGGTAGATTTTGTATGCATTTGTATAGTGATAGATGATAGTTTAGTCTTTACTTATGTTCTGATATATGCTTAGTTATAAACTTATTGTTTTCTTTTAGATTAGTTTTGGACACTTCGTGTGTGTGAGGTGTGTTCTCATTGTACAAATACATAGAGTGAGAAAGAAAGAGTTGACGGGAGGCTACGGGTTGGCGGGCGCACCATCGGTGTTGTGGCTCGGACGGTAGAGGAAGGTAGACTGGCGTCTACTATTAATGGGCGCACCAGCAGACGCGTAGCTCGGACAGTAGGGAGAGAGGACATGTGCCTATCTATTGCCGGGCGCACCAGCGGCTGTGTAGTCTGGGTAGTAGGCGGCACAGACTTGACCGGACTGTTGAGTCAGTCAATTCATGATTGGGTACTGTGTTCCGTGTAGTCGGTTGGTGATGTGCTTGGTGTTTGAGTTTGGGTGTGTGAGTTCTTACTTTTCCTTGGGGTTTTTCGTTGACTGTGGGTCTGGGTTATTGACGTTATAGTTTTTGGTGTTGAGGCATGATAGTGTGGTGTTGTGTGAGTTTTCTTTCATGTTATGTTTCTCGCTTATTGTAACTTTCCTCTGGTAGAACTAGTAGGTAGTCGTGGTTGTCACCGACCGTACCCATTGGGAACTACTGTGTTGTAGTTCCTATGCCCTATTGTGGTCTACTTTACAGGGCCTTCTGAGCCAGCTTTGGATTGAGGTAAGGAATTTGCACCGTAGATAGCAGCTCCTATCCAGTGTTGTTTTGGTAGAGGTATACAACAAGCTTGTAGTTTTGGATAGCTTACACTGTACCTTGGGACTGGCAAGGCTAGGGTTGTGAGATACTAAACTTTTATAAATAGTAAAGTTACGGTATGTTGGTCGGTCGGCACGTTGAGGAGTGCTGGGCCGAGTTGGGACTGTTTTAGCAGGAATCGGCGCGAAAAATGAAGCTCGAGGTGTGTTTTAGAGACTTTTAGAAGGTTTTGGAAAGAAAGAGGTGGTGGGTGGCGCGCATTGTGAGGCGCCACAACATCCGAGGCGGGGCGGTGAGAGCACGGGGTAGTAGAGTGGGCATTACGCGTGACGCAACGGGCGCGTACGTAGGGCAATCGAGGCACCCTCCATGTGGCTATGCACAGTTGGGCGTGGCGCGCGAGGTCCGTGACGCGACGTGTGACATGACACGGGCGCGAACGCGTGGCGGCCCTAGGTGGTCGCATGCACGAGAGCGGGTGCCCGCGACCATTGATTCAGGCCGTCTCTTTGTTGTGCGGACCGCCGTTTCGGGCTATTCGGGCGCCCGAAAATTGGTTTCAGGCGCTCGAATCATGTTTTTCTTGGTATTTAACATGCGTAGACTCCCTTTTTTCTTTTGCTCGCATCTGAGGGCTTTAGAGAGAGAAATAGTGAGCGAGAGCGAGAGAGTGAGAGGGAGGTCGTGAGCGCGCGGAGAGTGTTCGGGTGTCCGAAAATAGGTTTCAGGCGCCCAAATCCTATTTTTTAGGGGGTATTTAACGTGTGTGAACTCCCTTTCTTCTCCTTTTTCTTCTTTTGCTCACATTCGAGGGCTTTAGAGAGAGAAACAAAGAGCGAGAGAAACAGAAAGCGAGAGAGAGAGAGAGGGAGAAGGAGGTCGTGAGCGCGTGGAGAGTGCCGTGGAGCGTGCGGTTCGATCTGAGGAGTCGAGCACAGGCGCGTGTGCGAGATTTGACTACGCGTCGACCTTAAGGATAGGTTTTATTTATTTTATTATTATTTATTATGCTTTTCGGAGCAGTTTTTAGTTATTATAGGTTTAGCTCATTAGAGCATTTGGATTTGAACTCTATACCTTTTTGGACTGTTAGGGTCGTAGTTGTCTGTGTTGTGTGGTTGGATCGAGGTGTTGCCAAATTTTTTCGGGTTTGTGCCATTCGCGCATGGTGACCATCATCGAGCGTGCAATCTTTCCGCCGACCGTGTTCTACAAGGAGTTGCTTTCCTGATGAATTCCGTGTTGCCGAAAATGGCGAATTACTTAGTATGTCTGCTTGCTAGAAGTGGGGACTTTTGACTATTTTTATATTGCTTCTTAGTTGTAGAAAATGCATGCTAGTGTTTGGTTGATGTTTTATCTGTATTTTGGACTGCTCGGGTCGGGGGATAGGATTTATTATTATTTTATCGCTAGGGGGCTTATGTTGGACAGTTGGTTGCACGAATATCGGAATAGGTGTTATTTTCATAGCATGATTGTATTAGTCTGTTTGTCAGGTGATCTATATTGTCGACCAGAGTTGAACCTTCGTCTAGTGTTGTTGGGTATTAGAGATTGGTGGTATTTAGATAGTGATACTTGTGCTACGCCATACTGTCATAGAGGTTGCATTGTCTTGAGGTTTGTAGGCCATGGGCCAATGTATGAGAGTGCGTGCCTGGGGCATTATGATCGAGATAGGTTGTATTTTTGGGATGGGGACTTGTGAGTTGACCTTGGGATGTCTGTTTTGTCTCGTCGGTGATCTATGGGATCATCATTGATCATAGCTTGCATGCCAGTTTGCGCTTTACTGGTGATTTATTGGCACAAGGGTTGGGCCGCATGATGGGTGTGAGGAGGTAGGTTGGTGTTTACGATTGACGGACCACCATCTGGGATGCAACCCGGACTGTAGGGAAAGATGGACAGTGGCCTATGTATAGGCGGCACAAGTTTGATCGGGCTGTTGAGACGGTCAACTCAGGTACAATGTACTGTTGGGACGGCTAGTATTGGGTTTTCTGTTGTGTTCGGATTTTGGTAGAAATGTTTTGGTTTTTGGTGTAGAGGCATGATAGTGTAGTGTTGTATTTGATTTTATTTTATTTTTCTATTATGATTTGTTACTGGTTTATTTTGCAGTTTCACTATTTTGTCTCTGATAGACCTAATAGATAGGTCGTGATTGTCGCCAATCGTACCCACTGCGAACTACTATTTTGTAGTTCTCATATCTGCTTATTGTCTTCTTTTCGGGGCCTTACGAGCTAGCTCCGGATTGATGTAAGGGAATTGCATGGTAGATAGCAGTCCCTACCTAGCATTATTTTGATAGAGATATTCACCCTATTAGTAGTCTAGTTTGAGCACTGTATATTGGGACTGGCCAAGTCAGGGCTCTTTACTTATATTTATTACTTTTGAGAGGTGGATTTGTATTCTTGTACAGTGATAGATGTAAGATTAGTTTACAGATACTCTGATACATATTTAGTTGTAAATTATAGTTCATTTACGGCTTAGTTTTGGACGCTTCGCGTGTCTGGGGTGCGTGCTCGAACACGTGGCGGGTTTGTTGCGTGCCCGAGGGCTTCCGCTATAGGCTTGGGGCGTGACAAGGGTCTTTTACTTGTACTTATATTTTGGGAGGTGAATTTTGTATGTATTTTGTACCGTAATAACTGATAGTTTAGTGTTTATTTATACTCTGATACACATTTAATTGTAGATTATTAGTTCTATTGCATATTAGTTTTGAATGCTTCGCGTGTGTGAGTTACGTTCTCGCACATGTAGCGGTTTTGTTGCATGCCTGGGGGCTTTCGCTGTGAACCCGGGACGTGATAATAGAAATTGACGGAAAGAATCTTAAATAGAATAAAAAAATATTTTATTTATATTAGAAAAAAATAAATTAAAAATAAATCAAAATAAATTAAATTTAGAAAATGAATTAAATAATGAAATTTAAATTTAATTTCAAAATATTTTTTAAAAAAATATTCATACTCATTGATAAAAAAAATCTCAATGAAGCACACATAAAAATATTTGTAGTATCCATTATCTCTCCATTAACTAACTAAAAATAAATTACATTTGAAAATTAAAATGATTTAAAAACAAACCTATGGGCTTTAAATTTTAAGTTTGGTTCATAATTTCAAACGTAAAATTATATTTTAATTCAAAATTTAAAATTAATTTTAGATTTTAAATTTTGGATCTATCAATCGATTGTTTCAAATCGAAAATAATTAACTAAGCTATCTATTGAAACAATAAATATTTCATATATATTATAAAAAAATTTAAATAATTATAATTAACAAATTTAAAATAAATTAAATCAAATTTAAAAAATTAATTAATTAAAAAATAATTTCAATGAAAATGCAATAGTAAAAAAATCACAAGTATAGTTGATCTTATATTTTTGAAAGTATATAAACTTTATATATATATATATATATATATATATATATATATATATATATATATATATATATATATATATATATATAGAGAGAGAGAGAGAGAGAGAGAGAGAGTAGAGCTTTTATATAATTTTAAAAGTATAAGTTAAACTATATTTTTAAATTTTTTATCATTAAATTTATATTGAAATCTGTGTTATAGTACTTTTTCTTTAGTTGAATTTATAGTAACACAAATTTCAATATAAATTTAACAGTAAAAAATTTATCGGTATAATTGAACTTGTATGCTTTTAAAAATAAATTTTACTCTCTCTCTCTCTCTATCTCTCTCTCTCTCTCTCTCTCTCTCTCTCTCTATATATATATATATATATATATATATATATATATATATATATATATATATATATATATATATATATATATATATATATAGGGTCGGGCTACTATACTCTTATGAGTAAAATCTTTTTGTACTCATAAATTTTTATCCCTTGGATAAAGAAATGTGCGGTTAGAATTATAGTAGTTCCTAAAATTTATACTATTTATACTATTTTTCCAACAACCTAGTAAACTCTATAGGGACCACTATCATCTTAACCGTACATTTTTTCATCCAAGGGTAAAAAAATTATGAGTATAAAGTGATTTATACTCATAAGAGTATAATAGCCCTACTATATATATATATATATATATATATATATATATATATATATATATATATATATATATATATATATATATATATTGAGAATGAGTCCTCTCTTTCTCTCTCTCGGGGTCCACAAAGTCAAGTTAGGCTCGTGGACTGCGTAAGAGCAGCTCGGGTGAGCTGCGTTTCTTCTAGTCTTCCTTTTCGTTTTCCTGTTGCTGCCACGCGAAAAACAAAAATAAATTTTTTTTTTCAAAATATGTAAAGCATTTTTCATTGGAAATTTTTTTTACGTCCAACTAAATGGCCCAAACCGAAAACCATTGTCAAACCCAAAAAACAGTTTCAACCTACTTTTACACCAAACTAAACACATCCTAACCCGGTCGAGAAAGTCTGACGTTCTTGTGAGAGTTTTGTGTAGATTATTTTACATCAGTACTGGCAGAGGAAGTTTTACGTTCTTGTGCGATTGATTATTTTACATTAGTACTGACAGAGGAAGTCTTACGTTCTTGTGCGATTGAGACAAGTTGCAGACAGGTCTTCTCTCGGGACAAATGTGATAGCTCTTGACCCTCGAAGTTCCATATTTGTTATTTTCTGCTGCCGGCTTTTAAACGTTTGTTTCTTGTTGAATGCATGCTTATCTTTCCTTTGACTATTAATAGTCTTTGATTCCTGGTAACTAGCACTGACAAGACCTTCTCCTAAAGATGTTTAAGGAAGTATTGATGGTTTTTTCACTAAAGCAATCTCAACAATTTTTAGCTCGAGCAGAAGATAGAAAATTAAGCCGTAATTTAAAACTACAATATCAAAAAGCACTCCTTCGATTAGTTTTTATGGCTCAAAAGCTCTACTGTAAAGTTGCAAATTTTGCTGGCACGACCTGCCAGGTGATCAGGAAGGAATCTTATGGAACTAGTGATCAGACATATCTGTACCGCAGTAATATGAATAACTCATTATTCACTCAGTTTCTGATCAATAATAAGATTATGCAGGCTCATTATTCACTCAGTTTCTGATCAATAATAAGATTATGCAGGAGAGATGGCCGTATCTGTACAGCAGTAATATGAATAACTCGTTATTCACTCAGTTTCTGATCAATAATAAGATTATGTAGGAGAGATGGCTGAGTGATTCAAAGCGTAGAGCATTTGGGACTTTTGTTTACTAAAAAGTTGGAAACCCTCCCTTTCTGCTTCTGTTAATTCACCAACATTATCGACCACAAAATATCAGATCAAATAACAATTGAAACCATTATTCCAGCAATAAGACCTTTATTTGATAGAAATTCTCTATTCCTAATTACTGTAGTTTATGGTTTAGGGTAGACTTGAAAGAACTGTTATTAATAACTGTTTCCTCTTCATTTTTGAGATTTTTAATTGATGATGGAAATAAAAATTACTTAAGAAGTAGATAAAGACATTATTCCAAATATCCAAAATCACTAAAAAAAAAAAAATCCCATATACCTCATCTCTTACCAATCACTTAATTTACTCAAGAATATCTTATTCAGCATATTTTTTTAATTTACTCAAGAAACAAGAAATACATGACAGGTAGGAAATATGATCAATAAAAAGCATTTCACAGTCCTAACATATATAACCCCACCCTGCATACAATAAAAAGCATATCTCGCAAACCTATACCAGTAAAATTCCAGGGATGGTTTATTTATATGGATTAAAGTCAAACCCTCTGGTATATACTGAAGATGTATTTTTTTTCTCATTTCTCCTATTCTTTGGGGACTTCGCCTACACCAACATCCTTTAATTCACCTTCCCTTAATCCTATAATATTATACTCTGCTTCCTCTACTATGTCTCTAGGTCCATTCTCAGCCCCCTCTGCCCTCTGATCTTTGTCTTCGGTGCTTGCTGGGCCATTCTCCCTCGTCTCGGTGGCATCGGCGGCATCGCTTGCTTGACAGTCGCTAGGGCTGACATCAGCACCTTTTTCCGATGTTTCAGAGGGATTACTAGGATCTGCCTCTGTGACGGGGACAGATTTCTTGATCGTTCCGACCTTCACGTACTTGCTCATGAATTTGTACTCCCAGTCCTGCAATGCCTCCAGCTCAAAGGGTCCGAGGCCTGAGATATCGCCGGTCAGATCCTTTTGCTCGAAGGACATCTTGGCAAGTGCTCTGCTTGCATCTCTACCGGCGAATAGTGCGTACGGGCCACCAGGTCCATAAAACATCCTGTAATAGGAAAAAAGAAGCAGGAACAAAAAGAATAACGTGAACAATCGAAGATTATGACATTGGCAATAGAATATTCAAGCTGTATTTTAATAAGAGACAAGAAGCTTCATCTATGTACACAATCGTGATGCGGAAGATTACTTAACTTTACAGGTCAAGACACAACAGAAGACAGTAAAAAAAAGGGAAATTAATTGTGGAAAACAATGTTAATTTTCTATTTTATTCTAGAATAAGTTACTCACGAAAAGTGGAAAATACATCAGGCAGAAGCAGTAGCAGATATAATTAAAGAAGACTCTAACATCACAATGTAGTTCATTAAAATGTAGGACAGACAGAAAAGGTAATCTTGGAACTACTCAGATTTCTCCGGGAGACGATGATCACCTAATCTCACTCTCACGGCCCTCAAAATCAGTTAATGTTCCCAGTAATTGAACGCAATCCTGAACTTAGGCACTTTCGTAGTTCAAAGGCTCGAACTTATGCGATGCGTGTGCTTGCCCTAGACTTCTTCTGATGATAATTGTGTCGAAATATCAAAGAAACTTTATGAACATAACATCAGCTAAATGATTTGCTATATTAGCAATCCCCTAACAGAGATTGATGCACTACGCGCGCTTTCTCGTTTGCACTCTCTTCTTTGATGAGCCACAGAACCGAAGAAAATTATACACCATTTGGATGCATCAAGATACAGTTTGGATTAACTCCGACGAAAATAGCTCATGTTACTAATATAAATAAAATTTTTCACCAACCAAGCACTTCCACAGCACACAAACAAAAACCATCCTAGTGTAATAGCCCATGTCTCCAATAATCAAAAGATTTATTCAACTAAACATCTACCTAATGCACAATCAACCGCTATTTCAGTTGCTTTCACACCGTAATAAGCCCAAAAAAAATGCCAAAAACGCGTATGAACATTAAAAAAAAAAAAAACAGAATTTATAGCAAAATTTGAACTAAATATACATACTCAACAATTGAACCCTAATTTAGAATCGGATGATAAACCCTTGCATCACATATCGAGAGATCAAATTAGGCATAGAAACGAGAGAGAGAGAGAGAGAGAGAGAGAGAGAGAGAGAGAGAGATGGGGACCTGCTTTGGGAGACGTCGTAGATCTGGCTCTTGATGGCCATGAGGAGGGGCTTCTTGGGATCGGAGCCGTCGAAGGCCCTGAGCTCGTCCTCCGTGACCTCGCCGAGCTCGACGGGGGGAGGGAGGGGCTCCGCCGCGTCCTCGGCCTCGCTCACCACCTCCCTCCTTCGCGGCGTCGGCGCCTGGAAGAGCCCCGCCGCCACGTGGTAGACCGCGGCGGCCACCGCCACCGCCGTGAAGAGCGCCGCGGGGGAGAGCCCAGTGTACGCCGCGATCGCCTGCTTCAGCGTCTCCCACATCTCCCCCACCCCCGCCATTTTTCTCCAACTATGGAGCTCGTGGGTTCCCTCTCTATGGAACTGAGGAAGGGGGGGAAGAGGAAGGGGATGGGTTTGGGGGTTGGGGATACGTTTTGTGGTAGGTAAAGATTCGGGTACGCACACAGTGGGGGAGTGCCGAAGAATTAGGTGAAGGGGGGCGTTGATGTACTCCCGAAAAGATTCGGATTCTCCAAAAGTACCCAAAAAGCACCCGGCCCAAATTACGATGGGCCTGGTGTGTAGTAAGTGTGGGGTGGCATCTATTGGGTCTCGTTTATATTGTTTGTATCCGTTAACAAATTATTTTAGCACAAATTTTAATTTGCCCTTCCTTGAATTAGCTCATTTTTACTATATCATTTTATAGTTTAAAAGTTACACTGATTATTCTGTAATTATATTATTATTTTTATCTTAAAAATTTACTATCAAAATAATTTTTTAAAAATAATTACATAATAGTTAAGTGTAAAATTTGAAGTCACAAGATAAAAAAGTAAAAATAAAATGGCAATAATTTAAAGTTAATTAATATTTTATTTGAATATATAAATATTTTATTTAAAATATTATTTTAATTTATTCAAAAAATATAAAATATTTAGTATGTAAAGAGTGTGGGCAAATGTTTAGATAGATACTATATTCAAACTTTATTTTATGGATCGTAAAATATTAATCCTCTTGTAGGTAAAAATATATTATCCAAACAAATCCTAAATGATATTTTTTTAAAAAAAATAAAATATTAATTTTTAATTACACATGAAATTCTTTCTTATATAAAATAAGATTCTAAAGTATCAAAATATAAGTTAAACACTATTCATGTTACATCATTTTCTAAATTTTTGTGAGAAAAAGATAGTAAATTATTTATTTAATTTATTTTTGAAAAAAGTAAATTCAACTGAAAAAATAAAGTATCAGTTATGATCTTCCGGAATACCAATTCTGTGCTAAAAAAAAATCAGAATAAATAACATTATTCAATAAATAATTTTAGTAAATAATAAAAGGAGGTAAAGAAAAAAAAAAAAAAAAAACATTGCTGTTGAAGGATGATCATGTTTTGGCTACTAACTTTCGAGACGTATTTAGTTGGACTAAAACCCCACAGAAATGAAGGGAATGCAGCTTCCATGTAAAGCACTCTTGAGCACATTGAACTTTTTATGAAGGTGCACTCCTGTTGAAGTTGGTTGAATTTTTTTGTTATTTATATTTTTATTAAAAAAATAAAATATATATAATTTATTTAAATTATAAATTATTTTGAGTTTGCTATTTGATTTTTCAAAATTTTGATTTATCATCCAATCTTTTCAAAAAAAATTGTTTAAGTTAGCTAACAATGCTTTCTAATTATTTATTTTAATAATTTTATTATTATAAAAATTTAAAATTTTAAAGTCAAAGTGCTATTGACCGTCACATATCAAATAAATTAAAAGATCAGATAATATATATATTTTTTTAATTAAAAGATCACATATCAAATTGAATGATCAACTCAAAATAGTTCATAATTCAGATAAGTTATATATATTTTTATCAAATTAAACCTTTTTATATCGCTAAAAGTAAAAATAAAAAATAAAAAATAAAAGATTGAAGCTAGCTTTGCTTTCAACATTGCAATCTTAAAAATTAAGATCTTTTATTTGTTAAACGACTGGTTATTGCTCTAATAATGTAGTTCAAGATTAATCCAAGCTAAATAGGCGCAGAATCCAATCTATTTGTCTGGGAATGATCAGTTAAGTTGTTAATCAATGGATTTTTCTTTTTGAAAAAAAAAGTATAGACTAAATTTTCATAACTATTTATAAAAATAAATAAGAAAAATAAAAAGAAACACTATGGAGATGCTACCAACTCCTCCGCCATTAAAATAATCAGTTTCTAGAGATTATAGTACACATTTGTGTAGTCTTGATACTTTGTGTAAAATTTTTATTTTATTTTGTTTTCTTGGTTTTAAAGGTGACTATAAGCTTCCCATAATATAGGTTTGAATATATATTTTTGTGTATATTCATTATGAATATAGTTTTATTAATCAATGTGGATCTAAGATTTTTCTTATGCAATTTATTAGCATATCACACATGATTGCCGGCGCATTAATAATTTTTAAAAGTATTTATATTGAAACTATAATTTTATGAATCTGAATCTACAAGCCATTGAAACTGGATGGACAAATTAGAAGGCAACCTAGACAATAATGTACACCATTTGATTAGAAAAATCTTAATTAAGAAGGAAAAAAAACAGAAAAATGCTATCCATACACCCATTTATATGTGTATATCTTACACTCCCATCCATTCAAGGATGAAAGTTTTTTCATTTATCACGAAGTGATAGGTAAAATGTATCCCACCCTTCGATGAATAGGACGTAAGATGTACATCCTTTTAGAATGTATAGAAAATATTTTTCATAACAATATGAGGTCACATGATATTAATTAAATCTTCAACACGGCACAAGTATAAATGCCCAATGACCTTGATACAAAAAACTTATATGATAATCTAATAATTTCACATGGGATGAAAACGAAGGTGCGATTTGGTATGTAAGAGATTATGAACTTTAGTAATAATAACTTGGCTTAAGCAATTTAGGCTGATAATTCTGAGTCAAATGAATTATTATTGTTATTGATTCGAACCGTTATAACTGGTATCAAAATCGAATATCAGTCGAAAGTGTGACAGTTAAGTGCTATGTGGGATTAAATGCTATACCTTTTCTTGAACCAGTGCCACACACCTTAATAATAATAACTAAACCTGAACCCCATGAGTCATTATTGCTAGCGGACTAAATAGTTATATTTGGTATCAGAACTGGTTCATCAGTTAAAAGTGTGAGATGGACCTCACATCGTTTCGTAATTTTAGGTTATATGTTTAATTGGACTAACGAGAACGTCATGATCGATCCAAATGAGAAAATTATATGACACCCCAATAATCCTACGTCAACTCAATAAATTACTATTGCTAGTGAGTCGGATCAAATCGTTATACTTATCCCAACCGGATTCAAGTTTCTTACACAAAAATATATCTTTCATTTGCTTAGATTAAATCGCATGATTTAAAACTTGCCGAAAGATTAAAGTTAATTTTTGTCTGTTATCATAGATAATTGTTACATCATCTACATTATTCGACTGTTTGGATTGATCATTTTATTTGATTTTGTATAATTACAACTGCTATAATTATATATATTTGTTTTTTTTTTGTAGTTTGAAAATGTTTTTACTTTCTGGCAAATTAGATGATTCAATTTTTTTTTTTTCAAACTATTGATATAGTTGGAATTAGAGTTAATTTGAGTGTAATTCCAACTATAATATTTAGACTCAAATATATTGATTGATCCAAACACTTACTTAAATTTATGTATAATTAAAATTATAATAGAGCAGTAATTGTGTGCAATTAAATAGTCGCTATACCAAGTATAGATTATAAACTAGCACAACAATGTATGAAAATGTACCAAAGGAAAGAAGAGATAAAAATAGCCTCACAATTGGTAGCAAAGATTATTAGTTTGTTTGGTCAAAATTATGAAAAAGTGATTTGTTTTCGTGAGCGCATAAATAAAAATAAAATTAATGACGATCACCATATAAAACTAAATTTTAAATGCACGACAAAATAGAAAACACACAAATTTATGTGAAAACAAATTTATAAGAAAAAATCATGAACGACGAAATAGTGTTTCACTATATGAAAAAAATATATATAAATTGTTCGTTTTTACAATCATAAACAGGATAAAAAAAAAAAAAAAGAAAAAAGAAAAAAAAGAAGAGAACAAATATTTCACAAAACATCTAATTTTTTTTCTCAAAATATTTTTTAAAATTTATTGTCGCATCGCGAAGTTGTTGACGAATCAAAAATACAAAATCAAAATGATTTTCAATTTCGAGACACATCTAACATAATTTCTACAGAATTAATTTTGATTTAGAAAATTGATTTTGATTAAAACTTATAGAACGTTCGGCTCGGTTTAGATAGAAAATAAATTTTTTGTAAAATTGTTAGGCAATTTTTTTTTTTTGTTTGCAAATAATAATTTTATTTTAATAGTTTTACTTTAAAATAATTTAAAATTTGAAGTTAAATTTAAATTTTTAAATTCGCACAAAGATTTAAATTTTGATATTTTAATTTAAAATATAAATTTTAAAATTTAAAATTTAAAATTTAAAATTTTAAATTTTAAATTTTAAATTTTAAATTTTAAAATTTTTAATTATAAATTTAAATTTTCAAATTCCAATTAAAAAAAAATAAATTTTTAAATTTAAATATTTAAAATTTAAAAATTAAAATTTAAAATTCAAAATTCAAAATTCAAACTTCAAAAGTCAAAAGTAAAATTTAAAAATTTAAATTTTGAATTTTAAATATTTAAAATTTATAATTTGAAAATTAAAACTTATAATTTAAAATTTTAAAATTTTAAATTTCAAAATTTAAATTTTATCTTAAATTTTAAATTTGAAATTTAAAATTTTGTAATTTGAAATTTAAAATTTTGAAATTTAAAATTTATGATTTGAAATTTAATATCTAAATTTAAAATTTTAAATTTTAAAATTTAAATATTAAAATTTAAAAATTAAAAATTTAAATATAAATTTTAAAATTTAAAATTTTAATTTAATATAAATTTTTAAAATTTAAAATTTAAGTATAAAATCAGAATTAGATTTTAAATTTTGGATCTCGAAAATTAGAAAACTGATTTATAAATTAGCCAATTATTCTGTTGAGCCAAAAATAATATATGGATTCAAAATCATTTTGAAAAACTATGTCAAGCACCCACTATACCTGCCATTTATAATTTTTCTTAAAATGTTTGTCTGATTTGGATTTAATATTAAAACCTCGTCAGCAAAGTGTAAATTTCCAATCAAACTTGAGAAAAAGAGAAATATCTAATTCAAAATGAATTAATTTTTGAAGAGGGTGAGGGCAACAAAATTTGTCCTTTATCTCATACAAAAGAGGAGCGGTGAATTATTTTAGCCTGTAAATGCTCAATTTTGTTGTTTGATTTATTGTAAACTAAATTCATCTCTAACTTTACTTTTTCAGAAGCAACGATATTAATTTTGCCAGACGAAATTAGTTACAAATTAGAAAGCGATAGAAGAAATAATAAAAAAAATTAACTGCTGTAATTTTTTCACCTTTTTATATACCAGTGTGAAAAATTTTAAACTAATAAATAAAACGGGAAAAATTATATTTCTAAAGCCATTGATTTTTATCTAGAAAGGACGGTAGAAATTGTTTTTTATCCATTTACACTTAAGTAACAGTAAAAATCATTTTGAATTTAAAAATCAATTACTTACCAGCGAACAAACAGAACCTTCGAGTTGGAATATCACGCATGTTACATTTCCACAACTTCGGGTAATTGCAAGAGCCCAATATTTCTGTTCCATCCACTAACTGTAAGGTAAGGTTATGCCTTGGTATTGAATTAATTTTTTTTCAATGCTTTATTATACTTTCTTTAAAAAAGAGAAATAAAAATTTTATAATAAAATAAAAATAAAAAAACCTATATCAAATGTAATCCTTCCTAATTGGTACAAATAAGAAATTTTTAGCAGCATATATAGAAAAGGAGAATCCTGCTTTTATTTATCAAAAATGATTAACGTACAGATCATTACATTTCAGCCATCAATTGCGTTTGTTTTTGTCATTTTCTTCTGAAGTCTTGCAAAGTATACTTTAGAGGTTACATAGAGACTGTCATATAAGCTGTCTACATATAGGAACCACCAAACCCTAAATTTTTTATTTACCAATAGAACTCCAATAATTGCCCAAAACCCAACTGCAAATCCTGCTATTGTAATAAGGCAAATGAGTAAGATCTCATTTCGATTTTCGTCGACATGACCGTTAACAATTGGAGTATGACTTGGCTGGCCAATTGTTGGGCCTTTGGCTTCGCCTTCATTTCCTGTGCAACTCACATTTATTTGGAATCCGCAAAGATATTGGTTTCCAACATATATGTTAGGGTCGGGGAATGTGTCCATTTGCTTTCCGGTCGGAATTCTTCCTGAGAAGTTGTTGTACGATAGGTTCAAGAAGCCCAAAAAACTTAAATTGGACAAGCTAGAAGGAATTGCTCCTGATAACTTGTTTCTCGACAAGTCAAGAAATTCTAGCTGCGTCAGATCGCCGATCTTGAAAGGTATTTGTCCTGTTAGATCATTACTCGACAAGTCCAATATCAACAATCCAAGAAGATTTGTTAGCTCACCGGGTATGTGTCCTGACAAGCTATTCCTAGAGAGGTCCAAGATTGTAATCTGTGAAAGAATATTGATATCACACAGATATTCTCTTCCTTTGATGTTCAATATCATGCTCTCATCATAAAAAATAAGACGACTGTTATTCCTCATGGATACAAAGTCGCCAAAGCTCATCGGTATTGGCCCTGAAAGATTGTTGTTTGAGAGGTCTAAGATTCGAAGAGCGGTTAGATTAGAGAGTTCTGTCGGAATTTGGCCGTCAAACTTGTTTGATGTCAATCTAAGAGTCTGGAGAGATGAGAGCTCTCCAAGCCATGTGGGTATCCTTCCCGTGAACATGTTACTACCAAGATCAAGAATTTCTAGACTCTTGCAGGCCTTTAAGAATGGGGGAAGCTCTCCAGATAAATTGTCATTCCTTAGATGCAAATATAGAAACGAAGGTACATCACAAAGCCATTTTGGTATTCCTCCGGAAAGGTTGTTGTTTGAAAGGTCCAAATCTTGTAAGTAAGTTGTGTGATTCTGACAATTTGGGAGCTGTCCTGATAAATGATTGTTTGAAATTAATATGCTAATCAATTTTGAATAACAAATAGACATGGGGATCCCGCCATTTATTTTATTCATCGACAAAGAAAGCTCACTTAAATTAGGCATTAGCTCGAAAAAATTGTAAGGAATAGGACCTAAAAAAGAATTGTTTGACAAATCTAGTCCTGCGGTGTTTGACGGGAAACAGGGCACTGGTCCATCAAAGAAGTTGGAACTTAAATCAATAAATAAATTTGGATCATCACTGAATTTTATTAAGTTGGGTATCACACCACGTAACTCATTATTAGCGAGAAAAACAGCTGAAAGATTGGTCATTGAGTTCCAACACCAATTTGGCACCGAATCTGAAATCCCTGCAGAGGATAGATCTAAGAAGTGGAGAGATTTCTGCGTCTGAAGCCACGAGGGGAATTTGGGGCCTATTTTACAACCACTAATGTCCAAATAGCTGAGTTGGAAAGGAGAAACCCAATTGTAGCTCAGATTTAAAACTAAGGAGTTGGAATTCAGGTCGATGATCTCTAACTTTGTAAGATTAGAAAAATGATATTCTGAAATAACTCCAATAAGAGAGTTGGAGCCAAGTTTCAAAGCTTTTAGCTCACCAAAGTTTCCAAGACATTCCGGAACAGTGCCATTTAGCTTATTGTTATCAAAATATAACAACCGTAATGTGGATAGTTTACAAAGAGAGGTGGGAATCGAACCGGAAAGAGAGTTAGATGAAAGATCAAGAGCATTTAGATTGTTCAGGTCGCCTACCCAATCCGGTATGTTGCCGCTTAGAGAAGTGCGACTTAAGTACAGCTCTTGCAAACAATTTTTGAGACACCCAGAAAAAGACGCTTCGAGTGCATCAAACTGGGAATTAATTGTGGAATATGATAAATCTAGCGTGCGAAGATTGCAGAGATTGCTCAAACTAGATGGTATCCTGACATCAAGGTCAACATACTTTAGTTCGAGAACCTTCAGCGAAGTCAAGTTTCCAATTCCAGATGGAATGAGCTCTGTAAATCCACTAGAACTGAGATAAAGATATTGAAGGGAAGTAATTCTAAACAACCAGTCGGGTAAGCTGGAATTTACTTCCCTGTTATTAAAAAAATCCCAAAAAAATGCGGAAGAAAGATCGAAAAGGGAAAGAGACGTAAAATTGACATGCGGGAGGGATTGCGGAAAGTTGCCGAATATGCAACCAGATGCATGAATTTCTTGCACTGAAGGAATCATGTTCAATGCTTGTAGCCAACTAGACGCATTGGCAATCGAAATAGAGCTCAAATCAATATGAAGTAGAGAGGTGAGTTGAGAAAGCCAATGAGTGTTATTCAATACAAGTACAATATTACCGGAAAGATCGAGGGTTTGAAGTCTTGATAGATTTCCGAGCTGATCGGGTACCGTCCCGTAAAAATTCGATTGAGAAAGGTTAAGATAGTTTAGCCTCTTGAAAGAACCGATCCACGGCGGAATCGGGATGTACGCAAAGTCATTCCAGCTGAGATCCAGGTAGCTCAGCTGCTTAAGACGGAGCAAAGCAGGATTGAATTTGCTGCCGGCAATCCCTCTCTGTCGGAGGTCTAAATGCACGACATGTCCGGTTCGGTCGTCGCACTCCACGCCTTCCCATTTGCAGCAATCTTTTCCCTCCCAAGAAGAGAAGTCAGCTGCAGTTTGGTTGAAGTCTCCGACAAACTTCAGAAGTGCTGCTCTCTCGGTATCTGGGCAGCTAATATTAGAAGATTTGAACGCCGCCGCATATGCGAACGAGAGGAATAGCAGCAAAGCTCTAATTATTATTGCTTTGTAATCCATTCTCAGATTGATATATATTTAGTTCTTTTGTGCTGTGTACCAATGTATGTATGTAAATATATAGGCTAAGATGTGGTCATTAATTTCCAAGATGACTTTTCTTCGCAGAAGTAACTTTCAAGATGACTTGACTCTTGACTTATACTTGACTTGAGTTTAATTTATAATTTAGAGAACTACAATTTAAGAGAAGAGCAATGCTATATGTACACCCCGAAGGAGTGTATATCATACACCTTCACCATTTTAATGGTGGCGATATCTTTTACGGGTCACATCGATTGACCCATCATCACACCCCACCCATTGGATGGATGGGATGTGTGATATACACCCCAAAAAGGGTATACAAGTATCATTTCCCTTAAGAGAAATTAGAAATAACGTAATTCTTACGTTATCAAGATAGTGACGAATCTACATATTATTTAAAACCCTATCCATTTTACTTGGCTAATAAAATTCTGTATACCAACAAGACATTAAGGGCCAAAATCACCGAAACAGAGTTTTAAATTATTTAACTTTGTATTTTAAAAAAACGTTGTTGTTTTTGTTAGTTAGCCCGTTTGGATGATCCAACCGTATAAAAATATTACAACGTACAATTATCGTTTCGGAGTATTTTTGGGAAAAAAAAAAAAAGGTTAGACTCGATAAAATTTTTTTCCTATTTCGCGTACCACTTCCCCCTTGCCCTCTTTCGCATTTCGCACTTATTTAAAAATTTTAAATTTAAAAATTAAAATTAAAATTTTAAATTTAAAACTAAAAAATAAAAAAAATAAAAAATAAAATCTAAATTTAAAATTTAAATTTTAAAATTTAAATTTTAAAATTTTATATTTGAAATTTGAAATTTTAAAATTTTATATTTTAAATTTGAAATTTGAAATTTTACATTTAATTTTAATTTTTAAATTTTAAATTTTAAAATTTAAATATTATTTTTGATTTTTAATTTTAAATTTTTAAATATTGAATATTAAATATTAAATATTAAATATTAAATATTAAATATTGAATATTAAATATTAAATATTAAATATTGAATATTAAATTTTAATTTTTTTATTTTTTAATTTAAAATTTTAAATTTTAATTTTATATTTGAATTTTTAAATTTAAAATTTTAATTTTTAAATTTGAAAATTGAAATTTAAAATTTAAAATTTCACATTTAAAATTTAAAATTTAAAATTCAAATTCAATTTTGAAAATTTTAAATTTGAAATTTAAATCCTAATTTTAAAATTTTAAAACTAAAAATTAAAAACTTATATTTTAAAATTTAATTTTTTGTATTGAAAGTTTAAATTTAAAATAGAATATTTTTTTTAAAGTTTACAATCCAATTGAAAACAAAGTAATTTTTTTATAGAGTATTGAATTTTTCAATACATTTAATACGTTGTAGAATAAAACTTTATTTTATTTTTCAATATTGACCAAACAGGCCCTAACTTCTATTTCCAAAATATTAGTGAATGCTTGTATATTAACATCAATAATATATAAAACTAATATTATAAAATAATTATGCTAAAAATTAATATTATTTGTAATAAACGCGCAAACATTTGTTGAAACTTTTAAACTTTGTCAGCTTGCCCTTTGAATTTTTTTTTCTGAAATTTCAATTTTGATAACTAAGTCTTTTAAACTTAATCAAATAATGTAATTAGCTCTTTCTCTTAATTGAAATTATTAATTAAACAGTTAAGCTGATGGCATCTCCTACAGATAATTGTGTAAAACTTTAAGTGTGGGGTGGCATTTATTGGGTCTCGTTTGTAGTGTTTGTGTCCTTTAAAAAATTATTTTAGCACAAATTTTAAGTTGCCCTTCGTTGAATTAGCTCATTTTTACTATATTATTTTATAGTTTAAAAGTTACACTAATTATTATGTAATTATATTATTATTTTTATCTTAAAATTTACTATCAAAATACTTTTTTAAAAATAATTATATAATAGTTAAGTGTAAAATTTTAAGTCACAAGATGATAAAATAGGAGTAAGTTAAAACGTAGGATGCTAAGTTAAAAAAATATAGACTAAATTTTCATGAATATTTATAAAAAAGAATAAGAGAAAATAAAAAGAAACGCAATGGAGCTAGATGCTACCAAGTCCTCGGCCATTAAAATAATCAGTTTCTAGAGATTATATTACAAATTTGTGTAGTCTTGATACTTTGTGTAAATTTTTTATTTTATTTTATTTTGTTTTCTTGGTTTTAAAGGTGACTGTAAGCTTCCCATAATAGGTTTGGATATATATATTTTTTGTATATTCACTATGAATATAGTTTTATTAATCAATGTGGATCTAAGATTTTTCTTATGCATTAATTTAATAGTATATCATGATTATCGAATCTAAATCTACAAGCCATTGAAATTGGATGGACAAATTAGAAGGCAACCTAGACAATAATGTACACCATTTGACTCGAAAAATCTTAATTAAGAAGAAAGAAAAAAAAAAAAAAGAAAAAAAGAAAAAGAAAAAAAAAAAGAGGGTGAATAAGATAATATATATATATAGTTAGTAAACACGCTTATTGACTGAAGTCAGTCAATGCAAAGCGGAAGCAACACGTCACAATAAAATACTCCCTACTTTAATTTGTTGATGACCGGGCTGTTTAATTAATTATATATCCTAAATGACTTGGACTTCGAAAAGCCCAAAAATATAATTTAATAAAGAGACAATTATCTCCATATTCCTATGTAGTTTTCAACTTTTATTTTTAGCCCTGGAAAATATTTGTTCTCAAATATATCCTTCAAAAACTTCAAATTTTTTTTTTAAAAAAAAACTCAAATTATTTCAAATAAATCCTCAAAATAGAGGTGTGTGTGTGTGTGTATATATATATATATATATATATATATAACCCCCTTTTTTTTAAGGGCATATTTGAAACGAAGGATTGTTTAAAATTTTATTAAGTTTATAAAAGTACAGAAGTAATTTTCTATTTTATAAACGATATAAAGATGCATACTGATTAGGTAAATTAAATTAAGCATGGGGTCCTCAATTAGTAAAAAAAAAAACATTAAGAAGACCATGAAAGGTCAATAAATTAAATTATTTGAGATTAAAATTCAAAGCTCTAGTCAACAAGACTACACCTCTGTAGTATACTAATATTTCGAGCCACTCAGCAAATTAAATTATTTGATATTAAAATTCAAAGCTCCAGTCAACAAGACTACAACTCTGAATATACTAATATGTCGAGCACCACTCAGTAAATTAAATTATTTGAGGTTAAATTTATCATGATATGTATTTTAGGCTCAATACAAAAAATTGTATTTAATTATTATGTAATTTGGAATGTAAAATAATAGTTTTTGAACTCGAAAGCTCGAGTAGTAAAAATAGTTGATTTATGTACCACTGTTTTTTTTTTATAACAGTGTTTTGTTAAATTTGATCATTTGGTACCAGAGATCTTAAAATGAACTGTTATGATCTGCGGGAATACTTATTTCATGCTAAAAAATTAGAATAAATAATATTTTTTAAGAAATAATGAGAGGAAATAAAGAGAAAAAAAAAAAAAAAAAAAAAAAACAAACAATTGAAGGAGGATCTTGCGTGTTTACTTCCAACTTTCTAGGGCCCAAACACTTTGGAACAGGGGGGGAATTTGAATCCCCCCCTTTTCCCTTTTGTCCCGGTACAAGCACGGACAAGCACCCCCCCGGAATTAATCCTAGTTTCTCTCTCCTCTATTATTATCCTCATCACTTTTCTACTCCCCACTCTTCTCCTCATCTCTCCTCTAACCTCCTCCTTCGTCCTCGCCGGTGCTTGATCTCTGCCGCCGTGAGCCGCGCGCCTTCTCGGTGCGAGATCTGTGCCCCTAGGTGCCCGATCTGTGCCGCTGCGAGCAAAGCAGCCTCTCCTTCGTCCTCGCCGGTGCTTGATCTCTGCCGCCGTGAGCCGCGCGCCCACTCGGTGCGAGATCTGTGACCCTCGGTGCCCGATCTGTGCCGCTGCGAGCAAAGCGGCCTCTCCTTCGTCCTCACCGGTGCTTGATCTCTGCCGCCGTGAGCCGCGCGCCCTCTCGGTGCGAGATCTGTGCCCCTCGGTGCCTGATCTGTGCCGGTGCGAGCAAAGCGGCCTCTCCTTCGTCCTCGCCGGTGCTTGATCTCTGCCGCCGTGAGCCGCGCGCCCTCTCGGTGCGTGATCTGTGCCCCTCTGTGCGTGATCTGTGCCCCTCTGTGCGTGATCTGCGCCCCTCTGTGCGTGATCTGTGCCCCTCTGTGCGTGATCTGCGCCCCACTGTGCGTGATCTGTGCCCGAGCTGTTGTGTTGTACCTTTCATCTTGCCCGCCGCGACCCGCTTGTCCGATCTGTGCCGAGGATCTGTGCAGAGTTCTCCGCTCCTTGCTCTGTAGCCTCGACCCCGCGGCTGCATCTGTGCCTGTACTGTGCCCGTTCTTTGAGCTCTACCGTCCCTCGTGGCCGCCGCTTTTTTCTTCTCCGTGGTTGCCTCGATCTGTGCACAGATCATCGTCGCTGCGGCGGCCTCGGTGCCTGTACTGTCCCCGGTGTTTGAGCTCTACCGTCCCTCGTGGCCGCCGCTTTTTTCTTCTCCTTGGTTGCCTCGATCTGTGCAAAGATCATCTTCGCCGCGGCGGCCTCGGTGCCTGTACTGTGCCCGGTTGTCCTGTGTTGCCGCCATCTGTGCACATATTCCCGGTCCGTGCCCGCGGCCGCCTCTGTGCCTGAGCTTTTCCCGCCCTGTGTGCTGTATCTACCCTCTTTCTGTGCCAGATCTGTGCCCGATCTCTTCTCTGTCCCGCCTCGAAGGTGCTATCCTAATCTTTTGTCTCTGCTTGTCCATTGTTGGCTCGAATTTGGTTTACATGAGGTTGCTTCTATATCTAATATGTACCTAACTATGGGGTGATGCTGGTATCGCATGATGAATCAGTATGTTATGTTATAACGTAGCTTTTTATTGTCGGCTCCGGAATATGGAGGATACATCGGTATTGTCGGATAAAAAACGGCGATGATGACGGTTGCCATAGGCAATAGATGGATGGCATGGATGTATAATCCACTGCAACCCCTTGCTTGTTGGAAACCACTTGAGCCCGTGTACATAACAAAATTAATTTCGGCGATGATGACGGTTGCGATAGGCAATAGATGGATGGCATGGATGTATAATCCACTGCACCCCCTTGCTTGTTGGCAACCACTT
>CM055078.1:12994178-13100089 GCA_029204045.2 Tillandsia leiboldiana
AATTTTGATAACTAAGTCTTTTAACTTAATCAAATAATGTATTAGCTCTTTCTCTTAATTGAAATTATTAATTAAACATTTAAGCTGATGGCATCTCCTACAGATAATTGTGTAAAACTTTAAGTGTGGGGTGGGCATTTATTGGGTCTCGTTTTAGTGTTTGTGTCCTTTAAAAACGTATTTAGCACAAATTTTAAGTGCCCTTCGTTGAATTAGCTCCATTTTTACTATATTAATTTTATAGTTTTTAAAGTTACACTAATTATTATGTAATTATATATTATTTTGATCTTAAAATTTACTATAAAATACTTTTTTAAAAATATTATATAATAGTTAAGTGTAAAATTTTGAAGTCACAAGAGATAAATAGAGTAAGTAAAACGTAGGATGCTAAGTTAAAAAATATAGACTAAATTTTCATGAATATTTATAAAAAAAAGATAGAGCAATAAAAAGAAACGCAATGGGCTAGATGCTACCAAGTCCTCGGCATTAAAATAATCATTTCTAGAGATTAATTACAAATTTGTGTAGTCTTGATACTTTGTGTAAATTTTTTATTTTATTTATTTTGTTTTCTTGGTTTTCTAGGGACTGTAAGCTTCCCATAATAGGTTTGGATTATATATTTTTTGTATATTCACTATGAATATATGTTTATAATCAATGTGGATCTAAGATTTTCTTTGTCATTAATTTAATAGTAATCATGATTATCGCATCTAAATCTACAACAATTGAAGGGGGATGGAAATTAGAAGGCAACCTAGACAATAATGTACACCATTGACTCGAAAAAATCTGATAAAAAAAGAAAAAAAAAAAAAAAGAAAAAGAAAAAGAAAAAAAAAAGAGGGGAATAAGAATAAAATATATATATAGTTAGTAAACACGCTTATTGACTGAAGTCCAGTCAATGCACAAGCGAAGAACACGTCACAATAAAATACTCCCTACTTTAATTTGTTGATGACCGGGCTGTTTAATTAATTATATATCCTAAATGACTTGGACTTCGAAAAGCCCAAAATATAATTTAATAAAGAGACAATTATCTCCATATTCCTATGTAGTTTTCAACTTTTATTTTAGCCCTGGAAAATATTTGTTCTCAATATATCCTTCAAAACTTCAAATTTTTTTTTTAAAAAAAACTCAAATTATTTCAAATAAATCCTCAAAATAGAGGTGTGGTGTGTGTGTATATATATATATATATATAATATATAACCCCCTTTTTTTAAGGGCATATTTGAAACGAAGGATTGTTTAAAATTTTATTAAGTTTATAAAAGTACAGAAGTAATTTTCTATTTTATAACGATATAAAGATCATACTGATTAGGTAAATTAAATTAAGCATGGGGTCCTCAAGAGTAAAAAAAAAAACATTAAGAAGACCATGAAAGGTCAATAAATTAAATTATTTGAGATTAAAATTCAAAGCTCTAGTCAACAAGACTACACCTCTGTAGTATACTAATATTTCGAGCCACTCAGCAAATTAAATTATTTCATATTAAAATTCAAAGCTCCAGTCAACAAGACTACAACTCTGAATACACTAATATGTCGAGCACCACTCAGTAAATTAAATTATTTGAGGTTAAATTTATCATATATGTATTTTAGGCCTCAATACAAAAAATTGTATTTAATTATTATGTAATTTGGAATGTAAAATAATAGTTTTTTGAACTCGAAAGCTCGAGTAGTAAAAAATAGTTGATTTATGTACCACTGTTTTTTTTTATAGAGCTGTTTTGGTAAATTTGCATCATTGTTGGTACCAGAGATCTTAAAATGAACTGTTATGATCTGCGGGAATACTATTTCATGCTAAAAATTAGAATAAATAATATTGTTTAAGAATAATGAGAGGAAATAAGAGAGAAAAAAAAAAACAAAAAAAAAAACAAACACTGAAGGAGGATCTGCGTGTTTACTTCCAACTTTCTAGGGCCCAAACCACTTTGGAACAGGGGGGAATTTGAATCCCCCCCCTTTTCCCCTTTTGTCCCGGTCAAGCACGGACAAGCACCCCCCGGAATTAATCCTAGTTTCTCTCTCCTCTATTAGTATCCTCATCGACTTTTCTACTCCCCACTCTTCTCCTCATCTCTCCTCTAACCTCCTCCTTCGTCCTCGCCGGTGCTTGATCTCTGCCGCCGTGAGCCGCGCCGCCTTCTCGGTGCGAGATCTGTGCCCCTAGGTGCCCGATCGTGCCGCTGCGAGCAAAGCAAGCTCTCCTTCGTCCTCGCCGCCGGTGCTTGATCTCTGCCCGCCGTGAGCCGCGCGCCCACTCGGTGCGAGATCTGTGACCCTCGTGTGCCCGAGTCTGTGCCGCTGCGGAGCAAAGCGGCCTCGTCCTTCGTCATCACCGGTGCTTGATCTCTCCGCCGTGAGCCGCGCGCCCTCTCGGTGCGAGATCTGTGCCCCTCGGTGCCATGATCTGTGCCGGTGCGAGCAAAGCGGCCTCTCCTTCGTCCTCGCCGGTGCTTGATCTCTGCCGCCGTGAGCCGCGCGCGCCTCGTCGGTGCGTGATCTGTGCCCCTCTGTGCGTGATCTTGCCCCTCTGGTGCGTGATCTGCGCCCCTCTGTGCGTGATCTGTGCCCCTCTGTGCGTGATCTGCGCCCCACTGTGCGTGATCTGTGCCCGAGCTGTTGTGTTGTACCTTTCATCTTGCCCGCCGCGACCCGCTTGTCCGATCTGTGCCGAGGATCTGTGCAGAGTTCTCCGCTCCTTGCTCTGTAGCCTCGACCCAGCGGCTGCATCTGTGCCTGTACTGTGCCCGTTCTTTGAGCTCTACCCGTCCCTCGTGGCCGCCCGCTTTTTTCTTCTCCGTGGTTTGCCATCGATCTGTGCACAGATCATCGTCGCTGCGGCGGCCCTCGGTGCCTGTACTGTCCCCCGTGTTTGAGCTCTACCGTCCCTCGTGGCCGCCGCTTGTTTTCTTCTCCTTGGTTGCCTCGATCTTGCAAAGATCATCTTCGCCGCGGCGGCCTCGGTGCCTGTACTGTGCCCGGTTGTCCTGTGTTGCCGCCATCTGTGCACATATTCCCGGTCCGTGCCCGCGGCCGCCTCTGTGCCTGAGCTTTTCCCGCCCTGTGTGCTGTATCTACCCTCTTTCTGTGCCAGATCTGTGCCCGATCTCTTCTCTGTCCCGCCTCGAAGGTGCTATCCTAATCTTTTGTCTCTGCTTGTCCATTGTTGGCTCGAATTTGGTTTACATGAGGTTGCTTCTATATCTAATATGTACCTAACTATGGGGTGATGCTGGTATCGCATGATGAATCAGTATGTTATGTTATAACGTAGCTTTTTATTGTCGGCTCCGGAATATGGAGGATACATCGGTATTGTCGGATGATTCTTATAAAAATCGGCGATGATGACGGTTGCCATAGGCAATAGATGGATGTCATGGATGTATAATCCACTGCAACCCCTTGCTTGTTGGAAACCACTTGAGCCCGTGTACATAACAAAATTAATTTCGGCGATGATGACGGTTGCCATAGGCAATAGATGGATGGTATGGATGTATAATCCACTGCACCCCCTTGCTTGTTGGCAACCACTTGAGCCCGTGTAGAAAAAAAAACACATTGTCCAAATATGTACAAAACAACAAAATTTGTAAGAATCGCATATCTCGTATGCCAATATCCTCGATCTGTTTGACATACCACTTACCATACATGTGTTTAAATTATTTAAATATGTCTTTTGTAATGTTGCATTGCTTCGCAAATTTGTCATACTACTTATCATACATGCTTTCATTTGCATTATGCAACTTATGCTTTGCCCTTTTATATTTATTGAACAAACTTGAAAGTCACGTTGCACATGATAAATATATAAATGAGTACGGACATTACCTACAGACGCGTCATTTTAAGAGATTTTTTCACTCCCGGTCAAAGCAGTCAGGGGGACATGGATAACCCCCAAGGCAACGTACGTCCAAATGAAGGTGCAAGTGGATCTCGCCCTCAAGCGTGGTTGCGGACACCCAATTGGACCGGGTCTCTGGATGCATGCCTGTTAGCGTTGTTGTCTGAGGAACATGCCTTAGGCAATAATGTTAATGGAACATTCACAACACTTTCATGGATTAGAATTGTTGGTGAGATAAATAGACGAAACAATCTAACCTTAACAAAGGATCAGGTGAAGAATAGATTGAAAGTCTTGAAGCGCACTTTCTCGTTGTACCATTCGTTGGTCAACAAAAGCGGATGGGGATGGGATTTTAACCTTAACATACCCACGCCTGGCGATAGTGCTGACTGGGATGCGGTGATCGCGGTAACGTGAATTCATGTCGCTTTAAACAATCCCTATGCAAATAGAATTCTTATTGCTATACTAATATAATTAACCTATGTCCAGAAAAATCCGGCTTATGCCAAATGTAGAGATAAAGCATTTCCTCCCTATAAGGATATTGAGTTCCTTACGGAGAAGACTACCGCAAGCAGCAGATATGGCTTTGCTTCAGTCATGCCGCCCACCACCACTGTAGTTAGCTCGTCCTCATCATCCCCTGGTGAGGATGATAACTTAATTGCTCCCAGATTGTCAGGTTTATATCTCTTACCGCCTCAATTTGAAGCAGGGTCATCTGGGCCACCTCCATTTGAATTCGGGCCACCTCCATTTGAATTCATGCAAGGTGGACAACCCGAAACCTCACCTAGCCCTCACCACACCAACAAGAATACCAGTTGGTCGGGACACAACTCTGCAGGCAAGAGGCCTCGGTCCCCACTACCCGAGCGTAGACCACGAACTAACCGAACGTCCACCGGTGGACGTGGGAAGAAAAATGAAGGCATCTCTGAGGCCGTGACAGAGATGGTTCAGATAGGAAAAGACAAATTAGATTTAGTACGGCAAATATTTAATAGGGATTCTGAAGGCCGACGCCCCCCATCGAGGATTGTATGATGCGCATATATTCAATGCAAGGGCTCACCAATCGACAGATTCTGGAGGCCGGCGACGCTTTGAAAGATCCGCAGAATCGTCAACTATTTATGACAATGAATCCCGATCTTGCTTTCAGCTGGGTGGAACGGCAGATAGAGAAGGAAAATATGATGTTTAGACCATTTTTCCCCGGGTCATAGTGGACATAATTTCGATGTGTAATTTCAGTAGTGTAAATAGAGACTTTGTAACATATAGTATCTTAACTTTCAGTACTAGAAAACCGTTACAACTTGTAGTTTTATAATTTGCACTGTTAGTACTAGGTTTGTAATATTCAGTACAACAGTTTAGTACTCGGTTTGTAATATTTAGTACAACAGTTTGGTTGCATTTAAGTCTATATAACCTGAATGTTGGTATTACATATTATATCATGTTTACTTATCATGATTGTTCGCTAATTTGGTACCATTTCGATGCAGATATTATGGATGATTCATTTTATGAAACCATATGTTATTCCAGTTTTCTTGCAATGATGTTGACTATTTTAGATGATGATGATGATTATTGGATGGAAGTTATAATAATGCTCATTGCCGAAGGATACATTTATTAATTATCATGTACTAATTTCTTCTGTAATATGTTGTTGTATCCGGCCAGATGAATGTCCGTGCTACATGATATAAATTTAGAACATTATTTGCGTACAATAAACCTTGCCTAACTGCCTTAAATATTGTTGCAGTTATAATGGATGGTTCAATGTATCGAAGTTTATTTTCGTCCACTTTTCATGCCGATTTGTTCGCAATAATAGATGATGATGATGAATATTGGGTGCAACTCCTAATCATGCTTATTGACGAAGGTTGTATAAATGAAACAAGTCCAATAACCAGACAACCATGTCGTACCCGTCCCTTTACTGGGCATCAGTTTATTCGTCATATACTGAATGGTCATCCAGAACGGGGGTACAATCATTTTAGAATGACGACAACTACATTCATGGCTCTCCGCGATGAGCTTGTTGGAAAGGGCCTTTTAATTGGCACACGGAATATGACTGTTGAAGAACAATTGGCGATTTTCCTATTTTGTATTGGACATGGTGTTGTAAATAGGGTCCTCGCTGAGACTTTTCAACATTCAGGGAAAACAATTAGTCGTCACTTTAACAATGTTCTAAGAGCAAAAATTCATCTAAAAGATGAATACATAACTCTGCCGCCAAGTAATATTGAAGTCCATCCAAGAATTGGTGACAATATGAATTTCCATCCGTTCAAGGTAAGGGAGAATAACTTTAATTAAATTGTCCAATTTTATTGCTAAATTTGAAAATGTACTATATCTTGACATTAACATTTGTAGAATGCAATTGGGGCGGTGGATGGTTCGCATATTCCAGTTATTGTAAAAACAGAGAAACAACCCCGATTTCGGTGTCGCAAAGGATTTACATCACAAAATATGATGGCGGCTGTTTCCTTTGATCATAATTTCTTTTATGTATGCACCGGTTGGGAAGGATCTGCCGCTGATATGCAGGTACTCAGATGGGCATGTGAAAGTGGAGGTTTTACTGTTCCTGAAGGTATCATTTTAGAATAAATTATTCATATATATTTTCATTATTATTGGTTTAAATTATTTCTTACAAATTGTATACACTTCTGTTATATATACAGGAAAATATTATCTCGTTGATTCCGGATACGCGAATACCGATAAATTTCTGGCGCCTTATAGAGGCGAGCGTTACCATCTGAGTCAATTTGATAGTAACAGTCGTGGTCGTATACATCGTTCGCCCAAAGACTTGTATAATCATCGGCACGCCCAATTAAGAAATGTGGTAGAGAAGGCCTTTGGAATTTTAAAAAAGCGATTTAAAATTTTAACTATTGCTACACCGTTTCCTTATAGAATGCAGTGTCACATTGCTATGGCATGTTGTGTGCTCCATAATTTTATTCGACGGCAACAAGGAAATGACAGATATTTTAACGAAGCGCAAAACTCAGAGGCTCCAGAGGATGAAGTGGAAGTGCCGACTACGATTTATACTACATCAGAGTCATGGCGGGGAGACGACATTCGCACTCAAATTACGGCGGAGTTGTGGAATAATAGAAGTTAGAATTAATATTGTAATATAATGTTAGTCAGTTTGTTTAATAATTTATTTTGTTTATCTGTAATGTTAATTGGATTGTTAATTGGATTGTTTATCTGTAATGTTTAATAGTTTATTTTGTTTATATGTGATATTTTGTTATCTACGTTAGTATAGTAATGTATTGAGCAAGTTAGTTGTAGAAAAGAAATTATGAAATATCTTTATTTAATGTTTAATTTTATAAATGTTGTATTGAATTTTATAAATAATATCTTTTTACAGATTGCTAATATTGTAATTATTGGAAAATATTACATATTTTTAGAATTTTAAATAATTTAGATGATGATGATGATTATGAAGATTTTTGTGGGAAAAAATAGCATACAATATAACTCAAATATTATATAGCATTTAATTTAATAATTTAGATATATTACAATGAATATTTAAATAACACAAATTAACACTAATTTTTAATTTTTAAAATATTTATATTTTATCCGGAAAAATTATTCGTCGCCGCCGGCTAAAAAAACCTTTCCCCCGTACCGCATCCTCGTTCCCAACGCAAAATAAATAATTAATCAAAATTTTACAAGTAAAATTAATTAACACTAATTTTAACACTAATTAACACTAAATATTGATTTTTTTAAATTAAATATCTTACCAGGAAAATTAATTAAAATTTTTATATAGTATTAATCATTTTTTACATATAAATAATTAACACTAATTTTATATATTATCTAATTAATTACATAATATATATTACAATTAATATATTTAAAAAGTTATAATACAATATTTATTTATCAATTTTTAATACATATAAAAAGATAAGGGTATTTTCATCTTTTTACTCAAAAGTCAATCATTTATCCCTCTTATTCTTCAATCCCAACCAAACACGTACTATTTTTCTTATACCTGGTACTAACCTATATCCCAACCAAACACTATTTTCATTTATCCTACCTTATACTCAACTTTATACTTATACCTGATACTACTAATTCTCACTAATTTTCGAACCAAACGATACCTAGAAGTACATGGACAAAAACACGGTAGAACTTTCTAGAAGTGCATAGACAAAAACACGGTAGAACTGGACATATAATTATGTAAAGCACTTTTGGACTCAATATTTTAAACTTGGTAGATTGTTTTAGTTATTTATTTTTTTTAATATACGATAAAAATATATAAAATTTATTTAAATTATGAACTATTTTGAATCGACTATTAAAATTTTTTTTTATTATTATTATTTTGATTTGCCCGACAATCTTTTTAATTTGTTTGATTTAAGTCAGTTAACAATATTTTAACTTCAAAATTTAAGCTACTTACTTATTTTAATAATTTTATAATTACGAGAATTTTATTAGATATACTAACTAAATTTATAAAGATAATCGACGAATTCAAATTTTAAAATTAAAGTGTCATGACTGTTTCAAATCAAACAAATTGACAGGTTGAAAAGTAAAATTAAAATTTAAATAAAAATTATAGTCAATCAAAATGGTTCATTATTCATAAGTTATGTATGCTTTTACCAAATTAAAAATTTTATATAATTTTTTATATCATTGAAAATAAAAAAAATAGATTCAAGCTTCTGTTTTCAACATTGCAATCTTAAAAATTAAGATCTTTAATTTGTTAAATGACGAGTTATTGCTTTTATAATTGTAGTTCAAGATTAATATATACAAGCTAAATATGCACGGACTCAAATCTACTTGTCTAGAATATTCTTTTTGAACAAAAAAAAAAATATAGAATAAATTTTTATGCATATTTATAGAAGAGAACAAGAAAAATAAAGAGATGCATTTTAGAGATGCTATGAGCTTCTGGGCCAATAAAAAAGATAATCTGTTTATAGATATTATTACAATACAAATTTGTGTAATTTTGATAGTTAGTGTAAAGAAATTTTATTTTATTTTATTTTTGTTTTTTAGTTTTAAAAGTGTAGGTGGAACTGGCCTGGGCCTAAATATGGGTCATGTATGAGCCGGGCTCTGGATATCAAAATTATAACTTTGAATCTCGGCCGGATTTAAAATTTGGCCCCGAAAGAGTTTTGGGTCTGTTTAGACATGTCCAAGTCCGACCCAGATCTCCAAATCCAATTCACATCCGACCCGAAAGCCCAATACATATCAAGAATTCAATTATATATAGTATAAATTGTTATTAAGAATATATATTAACATATATAACTTTTAGTTCGAGTTAGGCTAGAATACTATTAATAGTATCAAGTTATTGGTACTATCAAGTTTTAAATTTTTAGATTAAAAAATATGTGGTTGAGATGATAGTGGGCCCTTTGGATTTAATAGGTGGTTAGGAAATAGTAAAATCTAATGGATGAAAATGATCAAAGGGGTTGATCTAAGAATAAAAAACTTGATAACACCAATAACTTAGTACTATTAATAGTATAGTAGCCGGACTCATTTTAGTTTCAACGATATTTTATTATAATATTATTATATACAATTATACATAAGTAACATATATCGATAATGAAAGAACCGGCTCGGCAATCGGCTTCGGTAGGGATGATTTATGCAATTAGAAATATTTAAAAACTAAATTTTATAATTTTTTAAAATTATTTACGAAGTGATTAAAAAATTTAAAAAATTACTATTTTAATAACTGATATGGCACGTTTGTAAGTTCAACGGTATTAAAATTTAAATTAGGTGAAAATTTAATAAAAAATTATACTTAACAACAAGAGTAAAATTAATATTTTTGATTTAAAATTTGAATTACTATTTTTATGAATTTTTTTTTTTAATTGTTCATTTTAGGTCTACTCATTCATTAGACAAATAAAATAAAATAATTATAAAATTTATTTTCTAAATATTTCTAACATTATAAATCAAGTCTAATAAACCAATCGTCGAATCGGATGTCCTATTATTCTAAATAATTTATAAGTACGAAGATTTTCGTACTTTCGAAAGTATAGGATGCTAGCGCGCGCGCTCTCTCTCTCTCTCTCTCTCTCTCTCTATATATATATATATATATATATATATATATATATATATATATATATATATATATATATATATATATATATATATATATATATATATATATATATATATATATATATATATATATATATATATATATATATATATATATATATATATATATATATATATAGTTGAGCTGGAATGCTATTAATAATAAACAGATTCGTTGGCACCTATTTGTTTCGATGATTCAGCTTTCAAATCGACGAGAATATGATCTTAACCGCTGAAAGTATGTAAAAATTAAATTTTATATATTTTCAACATTACGAACCTAATGATCAAAAGATTATAAAATTTATAATTTTAATGATAGATATGAGTGTTTTACTCGTTTAACGATGTAAAAAAATTTAGATTAATTAAATTTTTTTACAAAATATTTATTTTTAGCCGTTTATTTTCATTTCAATTAACTTGATATGCATTAAATTATACTAATCAATTAAAACTATGGATACCAACACATCAATTATATTTGAAAGTAGCATTCTAGAGTAAAATGTCAAAAATATTATTCTCTAGTAATTAATAATTTTTTTATTTTTATTATTTTAAAAAATAAATTTAACTAAAAATATAAAGTAATAATGTTTTAAATTTGAAACTTTAAGTATCAACTATTAAACTCTTTATTATAAATTTTAAATAAATAGTTTAAAATTTTAAAGTAATTAATTAGTTGTTCCATATTATTATGATATAGTGTTGAGAATATTTTGGATAATGCAGTTGTCCGTGTTGATATATTAGAAACCAACGCAGTATCTTCAAAATACGTGAATAGACGTAAAATTCTTATATTGTATTTATAATAGTTAGTTAATCCAGATTGGATAAAATTACGGTATAAATATAATACGAGTAAAATTTATATTTTAATTTTTAAATTTATTAAAAAATATAATTAAAATAAATAAGTTCGTTAATTATTCGGATACATAATTTATACATGAATTATACGTTCGCCAACTAAAAATTCAAAATAAAAAATTCAGCTATTAAATTAATTTTTTTTATTTAAATTTATGTTACAAGGATAAATAGTTATAATTCTTAAAATTATAAAAATAGAGAGTTACAAAATAAAATAAATGGTCAGCGAGAATTTTTGGCCGAATAATTCGCGTCCGCCGAATTATTAAAACTGTCTAAAAAATTTACGTTTTATTTCAATTATTTTTGTAAAAAATTCCCACGGACCGTTTAATTCAGATTTTTAATAATTCATGAATTAACTAACTAATTTTATATAGTTGTTAATTGTTTCATTTATGTGAAATAATGCAACAAATAGTTTAAGAACCGCACACATGGAAGTAAAATTAAATAGAAAAAACTTAAACAATACTAAAATGTGACAAAATTTAAACTTAGGAATTCTGGCTTTTATACCATATAGGATAATGGTTGTTTTTGAAAAAAGAAAACGCCCTAAACTTTAATTTTTTTTTTAGAGTTTAATATATTTTTATTTTACCATTATATAATTCAAAAATTATACTAAACTATCTGTAATCTTGTTTTAAATTTATTATAAGGACCTGCCGTTAATTAGGATAATTTAATAATATCTTTCGCAAACTGCAGGATAGTACTATAAAACACATTTTACAAACTGCAGGATAGTACAATAACTTTTGCAAACTGCAGGATAGTATAATAAAATACTTTACTATCCTATAATCTGCATTTAATCGTCCTGTGATTTAAAGTATACTTTTTAACCATTCTGTTTAATAATTAGGCCCGTTAGGTAACGGGATAAGACAGAACTTGCTATTTCAGGGATAAGTATAAAATACGGAACTAGTGTAAAAAAGTGTTTGGAATAGTTCCAGAGATAATAGATTTTGTATTTGGTATAAGAATGAAAAATAAGAAGAATAAAAAGTTTTAATTAGGATAAATTATTTTTTTATTCTCAAACTTTATTATGTAATAATAAGGCGAGAGATGGTACCACGGTAGACGTGAGAGAGTATTTAAGAAAAAATAAAAGAGTGGTTGAAAAAAATGAAAACAGTAATTTTCACTTATTCTAATTATACTGAAACAAATTATACCGAAACAAACTATTCCGGTTCTATACCGAATCCAAACAAGCCCTTAGGTTAAATAGTGAACAAAATTAATCACACCTCGCAATAAAGTGCCACTTCGGACAAATCAAAAATTGCCGAAATAAAAATGAAACAAATAACAGGGGGCAAATTTGAAGTTTGCTCATTTTTAAAATTTAAAGTTGAAAGGGTCACTGATAAACATAGTAGTGAATAATGGACCGGGACGTAATCAAATGAAAATGAACCAACTCTCAATAGTTCTTAGTTAAATAATTTTATAGATCTCTTATGCACGGAAGAGTTAAATGCCCAAATATCACACAATTTTAAAAGTTGAAGATCAATATCAAAAATAAAAGCTAATGTTTTTGCTTTATTAGTATCGAGGAAAAAAATACTTATAGCTAATCATTTATAAAAAAGGAGTTGGCATTAAAATCGAAACGGTGTGCTCTGCGATGTCCAATTTAAGACTATAAATCATTTGTTTATAAATTGTGCTAGTCTCAAATACGTGCTCTTTGGTCTACTATCTAATCTTGATGAAACTATTGGGGTAAAATTCAAAATTCCTATTATTTATTAATTTTATTTATTTATTTATTATTTATTTTATTTTATTATTTATTATTATTATTTATTATTATTATTATTATTATTATTATTATTATTATTATTTATTTATTTATTTATTTATTTATTTAACTTGGCGCGGAAAAAAATTCAACGGGCGAAACGTGGGTTTCTATTTTTTACGCCTAACTGAATGTTACGTAGGTCGAACGTTGCTCAATGTTCGATTCTCAACGTTCGGTTTTCTTCGTGATATATATATATATATATATATATATATATATATATATATATATATATATATATATATATATATATATATATTTCTCCTCTATTATTACAGGATAAGAAAAAGAGGAAGAAATAGAGAAACCATATTAACCATATTATTTTTATATTTTCATATTTTCATCTCTTTCTCAATTGGGTGTTGAAAAAATTTCCGTCAACCTCCGCCACGATCGTGCTCGCAGGAGGAGGAATTCCGGTCGTACTTTGGGGTGGTGTTCTCGGTTAATCCCGCACGTAAGAACGGGAATACACTTTAGGACAGTGCTACGCACGCTTCCGAATCAATTAAAGATTTTGGATTATTTGCGTTATCTGTAAGTTTTTATTTTATTTTATCAAGAAATCAGTTAGATATCAATCACAATCGAATTTTAGTATATCTTTTCTAACAATCTAAGGTGTACCCCGATTTGATTGTGATTAAGATTCTAACAAGTGCTAATCCTTCGTAAAATTTATATGGCATATAATCTTAATTGATAATTTGATTGTCTGTTTGGCATTATAACTTAAATATTATGGGATTAGTATTTTAAATTTTAAATGCATATCTTTATAGTTTAAATTGTAGATATTTAATCTTTAATATGGAAAATGCTATGTGTACACCCGTAAGGGGTGTACATCTCACACCCCCACCCATCTAAGGGTGGGGGTGTGATGATGGGTCACTTGATGTGACCCGTAAAAAATATCGTCACCATTAAAATGGTGGAGATGTATGATATACACCCCTTCGGGGTGTACATGTAGCATTGCTCCTTTAATATATATAGATATATTTATCTTGTATTACGACCGGTTAAAGAAAAAAAAAAAGAAAAAAAGAAAAAAAAAGAATCTGTTATTAAAAAAAAAAGATTTTGCCGTAGACTTAAAAAGGAAAAAAAAAAGGAAAAAAAAGAGGAAAAAGCGAAGTCTAGGATCAAACTTATACTTCAATATACTGTATTGTTTGCATCCATATTTTCTCTTGAAATCAAATATCATAATCTGTTTGGGCCATCTGCTTGCTTTTGAACCGACTTCAACAATTCATCTGCATTAAAATTTAAACTCTAAAATATTCTGGTTGACTTGGGTAGAAACCTTAACAAGAGTATTTCTCTAAGAAAATTTTTTGAATATCTTTTGCAGCTCGCTCTAGTCATCTTAAATCTTTTCATTCTCTCAACTAGATTATTCATAATGGCTTTTGAGGATACTACTAGTCTTAAACCTGAAAAGTTTAGAGGAGTAGGTTTTGTGAGATGGCAAGAACAATTGGAGGCATGGCTTATTACCCTAGGCCTCATAACTGCAATTGGAAAATCACATCCCTACTCTACTTCTAAAACTTTTATTGCTACTCATTCTGAAGATTCTTCTAAATCAACTGTTACTGAACCTAAATCTGATAGATCCCCCGATGAAATTGAATTTCACTGTAGGTTTAGGATACTTAGTTGTCTATCTGACGAACTCTATGAAACCTATAGGAAATATCAAACTGCCAAAGATCTATGGTATGCTCTAAAAGATGCCTACATTAAAGATAATGAAGGTGCTACTAGATTTACCATTACTGATTTTAACAATTTTAGAATGATAAACAATATTCCCATAAACGACCAGATTCACCAATTTCAAAATTTTGTCCAAGAGATTCATAGAAATGGTTCAAACTTAGATGATACCTATCAAGCTACATGTCTACTTGACAAATTACCTCCTTCCTGGTCCAAATTTGCCCAAGAGCTTAGAAGAACTCAGGGAACCCTTAAACTCAGGTCTGTAATCCAAGCTATTAGAATAGAAAACCAATACCGACTTAGGGAGATTAAACTGACCAACAACCGATCAAATATAAAGCTGACCGAGATTTCAAACCAAAACCATGAGTCTAAACCCAAAGGAAAAAATTTTAAACCTAAGGGTAAAGGCATTATGGGTAAGAATCCGAACCGAAGCCAAAACTATACCCATAAACCCAATACCAACCAATCTAATGGGAATAAGAAGAAGGATGGCTTCTGTTATGTCTGTAGCCGGGACAACCATTTTGCTTCAAAATATTTTTATCGAAAGAAATAAAAGGTTGTCTACAAGAAGGGTCCGAATAATCATAACAACTATCCTAAACCCCTGGTCAACATGATTGAAGGTGAACCATCCATCTCAAATTTTAGGTCAGTCTCCTTTATACCTAATGTTAACCTTACCTATCATGATTTAGACTGGTGGTTAGACTCAGGTGCCAATGTCCATGTCTGTACTAATAGGTCCATTTTCTCCTCTCACCAAGACACAGGTAGAGGATGTGTGACTGTTGGAGATGGAAAAGCTGTCAATGTGTTAGGGATTGGAACAGTCAAGCTGAAGTTAACTTCTGGAAAGGCTCTAATCCTTCACAATGTGCAGCATTCTCCTGAGATCCGACGGAATCTGATATGTGGATCTTTATTAGTGCAGTTAGGATATAAGATTGTATTAGAGTCTAATAAATTTGTAATTTCTAAAGGGGAAATGTTTATTGGAAAAGGTTTTGTATCTGAGGGTTTATTCAAACTCAATGTACTTTCTTTTGCTGAAAATAAAAAATCTTCTTCTACTCCTTCCACTTCTACTATTGTTTTGAATACTGAATCTTGTGATGTATGACATGGCAGATTAGGGCATGTGAACTTTCAATCAATTCTGAAATTGACCAAACTTAATCTTGTACATAAACTCATGATTGATCCCAAGTCCAAATGTGAGATTTGTACCCAAACTAATCAACCCAGGAAACCTTTTAAATCTGTTCCTTATAGGGATACCCAGATTCTTGAACTGATTCATAGTGATGTTTGTGATTCTAATAAGGGGTTTATCCGTGGAGGAAGTCGTTATTTTGTGACTTTTATAGACGACTACTCCAAATATTGTTACACCTATCTCTTAAAGACCAAGGATGAAGTTCTTTATAAGTTTAAAGCCTTTAAAGCTGAGGCTGAAAACCAATTAGAAAAGAGGATTAAAATTCTAAGGTCTGATAGAGGAGGTGAGTATACTTCAAATGAATTAAATCTGTTCTGTGAGGAATATGGAATAATTCATGAAGTTTCTGCTCCATACTCACCTCAATCAAATGGTGTAGCTGAAAGAAAAACCCGAACCCTATTAGACATGGTTAACACCATGATTTTAAGTTCTGGTGTACTTCAGGACTTGAGAGGGGAGGATCTTTTATCAGCTTGCTTTATCCTCAATAGAATTCCTTCTAAGGATAGAACCCAAACACCTTATGAATTTTGGAAGGGAAGAGCACCCAGGTTGAGTTACTTCCGAGTGTGGGGGTGCTTAGCTAAGGTATCAATTCCTGAACCCAAAAGAAAGAAGATTGGACCCAAAACTGTAGATGCTGTTTTCATTCGATATTCCCTAGATAGTAATACCTATAGATTTCTTGTGACCAACTCTGAGATTTCTGAGATTACTATTGACACTTTGATTGAATATAGAGATACAACCTTCTTTGAAAATATATTTCCTTTCAAAACTCGAATCTCTAGATCAGCCCCTGATTATCAGCTAACTTTTGATCATGCATATGCATCTGATTTATCATATAGTCTAGATTCTATAGAACCTAACCCACCAACCGGATTAAGGAGAACCAAGAGAGCTCGTGTTGAGAAGAACTTTGGTGAAGATTTCTTTACTTTCTTAGTTGAAAGTACACATTCATCTTTTAAGGAAGCTATGAGTTCTCCTGAAGCTTCTTTTTGGAAGGAGGCTATAAAAAGTGAGATAGAATCAATTATTAGTAATAATACTTAGATTCTCACTGATTTACCTCCTGGTAGTAAACCCTTAGGATGTAAGTGGATCTTCAGAAAGAAACTTAGGACCGACGGATCAGTAGAGAAGTATAAGGCGCGTCTTGTTGCTCAAGGTTTTCGACAAAAGGCTGATATTGACTACTTTGACACATATGCGTCTGTTGCTCGCATTGCTACTATCCGAATTCTTCTTGCATTAGCATCCATTCATAAACTTTTGATTCATCAGATGGATGTCAATACCGCTTTTCTTCATGGCGATCTTGAGGAATAAATTTATATGACTCAACCTGAAGGTTTCTCAGTGCCTGGTCAAGAAAATAAGGTGTGTAAATTAGTCCGCTCTTTATATGGACTAAAAGAAGCACCTAAGCAGTGGCATGAGAAATTTGACAGTGTTATAGCATCATATGGATTTCTGACCAACGATTTTGACAATTGTCTGTATTTTAAGAGATTTGATGATCATTGTGTCATTCTTTGTCTCTATGTTGATGACATTCTGATTCTTGCTCCTGATCTTGATCTGATTAACCAAGTTAAATCCTTCTTATCCGACCATTTTGATATGAAGGATCTTGGTGAAGCTGATGTGATTTTAGGAATGAAAATTCGTAAATCATCTGATTCCATTATTGTGACCCAATCTCATTATACCCTAATGGTACTTGATAAATTTGGATATTCTGATTGCTCTCCTGTTTCTACTTCATTTGATCCTAGTGTTCAACTTGTAAAGAATACTGGTAATCCGGTGAATCAGGAGAGATTTGCCCAGATCATTGGTTCTTTGATGTATTTAACCAATATATAGGACTAGACCTGATATTGCCTATGCCATATCAAGATTAAGTAGATACACTAGTAATCCTAGTATGATTCATTGGATTGCTTTGGAGAGAGTATTTCGTTATCTTAAAGGTATTCTCTCTTATGCTCTCAAATTTTGTGGCTATCCTACTGTAATTGAGGGATACAGCGATGCCAATTGGATTTCTGATTCTTTGGACATCAAATCCACTTCTGGTTATGTTTTTATTTTTGGTGGTAGTGCAGTTTCTTGGCAATCCACCAAACAGACTATAATAGCCAGAAGCACTATGGAGGCTGAGTTGGTTGCCCTTGACACTACTTGTCTTGAAGCTGAATGGCTCAAGAACCAACTATCATCTATTCCTTTGATTTCTAATCCTATTCCACCTATTTCTATTCGGTGCGATTCTCGAGCTGCAATTGATTTTTGTAAAAAGAAATTGGTGAATTCCAAAGCTAATAGACATATTAAATTGAGACAAAAGTCTGTTAGATAGCTAACTTCTCATGATGTTATTTCTCTTAGTTTTGTCAGATCTGAGCAAAATCTTGCAGATTTCTTGACGAAAGGTTTGAATAGGACTAAGGTCCTGGAGTCATCGACGGAGATGGGGCTTTGCCCATAAAGGGCCTTTCTGCAGTGGGAACCCAACCTTTGTGATAGGAGATCCCTTGAAGAAGGTTCAATGTGGTAAAAACAAGCTAACGGGTTGGCCAAAAAGCACTTTCTACTGTTTTATAGAGGAGTTTTATCTCCAATCTCATCCCTATGATGAGAAGTGCTCTGTGTAGTGGTTGAGGTTGAGTTTATAACTCTTAATGGGATCCAAGGCGGTAATTTTCGCGAGATGTGACTCTAAACACATCTCTAGAGGAAACCACCTATAAGAGAGTATCCGTATATGGCCGCGGCTATGAGATGTTGGGCTATCCATAGAAACTCTTTTGAAAAATCAAGGTATTGTGCATGGCCATAAATGCACAGACTCGCGACGAAAAATTCTGTACTGTGTGTGTGGTAGCTGAAGTCAGGGTCAAAAGAACGTAGTTCAAGACCTGGTTCACTCCGATTCCTTCTGATGGAAGTTGCTTACACTAAGTGGGGTTAAGTCTTTTAAAGACACATCGCCTATTGCATAGTATAAACACCCAATTTTTTTTTTTATTTTTAATTTTGATCTTGATTTTTATTTTCAAAATTGTGAATTCTGAATTTTGTGAAGGATTGTTGGGATAAAATTTAAAATCTCAATTATTTATTAATTTTATTTATTTATTATTTATTTATTTATTTCGTTTTATTGTTTATTTATTTTTTATTATTATTATTATTATTATTATTATTATTATTATTATTATTATTATTATTATTATTATTATTTATTTATTTATTTAACTTGGCGCGGAAGAAAACCCAACGGGCGGAACGTGGATTTCCGTTTCTTGAGCCTAACTGAATGTTACGTGGGTCTAACGTTGATCAACGTTCGATTCCCAACGTTCGGTTTTCTTCGTGTGTGTATATATATATATATATATATATATATATATATATATATATATATAGGGGTAATTTCCTATATACCCCTAAAAATTTTTCTGTTTTCAGATTTACCTCTCTTAGAAGGCTAATATTAAAACTATCCTTCTTATATTCCAACTTTTTTCCAAAATACCCCTGAAGTTAAACTCTGTTAGTGCACCGTTTGGAACTACCGTTATCTGTGTGTAATTACTATTTTGCCCTTTCAAATATACCCTAAACCCTAAACCCTAAACCCCTAAACCCTAAAATCCTAAACCCTAAACCCTAAACCCTAAAACCCTAAACCCTAAACCCTAAAACCCTAAAAAACCCTAAACCCTAAATCCTAAACCCTAAACCCTAAAACCCTAAACCCTAAACCATAGAACCCTAAAAAACCCTAAACCCTAAACCCTAAAACCCTAAACCCTAAAACCCTAAACCCTAAACCCTAAAACCCTAAAAAATCCTAAACCCTAAACCCTAAACCCTAAACCCGGGCAAAATAGGTATATCTGATAGTTTTCAACTCCGATTATTATTTAACTCTAGTTTAACCCTAGTTAACTTAACAAAGGAAAACGGTAGGGGTATTTTTAATAACGGTGGAACGTATGAAGGGTATATTGGAAAGAAAAAAATAAGAGGGGTAAATCAGATATTTCTTCAGATTTCAGGGTTACACAGGCAATTATTCCATATATATATATATATGTTTCTTCTCTGTTCTTACAGGATAAGAAAAAGAGGAAGAAACAGAGAAACCATATTAACCATATTATTTTCATATTTTTACCTCTTTCTAAATTGGGTGTTGAAAGAATTTCCGTCAACCTCCGTCACGATCGTGCTCGCAGGAGGAGGAATTCCGGTCATACCTTGGGGTGGTGTTCTCAGTTAATCCCGCACGTAAGGACAGGAATACACCTTAGGGCAGTGCTACGCACGCTTCCGGATTAATTAAAGATTTTGGATTATTTGCGTTATCTGTAAGTTTTTATTTTATTTTATCAAGAAATCAGTTAGATATCAATCACAATCGAATTTTAGTATATATTTTCTAACAGAAACACTAAGCTACACGTTCATAGAAGACCTTCGAGAAGTATGTCGAATACAGACGAATAATACAAAAAAAAAAGGAAATACTTGATGACGGCTGCTGTAATCTAGTGGCTCGTGTGGCTGCAGAAAAATATCAAAATATTTTAGAATTTGAAAAGTGATATAGACAATAGCTACATGAAATCTATAAATTAAGAGAGTATTAGAAAGATCAATATAATAATTGAAAATCACAATTCATTAACTGTAATTTTTATTTTATATTTTTTAATATTTTTACACCAGTTGTCCTTATTTTTGTAATTTAGTTCATGCTCTTAGGCTGCGTTTAGTTATGATATAAATTAAAACTGATTACTCTAGAGATAGATATAAATTTAGAAACAAAAGAACAAAACTAGCTTTACATTTGAATGAAAATTAAATTGTTCTTGCGAATAAAAAAAATAGCGTTTGAATAATTAGATTTGAATAGTAAAAATAAAAATATTTATAATTTTAAAATATTTATTAATATAAAAATATTAATTAAATAATAATTTAATTTATTTAATTAATTATTGCTACGTAATTTGAAATATTAATTGATAAAATAATTTATGTGTTGTTAATAAATAATTTGATTAACTATAAATACTTTAATAAATAAATTAGTTGATTATTTAATAATTAAATAATTAATTAATAAAATAATTAAAATAGTTAAAATATTAAAAAATTAATATAATAATTAAAATTATATTTCAGTTTATTCTCTTGGTAACGTAACGGGATAAGACAATACTAGTTATATCCGGGATAAGTATAAAATACGGAATTAGAGTAAAAAAATATTTGGGATGATTCGAAACATAAGAGATTTTGTGTTTGGTATGAGAATAAGGAATAAGAGGAATGAAGAGGTTTAGTTGGGTTAAATGATCTTTTTGCCCTCAAGTTTTATTATGTGATAAAAGTTGTTAAACTCTAATTTCTTTATTTTAATTAATAGATTAAAGCTTGACAAAAAATAAGATAAAATCAAAATCAAAAGCAAAATAAAAATTAAATTATATTTTATTAAAATAATATTTAATTTTATATTTTATTTGCTCTAATTTTGTATTTATTAAATTCTAATTTCTTTATTTTAATTAATAGATTAAATCTTGACAAAAAATAAGATAAAATCAAAATCAAAAGAAAAATCAAAAGCAAAATCAAAATCAAATTATATTTTATTAAAATAATATTTAATTTTATATTTTGTTTGCTCTAATTTTGTATTTGTTAAATTCTAATTTCTTTATTTTAATTAATAGATTAAAGCTTTACAAAAAATAAGATAAAATCAAAATCAAAAGCAAAATCAAAATCAAATTATATTTTATTAAAATAATATTTAATTTTATATTTTATTTGTTCTAATTTTTTTTAAAAATAGGAATATTCATTATATTCGTAGGAAAATTTTTTTTTCATGAATAAAGCTATATGCTATTTTGTTGCTATAAATTCCATATCACCTCCCTACTAATTTATACAATTTAAATTTAATATCCAGTACCGAATGTAACTGACTAACATATTTATACATCTGTAATAAAGACACAGCTCATTATAACAAATATTGTTTTAAAAAATTAACCATCGCGGGACTAACTTCTATTATTCCACAACTGATCTGTATTAACCATCGCGTGCAAGGGGCGACGCCGGGCCCGGCGGTCGCCTCGGGAAGCAAATTATGTAGGACTAAGGGGACGAGCTCTGCCTCGGGGCGTGAGCCAGGGGCGACGCCGGGAAGCCGAGAGGGAGGATCAACAATGGAGAGGAGCTCGGAGAAGGTTGTGGAGAAGAAGCAGTGCACAAGAAACGAGGCACGGGTATGATGTGTGCCTCGGGCAGGGACGAGGCCATATATAGGCCCACAGGGGCCATGGCCCCCCCCCCCCCCCCCCCCCCCCCCCCCCCCAGAAATTTTAAAATTATATTTGTGGGCCAAGTTATCTGAAATATTATTTTGTGGGCCAAGTTATTTTGTGGGCCAAGGAAATACAATGAAGGCCCGCTCCCCGCTGGCCCCTGCTGGCCCGCTCCCCGCTGGCCCCTGCTGCACCCCTCCTAGCTCCTAGCACGTGGGTGCACGGTGCACCAGCCAACAGCAACAATAGGTAGCCTAAACGTCCTCTCGGGCTCTCTCTCTCTCTCTCTCTCTCTATCTCTCTCTCTCTCTCTCTCAGCGGCAGCGCCGCCCTCTCGCCTATCTCTCTCCGCTGCTCAGCGGCAGCGCCGCTCTCTCGCCGCCTAGGCAAGTATTTTTATTAATTTTTTTTATTAATTTTTTTTTTTTTTTTGTGTTGTTCCTCTTGATTTTTTTTTTAAAAAAATTATTATGATATTTTGAACTTAATATCAAAACTCAAATAATTTTTTTTTATTTTTTTAATTAATATTTTTTACAGTTTTTTTTTTATCACTATTAAATATTGATATTTGATAGTTAATAGTTGATAAAAATAGAATGAATGAATGATAGTTGTTGTCTTGTTGGATGAAAAAAATTTCACTTTAATTATGCTTTTAGTTTTTTTTTTTAATTATAAATATATTATTTTATCTAATAAATATTTAATTGTTGAAACTTGATTTGAATCATTTGATGCAGCAGTAAACTTGTTTGATGAGTTTGACAGTCCGTCGCTGATACTAGCAATCGCCAATCGGTAGCCGCCTAGCCGGCGAGCACAAATTCTTCGTACGACTAGCCGGCGAGCACAAATTCTTCGTACGACTAGCCAAGGTCAAAAATTCTTTCAAATCCTCTTTTTTTTTTATATTATTTAAAAATATTTTTATTATTATTACTGTTGTAGACTTGTAGTGTAATTACTAATTAGTGTTGTAGTCTTTTGAACTTATCAGTGTGCTATGATTTTTTACATAATTCTGCATGATTTTCAAATTATACCAAATTTTAATACTTGATTTCTTGACATAATTTTTTGTAGATTTCTAGACCATTATTATTTTAATGGGAAAGACAACTACATTCGATTCTTTTTTTAAAAGAAAAAATATTGAAAAATCGGAAGTTAATGAACAAGAAGTTATTTATAGAGATGAAGCTTCGGGTTCCCAAAGTTGTCGTTTGAAATATCCAAGAATAGAAATTAAAGAGGCTGATGACTTGCCAGTTGAGCGTGATCCTGGATTACGACCCCAAATTTGGTATTATCCCGTTGAACAACGTGATGAAGTTCGACGAGCATATATAATTAATGGTCCATATCAACCTAGACTTTTGGAATATCCAAAAAGTGGGTCTCTTTCTCATCAACGTCGCTTCCAACCTTCATGGTTTGAGTCATTCAAATTGTGGTTGGAATATTCTCCAACCAAAGATGCCGCATTTTGTCTCCCATGCTTTGTTTTTAACAAACCATATGGGCATTCTTCACAAAATGCCTTTACTGTTGAAGGTTTTCATAATTGGAAAAAAGTTAAAGATGGGAAAAATTGTGCTTTTCTAAATCATATAGGTAGAGAACCAAACTCACCTCATAAAGTTGCCGAAAGAGCTTGCGAAGAATTGATGAAACAATCTCAGCACATTCAAAATGTGCTTCATAGACATACATCACAGCAAAAGGCAAATAATCGTTTACGCCTTAAAGCATCAATAATTGCAGTTAGATATCTTACTTTCCAAGGATGTGCTATGAGAGGTCGGGATGAAAGTAAAGAATCTATTGATCGGGGTAATTTTCTGGAAATGTTGGAAGTGTTATCTTTTCTTAATGAAGATATTGCAAAAGTTATTTTAGAAAATGCTCCGCAAAATGCTACTTATACTTCGTCGGATACACAAAAAGAAATTTTGCAAGTTCTAGCGGAGAAAGTAAGAAGAAAAATTCGAGATGAAATTGGTGACTCAAAATTTTCTATAATGGTTGATGAAGCACGTGATAAATCAAAAAAGGAGCAGTTAGCTATCGTTTTGTTGATGTACAAGGTTTGGTGCAAGAAAGATTTTTTGGTCTTGTTCACATTTCGGATACTAAAGCATTAACCGTGAAAAATGCAATTTATTCCATTCTTTCTCATTATAATCTTGATGTTCAAAATATTCGAGGCCAAGGATATGACGGGGCGAGTAATATGAGAGGTGAATTGAATGGATTACAAGCACTAATTTCTAATGATTGCCCCTATGCATACTACATCCATTGTTTAGCCCATCGTCTCCAATTGGCTTTGGTTGCGGCATCTAAGGATGTTCTTTAGGTTTATGAATTTTACTCAAAATTAAGTACTATTGTCAACATTGTTGGATCTTCTACCAAGCGAAATGATGAACTAAAAAAGTTCCATAGTTTTGAAATTGCCGAAATGATTGAAAATAATGAGCTTGAGACGGGAACCGGACTCAATCAAGTTGGCACTTTGCAAAGGGCCGGTGATACTCGTTGGAGTTCACACTTCAGATCTATTACTAGTTTGCTAAGAATGTTTAAGGCAACATGTGCAGTTTTAGAAAATATTATTGACGAAGGATCTAATGCATCTCAACGCGGTGAAGCACATTTAGCTCATAAGGCAATGACATCTTTTGAATTTGTGTTTATCTTGCATCTAATGAAAGAAATAACGGAAGTGACCTACATTCTTTGTCAACATTTGCAACGCAAATCTCAAGATATTCTTAATGCTATGCATCTTGTGACATCAACAAAATCACTTATTCAAAAGCTTAGAGATGAAGGATGGAGTTCACTTTTTGACAAAGTAAAGTTATTTTGTGCGAACTATGACATAGAAGTTTCAATTATGTCTGCTCCTTATGTGGGAAGAGGAGGTCGTGCTCGCCTTCAACGAGATCATATTACACTTGAGCATCACTATCGAGTTGATATTTTTAATGGTGCAATAGATTGTCAATTACAAGAGTTGAGTACAAGATTTAGTGACAATATGATAGAATTACTTACTCTGAGTTGTGCTTTGGATCCTAAAAATGGTTGCAAATCTTTTAATATTGATGACATTTGTAATCTTGCGAAAAGATTTTATCCTCAAGACTTTACGGAGTTAGAAAAAGAAGAGTTGAGAATAGAGCTTCGTCACTATGAATTTGAAATTTCGCGACATTTCGATTTGCAAAAATTGACAACTATTTCTGAGTTTTGTCGTCGGTGGCAACAAGAAAATCAGAAATATATCCCCTTCTCTATCGATTGGTTAAACTCGTCCTAACTCTTCCAGTTTCAACTGCAACTACCGAACGGGCATTTTCCGCTATGAACATTATTTTTTTATTTTTTTTTTTTGAGAGAAAGGTAGCATGCTACCGCTTCGTTTATTTTCGAAATAAACTTAGCTGGAAATGTGAAGCAACTAAGCTTCGAACTCGGGTCTCGAGTATCAACCACCAAGTCTTTTGCCACTTGCATTAGACACGGTTGATCGCTATGAACATTATTAAAACCGATCTCCGGAATAAGATAGATGATGACTTTCTCACTAATTCTTTGATCGTGTATATTGAAAGAGAAATTGCCGAGAAGTTTACTATTGATTCAATCATTGATGGATTTTGTGACTTGAAGGAGCGTCGAGCAGTATTCTAACTTTTGAATGGTAAGCAATTTTTTAAAAATTTTCTTTAGCATTTTTGTATTTTGAATTTTTTATATATAGTTTGTTTTATTAATAATTTTTAAAGATTAATATATTTTATATAATATATTTTATATAATATATTTTATTTTATATAATATAATTGAAAAGAAATTCTTATTTTTTCATGCGTTATCATACTTTTGAGAGAAAAGTGTAAGGAGAAACTTATCTGGCAGAACTCAAGTCAAGATATGGAGTTCTTGGGGTAAATTACTCTCTTATCTAACAGTTCAAGATATGGAGAGGCATTATCTGCTCTCAGGAAGTGCTGATGGTGTTATCATGATCTGGGAAATATATCCTAAAAAAAGAGAGGTATGCGTTTTTTTTTTTTTTTTTTCCGGGTGGTCACATTCTATTTTCCTATTTTGTAGCTGCCTTAGTAGTGATGACTTTATGGGCGTCCCCATTTCTTGGATAGTTGGATAGGTCCTTGCACTACAATTTAGTCCTAACTTTTGTCAAATATGGAATAGTTCAGCAACATTATGTTGCTATGTAAGATAAATTTTTTAGGACTCATCCATACCATTATTCTCTCCATTATGTTTTCTTTAGTTATATTTCCTTCATAGTTGGTAGATCATTTGCAATTTTCTCATGCAGATTACTATTGATTCAATCATTGATGGATTTCGTGACTTGAAGGAGCGTCGAGCACTATTCTAACTTTTGAATGGTAAGCAATTTTTTTAAAATTTTCATTACCATTTTTGTATTTTGAATTTTTTATATATAATTTGTTTTATTAATAATTTTTAAAGATTAATATATTTTATATAATATATTTTTGGCCCCCCAGAATCAAACTCCTGGCTTCGTCCCTGGCCTCGGGGGTCGTGCAAGGGGCGACGCCGGGCCCGAGCGGTCCGTCGGGGAGCTTGCAAGGGGCGGCGCATGGGAGGAGCTCCCCCTCGGGGCGCGTGCAAGGGGCGACGTCGGGCCCGGCGGTCCCGCGGGAAGCTTGCAAGGGACGACGAAGGGGACGAACTCTGCCTCGGGGCACGAGCGAGGGGCGACGCCGGGGAGCCGAGAGGGAGGATCAACAAAGGAGAGTTGGGAGCTCGGGGAAGATTGCGGAGAAGAAGCAATGCACAAGAGACGAGACTGGGAAATAATATGTATGGGTACCCAATAATAGGTAATATGATGTGTTATACCAGAAATACCAGAACAAGATATTTTTGTTATTCCTGGTGACTCCAAAACAAACACAACCAAATGATTTTAAAGAAAATACGGAAATTATTTATTCTAGCTTATTTTTAAAAAATAAAAATTACTATTTTTATTTCTAAATATTTTTGAAAAAAATTTATTATTTTTATTTATAATAAAAAATGCTTGGAGAACAAAATTAAAATTAAAATTTATTTTAGGGTTTGTTTTCCAAACAAACCATACCTCACTGAGTGAGCAGGTAGCGTTTTTTGTTTTTTCTCAAAAAAAAAGAAAAATAAAACACAACAATTTTAGCGATCCTTCTCCTTGTTCCACTAAAAAAGCTCGGACCACCCACCCCGACGATACAATGGAAAATCCACTCACCAAACCAAACCCAAACAAGTTACAACAACTCTCCCAATACAAATCCCACCCACAAATCCCCTACTAAAATCTCGTTTCCTAACATTTGTTGTTGTTGTTGTTGTTGTTGTTGTATGTATGTATGTATAGGATTGCTTTGGTGACGGGGGCCAACAAGGGGATCGGGCTAGAGATTTGTCGGCAGTTATTGTCGTCCCAGCGGGTAACGGTCCTTTTGACGGCCAGAGACGAGGAGAGGGGCGTTGCCGCCGTTCAGAAGCTTCGAGATTCCGGAGCGACGGCCGTCTTCTTCCACCAACTGGATGTAGCCGACTCTTCCAGCGTTGCATCTCTCGCCAATTTCGTGCTCGCCCAATTCGGAAAACTCGATATTTTGGTGAGAAATTATGTTTTTCATGTATATATATTGTGCAAATTATTTTATTAGATTCTGACAATTTTTATCTCACAATTTTAGTTGATCTTGTAAGTGGGAGGGTGATGGTATCTTAAAATAAGAGTACTGTGAGCATTATACATTTCTTATAAGGTAGCAGTTACAATATGTTATCGTTAGTTGCAACACCGAGAAGCAAACTTGAACAGTGACTTTGAGTGATTGAAATGAAGTTAGTTATCCTATCCCATAATTAAGAACACTCCTATATATTACTGAGCCCAAATTCGTGTGATCCATGTTTCAACATGATAATTCCCAAAGCCTTTGGTTCTGTAGTGGCTCTTGCTTCTATATATATGTCCATTCAAAAGAAAAAAGGAAAAGAAAAAAAGGTTATTACATTTGGTACACTTTAGTGTTTTTACATGCATGATTTTGATTTGATCCCTCTGTTTGTAGGTAAACAATGCAGGAGTTATTGGAAGGGCATCAGAGACTCAAAGAGTAAGTTTTCGTCGATTCTTGTTGTATAAATACTCAAAAACAACCTTAAACATTGCCGATAACTTAATCGGCTATGTTAGTGGTAAAATTATTTGTAACATGCGATTTCTTCTTCTCAGCTACTAATTTTGGTTTCTCTCATGAACCAGCTGGGTGGAGCGTCCACCAATTCCTCACCAGCTGAAGAGACTTATGAAAAGGCAGAAGAATGTTTGGATACAAACTACTACGGAACTAAGAGGGTGACAGAAGCACTAATCCCTCTTCTTTTGAAATCTCAGTCGCCGCGGATCGTGAATATTTCCTCTTATTATGGCAAACTACAGGTGTGAATTGACATAAAAGTATTTTCCTACTCTACTTGTCCTTTATCTTGCTCTACTATTTTGACATATATATTTCTTTCGAAATTTGTTTCAGCGAATTCCCAATGACAACATTCGGAAAGAAATTGGCGACATAGATAGCTTGACCGAAGAGAAAATCGACAAGATGGTACAATCCTTTCTAAATGAGTTCAAGGAAGGGAATTTGAGAAAAAATAACTGGCCGGCTAGCTTGCCGGCATACACCGTGTCTAAAGTGGCGATGAGTGCGTATACAAGAATTATTGCAAAGAAGTATCCCGCCATCTGTACAAACTGCGTTCAGCCAGGCTACGTCAAGACGGACTTGAATGCGAATTCAGGTATACTGTCGGTTGAAGAAGGCGCGAAGGGACCTGTAATGTTGGCTTTGCTTCCTGATGGTAGTCCTTCAGGGCTATTTTATGATCAGACCAAAGTATCCAACTTTCTAGTGTAAGCATTTTCAATCAAACAAGAGATTATATAGTTTGTGTGGCTGTGTATTTGTTTCGTTTGTCTGAACTTCTTTCGGCCTTTGTTGATCTTTTTACTATTATGTGTAATTCACAAATAAATTTTCGACCTGTTTGATGCAATTGATATGATTGAAATTTGATATGGCATATCTCATCTCAGTACCACAAGTTATTTCATGTGGTTTCTCTTGACTTTTTATACTGTAAGATGAATCCTCGTCATTAAGGAATGAAGTAGGAAAATACTACTTGAATATTCCAAATGAAGTGTATATCTTATATTCCATTTATTTTAAAGTGAGGTGAATTTTACTGGTCACTTCGAAATGGCCAATAAAGAAAATTTTTATTTCAGGATGGACGGAGTGTACATTATACACCCAAATCTGAGTGTACAGATAGCATTGCTTGAAAAAGTATATACGGAGAATTCTGAACTTAAATTCTTTTACAAGTTAGCGTCCGAGTTTTTAATTTTTGCAATTAACCTGCTTAAATTGTGATGATCCGGACTTTCGCAGGAACTGTTGCAACATTAAACAGTGACTGTAGGAAGCTCATACGATGTATCGGAGCTAGTAGTGTCGAAAACGGATTTTTAAGTGGATCCGGCACGAAAAACGGAGCAAATGGGCTTTTCCGGGAATTTTCGGCAAAATTTCGGATGAGAATTTGGCGAAATGGACAGCGGATTTGGACTCAGCGCGCGAAAACGGTCAAAATGGTATATTCACTTTATTTTTCGCTAAATTTTTACTGTTCACCGGAACAGTAACTCCGGCAGCCGGAATTACTGTTCCGGCAACCGGCGGCGACCGGCGGGCGGCGGCGCAGCGGCGGAGCACGGCGGAGCGCGGCAGAGCGCAGCGGCGCGCGGCGCGGGCAGCGCGGGCAGGCACGCGGGAGCGCGGTCCACGGCCTGGCGTGCACCGGGAGCACCGAAGATGGGTGTTGCCACGTGGCGTTCACTCATTGGATGGACGGCTTCTAGAAGGCGGGATTGGTGACACGTGACGCTTCCCCATTGGTCGACAACTTCCGGAAGACCCGGCGCGGGGACCGGGCACGTGCACCATGTGGCCACGTGACGCAATCTGAGTGGCTTTTGCACAGGCTGTTTCCTGTTCTGTGGACACGTGGCGCTTCCTGGTTGGTCCATTTTGGTGTTTCCTGTTCTGCCCGGGATCTGGTGTGGGAAGATTCCCTTTGGCCCATTATAAATAGGATCCCCACCCCCTCCCTTTCCCACCTCGGGATCCGAGCCTTAGAGAGAGAACCAGAGCTTGGGCTCTTTATGAAAATTCTTCCTCTCTCTCTCTTCTCTCTCTCTCTTAAAAATTTCAGAATTTTTGGAGTTACTCATAGTGAGTTATCTGCGACGCGGCGCACTGCGACGATTTTCTTTTTCGGCCCATTTCCCGTCGCAGTTCAGTCGAAAAATCCCCGTGGGCTAACCAGGAGGAATTTTTGAACGATTTTTGCGGCAGCGCGTTCCTAAGAGGTAAGGCTTCGATTTTCGTGTTTATCACTTCGCTCCATTTCGTACTTTTGGCACGATTCCCGAGGCCTCTTTGACCCCCCTTTTTGCTGTGGAAATTTCTGGATAGCATCGACTTCTCTGATTTTTATCTTGGCGTAGGAGCATCAGATCGAGGCGTTTAAGGAGTCGATTTCGATCTACTCGTTGCAAGGAACGTAACCGTAATTTTTCTGGATTTTTCTGAGCACTTTACAGAGGTGAAAAACTCCTCTCTTTTCGTGCCATTTGAAAAACAGCAAAAGCTGTATTTTTATGAATACTATAGTTACACCCTGTGCAATGTGTGTTGCTGTAGGGCACCGTTTTCGGCAGACAGCAGTTCTAAGGGACTGTGGACAACCAGGAGACTATCTGGGTGTGTTTTGAGCTGTTCGAGGTGGGCGGTTGTTGCTTACCTCATTTTTGACAAGCTCACTGGGATTATTAGAACTCCCCTAAAACATTGATAAGAACCATTGGGACGAACTAATATGACAATTGATGAGAACCATTGGGACGAACTAATATGACAATTGATGAGAACCATTGGGACAAACTAATATGACAATTGATGAGAACCGCTGGGACGAACTCTCCTAAAATTTAATATGACCCCACAGATTATATGATAACTTATCTTGGGACACTGTGATTGGGACAAAGGCTATAATCTCGCATGCAAATAATTTTTATATCAGTACAGTAAATCCATCTTTTAAAATAAATATTTGACACTTTTTACAGCTTTTAAATGGTACAGTTGCATGCTTGCTTGGGCATCTAGTTAGCCCCTATTTATTGCTACACTATCATATTGGGACTTGACATGTTTTATTGCTCTTCTTTGCATTCAGATGCTTGTTGCTCGAGTATGAGCAGGGGTTTGAGATAGTGTGGTCGAGATTGTACTAGATTGTGGACTGGTGGGGTATTGCGGTGACCGCGGGCAGTAGGCGGTCGACCGGATGTTTGTCCTTGCATCAGATTGGGGTTGAGTCTGGTTTATTTTTGCATCAGATTGGGGATCGGGCTTTTTGCTAGTGGATGGAGTTTCCCACTTATTGAGTACTATTGCATCAGTGGATGGAGTTTTCCCACTTTGATCATAGTCATGATCCAGTCCTGCTATTGTGATACTTGTGAGACATGTGCTACAAAGATACTTGTGATACTGATGACAGAGATACTTTACTCGTGTGGGTCGCTCCCCTCGAGTGCCACTCCGGAGGTAGGCTTTCTTTTTGGACCTAGCCGTGTGTGCCGGTCTGATACTTATTTTGGGATGCGAGCCGTGCGAGCCGATCCCGCGGTTTCGAGCCGTGTGTGCAGATTCCGCTGAGCAGACAATACCAGTTTTACTGGTGGTACTAGATTGGGGTTATTTGGTCAGACACTATTTCCTGATGCATTCATACAATCATTTCTTTCGGTATCACATTTAGAGGCATACTAGTGGTGGCTTCCCCTTTATTCAGCAGTTCTGTTTACAGCTTTACCACTTATTCCTTTCTGGCCTCTAGTAGTCCTTGTGGGTGCGTCAGAGTTGAGGTTTTTGCCTACTAGGGGAGGCTACTGGTTTATCTGGTAGTTCTCACCCCCATTGTTATTTTCTGTTTCTTTCTCCTCCTTTATTTTTGCAGACTCGTCTGCGGGAGCTGCTAGGCCATCGGCAGCTGATCGAGGTAAGGGGATCGCTGAATAAATAGATCTCCTGGGAGACTGAGAGCTGTTAGATAGATGCTGCACCCTTTTACTCAGACTGTGGTATTCCTCTTTTATTTTAGGTCTGACTTTCGCCAGCTGGTTGTACTATTTTGGTGAGCTGGGAGATTATTGTACTTATTACAGTTTTATTTGTAGTTCCAGTTGAGATACTATGTGGTTCTTCTACTTCAGCTCTGTATTATGCTCTTTTATTGTTCATATTATATCGGAGCAGGTTACTAGCGCTTCGTTTACTCGGGAAATCCCGTGTGCACGGCGGATCTGTTGGCGAGCCCGGGTTTCGGGGCGTGACATAAATTTTATCAAATAATCCAATAAGGCTTTTTTCTCAATCAACATTACAAATTATATAGCCATTTTGGTCGTCTATCATACTGAAAAAGTTAAAAGACTTCAAAACGATAAGAAGAAAATTTTTTTTTTCCCTTACAAATTAGATGATTTATTTAAGCATGATAATTGAAGAATATGATTTTCCCATCTTCAATTTTTGTTACTTTTTTTATATTTTAGAATAGAAAAATTAATATTCTTAGTATTAATTTTTTTCAATTTTTGTCATTTTTCCCCAATTATTTGCTCTGCCCTGAGCATGAATGTCCCGAATCTAACCACCCTGAAGCATGAATGTCCCGAATCTAACATTCTCCTCATCAGTGCACTGCATAGTCATAAATGCCTTTTCCATCTCTTTAATCTAAGTTTCCGCTTCGTCTGGATTGGTAGTCCCTGAAAAAGGTGGGGGAGCAGATTTCTTAAACTCATTAATGCTTCTTTCTCGAACTCTGGAACTCAAAGCAGGGGTACTAGTGGATGGATTCTGCTGTAAATTTTGTTGCTGAGTCTGAACCAATCCCACAACCGCTTGTATCAATGTGGCGGCTAGGGGATCCATCGTGGTGCTCGGCTGTAAGTGAGTTGCTGGAGCATTCGACTGAGGTAAGGGAGCGGAATGGGTTGGAATAGCAGTTTGCGGCATCGACGGAGCGTAACTGGGGAGAGTAGTCGACGACGGAGGTGGAATAGTAGTTGGGATAGTGGTTTAAGGCGGAACCGTTGCCACGGACGTCGCATTAAGAAGCGAAGCAAGTGTGGCGTTCAAATCTGCATCTCCGGGTCCGACAATAGGTGGGTTTCTGGATTGCTCATTATTGATCTGAGTACGGCGAGTCGGACGCACCATCTTAATAAGGAGAAGATCATAAGGCAAATAAATAAAGAATATTAAAAAAAAAAAAAAGACGAAACATAGTCAAACATAAACCTATATCTACCCATCCTCACACGTCCTAAAGCTCTCACATAACTACACCTTAATAGTCTTAGAAAATCTTAAACCTATGTCTCTGATACCACAATTTCTGTCACGCCCCGAACCCGAAGCGTAACAGACGCCGCGTACTTGCTAGATAAGCAAATACGCAAGGCTACAAAATCAAACAGAGAACACACACCTAACGATGATTACAAAGAATAATATCAAATTCGAATAACTAGATTTGTTAGGCAATGACAAAATTAAGATCAGAATCAAACTAATTATTACGATTGAAAAACTAAGGTCTTCAACGAAAATACTAAAGGGACATTTGGTTCAACAGATTTCATAATTAACAGTTAACAAAGAAGCATAAGCGAATAATTTAAATGCTAAATAGGAAGTTTAATCAAACATATCTAACTACACTAAATGTGAACAAAATGAAAAGAACGATTCGACGACGACTACGTCTAGCGTTCACTCGAATCCGTCCCCGCCCGGTAAAATAGTCTCGGTACCAGGGTAAGCAACCATACACCATATTAGTCGGATTAAGCATACAACGAAATAAATAATAAAAATTCTGAAATAAATTAATTTAAGCAACTGGTCTATTCTTTGCAAAATTCCAGAAAACAGAGATTATTAAATAACAAAGTAATTTTCTTTCGATAATCAAACAAAAATAAAAGTAAATAAGTCTCCGATAACTAACTATATAAAATGATCCGTTGGCGAGATCCAGAGGCACCCGTAGTTGCAAAACAAAACAGAGTCACTCGAAAGTGCAGGCGCTCAAAAGCGCATATACAGAACAGAGGCGCTCAAAAGCGCAGACACCTAGAGGCACAATACAAGGACGAAGCTAGCTTCTATAACAGAGTACATGTCGACATGACCAACATTACTATAGCAGAATACCAAGAGACATTATAAATTTAAAATACTTACCCAGTCACTAATTTACAGAACAAATTATTAATTTTAGAAATATTTTACTAAAGGAAACTGTCAATCGAATTTAAAACTCAATTTTCAGAATGTGTAATAATATGCGTAATCCTTAGTTTTAAAATCTACAAAATATGAATTTTCTTATAACCAAAATATTTTTCTATACTATATTGCAAAGAACTAACGGGTGTCCGGTCGCTTATCTTAAAAGTAGATTCTAGGCTAACAAGCTATCCGGTCGAGAATGCACGGAGAGTCAATCACCGAAACCTAAAATAAAATATATGATTCTCTATGAGCTACTAAAAAAAAAAAAAAAATACAAAACACAAATTAACAATATGATGAACGAAGTCTAAAATAATAAACGATCAAATCGGATAGGCACACAAAGGTTTCTAGTGTCGAAAAGAATGTGATTTTCAGATGTTGAATCATAAGTTCATAACCAGGGGTTAAAATTAGGGACAAATAGATCTATGCCTTCTCTTAGGCATTCTGTCGAACAGTTGGTGTGTAATTTGAAAGGCATGAAGAATTTAGAAAATTTTACGCAACTAAATCTCATAGAAAAATCTCAAAGTACAATAATGATACAATTATAGTAACTTTAGATTGGAACGAATCAGATTTTAAAGATTTTTGGCACGGACCGTCTATTTGCTCCTTATCCTGCAGCGACGAAGAGTGCCTGGACCACCTGCTTTTCTGTTGCTGTTTTGCTCGTTCGGTCTGGAGTCGGATACTTCAGGGTAATCAGCTTTTACTTACGATGCTGCTTAACGAACCAGGGGAGCTAGCGACAAGATGGAGGAGGATTAAATTGATTTCAGAAGGGCGTGTACAGGATCTCGATGCTTGCGTCGCAGCCACATGCTGGGAACTATGGATGGAGCGAAATCACAGGATTTTTGACAATCGGCTCACAAGTACTGGGGAGTGTGGCAGGAGAATTGTCAGCACAATGACACTGTGGAGTACGGCGTTGGGAGGGTAGCTAATCGGGCTTTGGCTTGTGATCAGACTTAGATATTGAGGGGATTCACTCTGGCGCGGATGGGAGTCGTGCTTGGCCGCTTGCATAACATCATCGAACTGAGATCGTCTTTACATCGGGTTTTTCCTGGGGGGGTGAACTGTTTTGTTGGACTGTTTATCGAACCTGGGCGGTTCACACTCTCAAGCGGCCGCCGCAGTTGATCACCATCATCCTACCCTGCCTGATTACCTTTGTGGTAAGCAAAGAGGACGGTGTTGTTTCAAGGGGACGGTGTTGTTGCTGGTTTTAGAGGTTCTGTATGCTTTTTGGGTCCTTGTTGCTATAGTGGGTGGCATCGCGGAAGTGGTAGCAGCCGCTGTTGGTTGATGTAGTCGACACCACTTGTTGCTGAGGCTTTTTTCCCTTGTTCGAGTTCGGACACGTCACCTCTGCTTGCAGGGGCTGAGCCTTTCTGTAATCCTGTTGCCTAATCTCAATGGGGGGACGAGTATTTGGTTCACTTGTTCTTTTATTGCAAATATGCGAGGTCGTTATAGAAGGGGCTCCTCCAAATCTGGCCTCTAACTTGTCGCAGTATATTATATTTTTCTGGGGAATTAGCTGAGTATTTGGAGAGGCGCAAGGATGACTTTGAAGGGTCGACCGATAGAGACTTTTGATCTTTTATTTGCTGCTGTTTCGTTGGGAACTTTGGACCGAAGCAACAGGCGCATCTTCGATATCAGCTTAGCACCGAGTGCTTTTATGCAACAGGAGTTATCAATACCATCAATCTTAGGAGCTTTGCATTCCGGCTCGTTCTTCCCATCTGCTCCGTCTTCTTTATATGGCTAATCAGATTTGGGCATTTATCTACCTCTAACGGCTGCGGTTTTTGTTCGCCCTCATCCGTCTTCTCCGATTCCTATTGGTTTCAGGCGCTACGTTTGGGTTGATGCTACTGCTGTGGTCGTTGAGGCCGTTATTGTTGTTGATGTCCTTTTGTCGATGTTGTTGTTGCTCCTTTGTTTTGTTGTTGATGTTCTGTTGTTGATGTTACTGTTGTTCATGTTTTGTTTTGGGCACTGACCCTCTGCTTGTACTGGGTGTGCCTATTGCTGTAACTTGTGTATCTTGCTCTCAAATAGGGTCTAACCCTGTTTAATCAAAAATTTTTTTAAAGATTTTAAATTTTAATCAACAAAGGGACAAATACTAAATATAAACCACATAAACTAAAATAACAAAGTTGGAGGATCTCAAAATTTAATGAAAGAGATAAATATGAATGAAAAATAATAATAAGATACCTCTTCGAGAACGAAAAATAACGACGTCGACGATGAGATTCCGTCGACGGCAAAGAAAGAATGTTGATTGAACTTGAGAAGGGCGGTTGCGGTAACGACGACGGGTGACGGCAACGACGGATGACGGCAAGAAAAAAAAGAAGAAGATCCCGCGAGCGTGAGCTCGTGCGGATGGGAGCGGGCGCCACAAGAAAGAGAGAGAAAAAAAACGTATCAGGATATTAATTTTATTCAGAGAAGGATACGTAGAGCTCATATGAATTTAATTAAAATAATATGCTGTTAGGCCACCGAACTATTAACATTTATGAAAAAGTCCAAACTTAAGAAAAAATACATCAAACAAAATATTTAAAAGTACGGGGTGTTACATTTTCTAACTACAGTACTTATAGTAACTTAGTATCGCATTCATCTGACCACCTGTTCATTCTTTGCGCAGAAAAATTCATTCTGTTGCCATAAATTTTTCCAATTTCTTGCGATGTTTAAGCGTAATCAGACCTACTTAATTTTTACTTAATTTTCATTAGACTCTTGTTGAAAATGTTGTTGTTGTGACAACGATCAGGCAAAGATGTTCTGTTTTTGAGAGAGAGAGATAGAGGGAGAGAGAGCTTGTTAGTGCATAGATAAGAGTTTGTGCTTACCCATTTGTATTCTCTTTTTGCCATGCATGATAAACTTCTTATGATTAAGTTATTCATTGGCTGTGCATCACGACATGGGCATCAACCCATCAACACACACCATGCATAATTGTCGGCACGTTAATGATCTTTGAGAATATTCATAGGAGTAATAATTTTATGAATCAAGAAGGCAGGATGAGAGAGAAAGAGAAGGGAAAAGAGCGAGAAGGTAAGAGTGAGAGAAAGAGTGAGAGAGAGAAAGGGAGGGAGAGAGAGCGGGAGAGAGGGAGTGGGCGCAAGGGTGGAGAGGGAGCGCCGGGCGCAGGGGCGGCCCTTCACCGGGCGAAGGCCTGGCTACATGTGGTCCCTCCAAAGCCGGCCTCTCGCCTGCATGGGGCCTCGACTGGCATCCGCGACCCCCGGCGGGCTGGGAAGGAACCGCTCAAGGAGAGTGGGCCTCGCAGCCCACGACTGGATATGGGCGAATCTTCCACGAGGACGCGTCATGGGGGGACGTTCGGACCTCTCCCTGTGGATCCCCTGTTTAAAAAGCAGACCTTTCACAATGTGGGGCGGAATCTTGGGATCGCCTCAGCAAGAGGATCTTGCTGCTCCTCGATGCTTCCGACGGGGCGGGGGAAGCTGGCTAAAGCAACTGGCCATATCTCATGGGCTGACCATAAGGGGTTGCCTTTAGTTAATTTCTTTCCTGTCAAGTCTGAGGGGGAATCGGGTAAGTGGGAGCCCCTCACCTACCTTCGGTCTTTGAAGGGAGCGTTGCAGAGGGAGAACCCCATTCGCAGAAGATCTTATAAAGAGGCCCTGCTTACACCTAGACCCACCGCTTCAACTCCTCCCCCCAAACTTCCCTCGCACAGGTCCACCCCTTCGAGTAGAGTAGGAAGCTGCTTCAGGTGCTTGGCCAGCGACCATTGGGCCCGGGACTGCCGTGATCCGGTGAGGTGCCTCAAGTGCTTCGGCAACGGACACTACGCCCGCTACTGTAGAGCCCCTAGAGCCAAACACTTTCGGAAAATGCAGGGATTCCGGCCACAAGCTTTGAAGGTGTTCACCCCGCTCACCGAGGGTTTTTATACTCGGCAACTTCAGAACCGGAGGGCCGTCGTCGCTATCACGTGTGGGAGGGCTAACCTTGGCCATTACCCACAGGGTACTATTGCCAACGACCTGGCTGGCCGTTTTGGAGGGCTTTCCAATGATTTTTTGGTTGCTATGTACAGGGAACACGACTTCGTGATCTTTCTTCCGCAATGGGTGTCGCCCGAGGAGCTGATCAGACGCGAGGGGCTTCGTCTTGCCCATTGCCGCCTCAGATGCTTCGTTTGGAACCCACTTCGAGATGCCGTGAGATCAAGACTGCGGTTCAAGGTCTGGATCAAACTGATGAATTTGCCGTTCGAATGCTGGTCGGAGGGCAAGGTGGCGGCGATCGTCAACGGGTTCGGCAGGTTTCTGAGGGCTAACGATAATAGTCGCAATCTGTTGGACATCAATTTCTTCAAATGCCAGGTGGCCGTGGAGGACCCCGCTGACATCCCGGAAAATCTACACCTCACCATGGGCGACCACCTGCTGATCATACGTGTCATCCTGGTGAGCACCGCTCCCTTCGGCGGGGATGATAGGGGCATTCCGTTCGCGGGCGGCGACCCCAATGAGGGGAGTGATCAGACCGACCCGTTGGGGCGTCAGCTTGCGCGATGGACCAACCAGAACGTCGATATTGAAGACGACGGCGTAGAGAGGGGGAGGCGCGCCTCCGACCCAAGTGACTCGTGGAACTCTTCAGAGATCCGCGATCGGTGGCGGCCGCTGACATCTTGGCCGTCCGTTCGCGTCTGCGTAGCTCCGGCCGGCGTAGATGGGCTGGGTAGGCCCGGTCGAGCGCTCCCTTTCGAGCTTCGGGCAGGTGTGGGGTTGGGCGCCCTTCTCTCTTGTGCCGAGGTTTGCTGGAATGGGGAAGTCCTGCTGAGGGTCTGTCTCCTTGGACCTCGAGACTTCGGCTTTTCTCGTTCACCCAGGCCTGCGCCAACCCTTCACGTCGCTGTCTTGGGGAAGTCGGGTGTGGGTTCTTCGAGGGTGGCAGCGGGGGGGCCTACCCAAGGTCTTTCTATCATCGATTTGTTGTGTACTTTTGGAGTGAATTCTCGGGATGGAGCTACTTTTGCCCCTGGGGGCGGGCGCGATACTTTTGGCGGAGGTCTTCGAGTGGCGGGGGCAACCTCTGGGAGCGTGTGCGTTTCACGCTGGCACCCTAATGCGGCCCCACCTTCGCGGGGAGGCCAACGTGCGGCTGGGGCGCCCACTGGTTGCCTCGTGGGCCAGTTTTCGCTGGGCCGGTCTTCGGGCCGACCGGTCTCTGGGGGCCTTGTTGAGCGCGTGTCGGGCCTGGGGCAAGATCCGGACAAGAGCCCGGCCCGCCCAAGGCTTTGTTTGGTTAGGGAGGACTGCTTCTGTAACTTCGAGTGTCTCGGGGCCAACGGGCTTGGGGCCTGCGGGCTGGTTAATCTGCTCCCCCCCCCCTGGAGGCCTCGGGCCTGGGCCCCCATTCGTTGGCCCCTCCATCCGACCATCTTTTTGTGGGCGCCCGCGTTGGGGCCCTTTCCTTGTCCCAGCGCCACTCTCGGAAAGGTCTGGATTGACCCCTGTGCCTCGGACCGCCTCGCCCTTCTCGCCTATCGGAGGGGGCAGCCTTCTTGAGCGCCGACGTTCGCCGCTGGGGCCGGCCGCGGAAGAGACCTCGCCGGTCAAGCCGTCGGAGTTCCGGGACGGAGGCATCGGGGCGGCGGAGCAGGTGGGAGTGACCGCCGGCTCAGCTTTGGATGGAGACTGCGGGTATGCTCTGGACGCTGCCCCTGACTGCGTCCGCGGCGTGGCACCGCCAGGAGGAGTCCGCGACGTGGCGCGGGGCACCGCCAGGAGGAGTCCGCGGCTAGCGGGCCGTGGTCTACTGTCGGCAACAGCTCGGGCCACTGTGCGCAAGGCTAATCTCATGGAGGGCGCGCCGGCCAGCGGGATGGCCTCGCTTTGTCAGCCCTCGGCCTTCGACACCTCTGCCCCGGTTTCGGCTGGACCACCAGAGGCGGGGGCCTATGCTCGCGCAAGAAGGATGGGGGCGCTATGCGGGGTAGGGCTGTCCCAGGATGAGGCACTGGGGCTAGTGGCTTTTCTAGGGTTTGCCTAGGGGGCTCTCACAGCCTTGCTTGTTGGAGTTGTACCTTTTTTATGTTTAACATCTGTTGTTGGAACGTTCGGGGACTGAACGACCCCGGTAAACGGCGTCTAGTTAGGCTTGGGCTATCCTCTTCTAGGATGGCAGTGTACTGTCTGCAGGAATCCAAAGTTGCTTCTGTGTCTTCGTCTTTTCTTCGTTCGTTTGCTGGCCCTCACGTGGACAAATGTCAATTCCTACAATCAGATGGAGCCTCGGGCGGCCTCATTACCTGTTGGAGCTCAAGAGATTTCTCTTGTGCTGAAGTTGTGGTTCGCCGTTTCTCCTTGACGGTGAAGCTGAGACACTGTAACTCGGGCAATGCACAGTTCTATGTAACGAATGTTTACGGACCGCCTTCGTGGGAGGGAAAGGAGGAGTTCTGCGTAGAGCTGGAGGAGTTGCGTGGGGTTTGTAAAGGGCCGTGGGTACTCTGCGGGGACTTCAATCTCACCAAGTGCCTGGAGGAGAGGAAGGGGAGAAGCTGGTGCCGAAAGCTAATGTCTCGGTTTGAAGACTTGCTGAACAACATGGACCTTATTGACCTCCCCATCGGCAATCAACGGTTCACGTGGTCCAATATGCAGGCTACGCCAACTCTTGCCAAGCTGGACCGCTTCCTCGTCTCTGTCGAGTGGGACCAGACCTTCCCCCTGTCAAAAGTGTGGGCCTACTGAGGGTGACGTCGGATCACACCCCGCTCCGTCTGTCGACCGGAGGGAACCTCCCACCTCGGAGGTTCAAATTCGAAAACGCCTGGCTACTCAGGGAGGACTTCTCTTCTCGAATGTCGCAGTGGTGGGTCGAAGTGCCGGGGAGCCAGTCGAGTATTCTCTCTTTCAACGCTAAACTTAGGCACTGCAGGGTTAGGTTTAAGGAATGGAGTGCGGACAACTTCCGTAGTATCTCTAAAGCGAAGCTAGATCTCTCAAAGGAAATTCAATCACTGGACTTCCTTGAGGAGTGTTCCCCCCTTTCCGCAGCGCGTCTGGAGCGCCGCAGCACTCTAAAGCGTCAGCTGGCAAGTACGACAGCGGAGGAGGAGGCCCTATGGAAGTCAAGAGCCAAGCAGCACTGGCTGAAGGAAGGTGACGGCAACACTAGCTACTTTCATGCCGTGGCCAATGGGCGCAGACGGGGTAACTTTATTGAGGAGGTCGAAGAAGACGGCCTCAGGATCACCAGGGACAGCGCAAAGAGGGACTATTTCTACCGCAAGTTCAATGAGGCTTTCACTCCGACTGGCCGCACTACAGATCTGACGGGAGACTGGAGCGGCCTTTTTGGGAACACCCCTTTGCTGGCCTCTGAGTCACTCACGGTACCCTTCAGCAAAGAAGAGATCAAGATCGCTGCCTTCCAGCTCGAGGGAGATAAAGCCCCCGGCCCCGACGGCTACAACCTGAGGTTCTACCAGAAGTTCTGGGGGATCATACAGGATGACATCTATCGGATTTTTAGTGACTTGTACGAGGGGAAACTTAGCACTGGCCCGATCGACTACTCCTTCATTGCCTTAATTCCCAAGAAGGAAGGTGCGAAAGCTGCCGGGGACTTCAGACCGATTAGCTTAATCAACGGCATTCAAAAGATCATCTCCAAAGTCCTAGCAAACAGACTCGCCAGGGTGCTGGACGGAGTAATCTCCCCTTGCCAGACGGCATTTCTGAAGGGCAGATCGATCCTGGACTCCTTCGCGACGGCAAGCGAACTCATTAGCTGGGGGTCTAAAGTCAGAGCAGAGTGCATAGCTGTCAAAGTCGACTTCGAGAAGGCGTTTGACAGGGTGAACTGGAGGTTCCTGTTCAAGGTTATGGGCTGGCTAGGGGCCAACTCCCGGTGGTGCGGTTGGGTTGAACAATGCATCGCTAATGCGAAAAACGCCGTGCTCGTTAACGGGTCTCCAACGAAATGGATTAAATCCTGTAGGGGCCTGCGACAGGGGGACCCTCTCTCACCTCTGCTCTTCCTACTCGTGGCGGAAGGGCTTGCGAGAATGACAGAGCGGGCAGTTTCCAACAAACAACTAACTGGGATGGGGCCAGTGGCGGGGTGCTTAGTGCCCATCATTCAATACGCGGACGACACTATTTTCTTCTGTAAGGCCAAACGTACTGAAGTGCGCAACCTCAAGTTCTTGTGGCAGCTGTTTGAATGGGCGTCTGGATTGAAGATCAACTGGGATAAGTCGAAACTCCTCTACTTCGGCAGCCGGCCAAGAAGGGGGATGAGATTGGCTGAGCTAATCGGCTGTAAGTTGGGGAACCTACCGATCAAGTACCTTGGCTTGCCGCTCTCTAACAAACGGCTTTCAAAAGATGACTGGTGGTCGATCATCACTAAGTTCCGAAATAGGATCGAAGGCTGGCAGGCAAAGTTGCTATCACAAGGGGGCAGGCTTACCCTGGTTAATTCGACGTTGACTGGGTTGCCACTCTACGCACTTTCGGTCTTCAGAGCTCCTAAATGGGCTATCAGTCGCATGGAAGGCCTTAGGAGGTCATTCTTCTGGAAAGGCACGTCATCGGCTCTGGGCGGTGATTGTCTCGTCAACTGGAGACTAGTGTGCAGAAACCGGATGGATGGAGGGTTAGGGGTTCTAAACCTGGGCAACATGAACTCTGCCCTACTCACGAAATGGTGGTGGAAACTGCTCTCTGGGCGCAACTTCCTCTGGGGGCAGCTAATCTCACATCTGTACTATGCCAAGCGAAGACCGCTTAGGGAAGGAGCCTCCTTCTCCCCTTTCTCTTTCTGGTGGAAGAGCGTGTTGAGTGTCAGAGAGGTGTTTAACTGCGGCGCACATTACACGCTGGGTGACGGGAGGAGTGTCGAACTGTGGCGGGACAAATGGGGGGATATGGGTGCACTTTGTTACCAATTCCCGGAAATCTTTGGAGAGGCCACCGCTAAGACCTGCTCGATTAGAGAGTGTTTCTTTAGGGGGGCTTGGAAGTTGAGCCGCATTCTATCCGGCATCCCTCGCAGGAGGCATCATTCTAGCGCCCGTATCCTGGCGCTTAAGGGTCTGTTGAATAATTATGGCCCTGCACGGGGAAAGGACGTTCTACGGTGGCGGTGGGAACGCTCGGAAGTTTTCTTCGTCAAGTCAACTTACGATTTCCTGCAAGATAGTGGGATTAAGGTCACCCGCTTCGAAAAACTCTGGGCTGCCAAAGCGCCGCTGAAAGTCAAGATCTTTGTATGGCTGGCGCTGCAAGGTAGAATCCGCACAAAGGACAAGCTTGCCGCTAGAGGCTGGAGTGGGGATGAGCGGTGTGTACTCTGTGGGGCTGCCCTCGAGACCGTCAACCACTTACTCGTCGACTGCGGCGCCAGCATAGCGCTGCTGGGCTCCCAACTAATCCACAAACGGCTTTTGGACAGCACCAACTCAGTGGTGTTACTCTGGGAAGACTGCTGTCTTTTAAGGGGCAAACAAGGGAAGATTGAGCGCACCACCTTGTTCGCTTGCTGGTGGACGATTTGGCTGGCGCGCAACCAAAGGATTTTCAAGAAGAAGACTGCCGACGGGAAGCGACTGGAGGACAGGGCCTGCGCTCTCCGTTCCCTTTGGGACTCTTTCTGTTGAACAAAGTTTTTTTTTTTTTTTTTTTCGACTTTCGAGGCCTTGCTGTCTCATTCTGTTGATAAGTTCAATCAGTTTTGAATGAAGCGGTAGCATGCTACCTCCTCTCAAAAAAAAATAATTTTATGAATCGAATCCTACAAGTCAGCTGAATGGACAAAACATAACACATACAAAATAATAATGTATACCATTTGATTAGAGAAGTTATAAGGAGAAAGAAAAAAAATAATTACAAGATGAGGTCATATAATATCTATTAAATCTTCTATAAGGCAAGCAAATATAATTACCCTATGTTCTTGATGCAGGAAACTTATTCTATTTGTATTCAAATTTCTTGCAATAAAAATGAATCTTTCATATGCACAGTTTAAATTGATTTAGAACTTGCTGAAAATGTCCTACTGTGGTCAAAAAATTCTACTTCCAACAATTTTAAGGCCATTTGGAAGTTAATTTTTCTCTGTCATCTTAGATAATAATTAATTACGTTGTCAATATCATATCACAGGGTTGTTTGGTTCACTAATTTTGTTTAGTTTCATACAGTGACAATTGTTGCCATTATATTTCAAATTCTTTTGTTTTTCCTACAATTGGGTGATTCGATCTTTTGCCGACTATTTCAAAATTCTTGTTTTTCCTTAAATTAGGTGATTCTATCTTCTGACAACTAATGCTGCAGTTGGAATTGAAGATAGTTAGAGTTTAATTCTAACTGTAGTAGTGGGACTTGTACATACTTATCCAAAGGCTGCAAAGTTTGCGCATGGTTAAAATTATAATACAGTAATAATTATGTGCAACCAAATAGGCTCTATACCATCTATATATATTATAGACCACTACAACAATGTATGAAAATGTTTCTCTCAAAAGAAGAGAAAAAAAATAGCTTCACAACTGATAGCAAAGATTGTAGCTGCCATTTATAATATAAAATATTTCCTCTAATTTGGAATTTTCTAAAATTAAAATATTGGTCAGCAAAGCCTAAATTTCCAATCAAAGGGAGAAAAAAGAAATGTCTAATGTCTAAAAAGTTTGTTATCAATCTTATACTTTCATTTCAAGCTGAGTTGGAATATCACATATGTAACATTTCCACAACTAGTTATTGCAAACGCTCAATATTTTTGTTCCCTCTACTTAGCTGTATGGGGTGATGCCTTGGTTTTGAATAACTTTTCTTTCAATGCTTTATTATACCCTCCCTCTCTCTCGAAAAAAAAGAAAAAAAAGAAAAAAAAAAGAAGATAAGAAATTTTAGAAGTTGGAAACAAAAAAAACTATATAGAGAGTGGACTTCCCAATTAGTACAAATGAGAAATTTTTGACAGCATATAGAAAAGAGAATTATGCTTTTATTTATCAAAATTGATTAACTTGCAGATCATTACATTTCAACCATCAATTGTGTTTCTTTTTGACATATTTTTCTTAAGTCTTGCAAAGCATATTCTAGAGGTTACATAGAGACAGTCATACAAGCTGTCTACGTATTGGAACTGTTGGCTATTTATTTATGGGTTAAAATAGGTCAAACTTCCTGCTCTGTGACAATAGGCCCAGGAGACTAATAAGTTGAGTTGGGTGAGTCCAATAAGTTGAGTGGGGCTTCGGTCCACAATAGAGCTAACGTCTAGATAGGTTGAGTCCGGTCGAGATCCGTGGGCGCTGTGTCTATATGCTTTAAGTGAAATGGTTGCGTATTTCTAACAGCTCGAGCTTTTGAGATTAATGGTTAGCGCCAACGATCCGACAAGATAAAGTTTTTGAGACTTTTAAGAAATTTAAAGCCCGTGTTGAAAAGAAAAGTGAATACTTTATTAAGTGCTTGCAAACCGACAATGGTCGTGAATTTTGCTTTAGTACCTTTGATGATTTTTGCTTAGAAAATGGCATCAAAAGAGTGAAGACGGTTCCCTATACTCCTCAACAAAAAGGGATTATTGAAAGAATGAATCGAACCATTGTAGAGCGAATTCGAAGTATGTTGTCTCACTCCGGCCTATCAAAGCCTTTTTGGGCCGCAAATACGGTTGTTTACTTGATTAATAGATCACTTAGTGTTGCATTGGATGGAGACGTTCCGGAAATTATATGGAGTGGCAAATACATTTCCTATGGGCACTTGAGAATATTTGGGTGTGAAGCTTATGTTCATATTCCGAAAGAAAGTAGAACAAAGCTTGATGTGAAATCAAGGAAATGTGTATTTCTTGGCTATGGAGGTGATGAGTTGGGCTATTGGCTTTGGGATCCCGTTGTTAGAAAAACTATTCGGAGTCGGGATGTTGTGTTTAGGGAGGATGCAATGTGAGGACCCGGATCCCCGTGATGGATTACTAGTTGATCAGCTGCTTATGGAGGCCCATGTTGGGTGTTAGAGGTGTTTGCGCGTGTATTGGACCCAAGGATTGGACCCGGCATGAAAAAACGGATCAAGTTCACTTTTCCGGGAATTTTCGATAATTTTAGAAGTGGAATTTGGCAAAACGGACATCGGATTTGGATTCAGCGCACGAAAACGATTGAAATGGACTATTTACTTGTATTTTTCGGAGTCCGAATGCCAAAACATGAATTTCGAGGCAAGGGGACACTGTTCCGGTGCCGGGGGCAGTGCCGGCGGCGGCGGAGCGCGGCGGCGAGGCCGCGGGAAGGCGCGCGAGCGCGGGCAGGCGCGCGCGGTGCATCGGGGGTGTGTGCCACGTGGCATCTTCCTATTGGTGTAGTTTGGACACGTGGCAGGGTTGGATTGGCTGGTGCATGGGCGCGATCCACGGAGCAGGCAGGCGGTTGCCTCGGGAGGCGTGCGCGGCATTGGCGCCGGCAGCGCAACGTGCGCGCACATGGGCACGCCGACCGAGGCGTTGGCGCGCGCGTAGGCGGGTGCGGGGGGGCGTGGCCACGTGTCGCTAGCCGGTTGGCAGGCGCCGCTGTTGCCTGTTCGGGGACACGTGGCACGTTTGTGGTGGTTCCGGGCGCTGGATGAACGGCTCAGATCGGGCGATTTCGGGTGCACTGTAGCAGCCCGAAAGCTTTCGGGCGCCCGGAAGTGGGGACATGGATGGTATTTCTGGATTTGTTCTGTTTTGACTATAAATAGCCCCGTTTGGCAGCCATTTCGAGCCTTTTCTCGAGCTCCCCTGCGGCTGAGCCTTGAAGCAATATTGTTCTTCATCTTGTGCTCCATCTTGTGAGGGATTTGCAGATTTTTTGGAGGCCACAGCATCGGCTTTTTCTGCGACGCGGCGCACTTCGACGTTCCTTCGATTTTGGCTTCTATCGTCGCATTTCAGTGCGCGAGACACTCTGGATCACCCTGATGGTATTTTGAGCTGATTTTTGCGGCAGCGCGTTCACGAGAGGTCCGGCTTTGTTTTCCGTTGATTGCTTCACCTCATTTTGGGTTTTTTGCATGGTTCCCGAGGTGTTTTGTGACCTTTTTTACTGCTGTGAGATTTTGGACAGCGGTGGAGTATTCTTGGGATTTCTCGGCCTACGAGCATCAGATCGGGGCATATGAGGACTCGATCGGCATCTACTCTTCGAGAGGAACGCACCCGTATTTTTATTAGATTTTTCTGAGGTTTTTTCAAAGGTGAGAATTAAGCTTCTTTGCTACTATTTTTCCAGCAGGATTGTGTTCTTGAGGAAGTGGCTTCCAACGTTGTTCTAATTATTTCTTGGCCTATAGGTGTCGGATTGAGGTGTATAAATACTCGTTTTGGGGCTTCTCGTCGCGAGGATTGCGACTGTGATTTTTCTGGAATTTTTGGAGGACTGTGCGCAGGTGAAAATCCCCTATTTACTATGCTGGTTGGAGAAAACAACATGTGCTGTTTTCTGTGTTTGGGGTTGTGATTGTTGAGTTGTTTGTTGGAACAGTGGACTTGACTGTGTACTGAGAGTGCAGTTTTAGCGGATTTTGGATAGCGTGTGACTGCGTACTTCACCGACTTCAGCTTTGCCTGCGGAAAGCGTTATAGGTGGGTTGCTTGTCTCCAGAACCGGTGGACGGTTCTCTAATTCTATTTGATAGAATGCATGCATGTTAGTATACCCATGTGTAATTGAAGGTAAGCTTAGTAAATATATATATTTCTGAGGATTGCTTGATGATGATAATGATGATGATGATGATTAGTAGAAGCTTACCTTGGGAATGTTGCCCCTTTTTATTGATAGCATGCTAGATGGATATGTTTATTTCATACTAGAGGAGATAGGAAGCATGCTTATGAGAGATGAGGATTTTCTATTTATACTTTGTTTAATTATATGCTATTATTGGAATTTGACCTAGCACCCCCGTCATATGCTACATGTTTAACCAGACCAGTAGAGAACCTTCACTTGGGCTAGGTTCTTTTATGCTTTAGACATCCCACACTTTGCATCTTTCCTGGACATAGTGCTGCCTCGCCCGGGTAGTGGGCCGAGGGGTCAGGTTTCAGTGGGACATTGTTGCACTCGTGCCTGGGGGCTGAGTGGAGTATGGTAGCTGAGTTTAGATTGTGCTAGTGTCGTGGGGAGCCGTTTGGGTAGACGATGGTCCCGGGCCGTCGAGTATCTTCCGGTCAGTGTTGTTGGGAACCGTTGGGGTTGACGGTGGTCCCGGGTCGTTGAGTATTGTCCGACCAGTTTTGTTAGCCCTGAGTTGTGGGTCGATCCTGGCTGTGGAGTATCTCCAGCCAGTGTGTTTTGTGCTACGAGTTGGTGGAGTTTGCTAGTGTCTCGAGATTCGAGAGAGCTGATCAGCTGAGTCGTCGAGAGTACTCCGACCGTTGTGCGAGATGTTTGAGGATCCTGAGTCCTTCCGTTCTGAGAGTGAGCGTGGATTTTGACTAAAGCCTGCAGGAGCCACTTTGAGCTCGACAGAGTGCGCAGATACCTTTTTCCTCGGTAGGGTCGTGCCTCTCGAGTGCCCCGTCCGGAGTGGGCCTGTTACTTTTGTATCGCGACTTGTCGATGCAGTCCCTCTGGCTGGGCCAGTTTTGGCAGTCATGAACGCCCTACGTAAGTCCGATCCTCCTTGGATGTAACGGCAGTAGGTAGGCGCAGGCTTGACTGGACCCTATGAGACAGTCAGTTCGATGGGGTCGATTGAGCACCTTGGGTGCGAGTAGTTGCATATATCTCCATCTGTACCACCCATTGAGCATTTAGATAGAGGCATGGTAGCTGTAGAGTATCTCCAGCCTTTCTTGTTTAGTTTTTACTGCATTGTTATCTTATGCCTCTAGTAGACTTAATGGGCAGACCGTCGGGCTTGGTGGCGGTACCCACTGAGAACTACGTGTTGATGTAGTTCTCACACCCGTTGGGGGTTCTCCCCCTCCTTTTTCTTTCCTCTCATTTGTTTTGCAGAGTCATCTGTGGGAGATGCCGATTCTGCTGTTGCTGTTCGAGGCGAGGGAGTCGCGAGCTAGATCCCTACCTGTCTTTGGAGAGTAGCTGTACCCCCACATTGTAGACTTGTAGTATAGTCAGTAGATTAGCTTTATTTATGCTTTTGAGAGATTATTGTAGTGAGGTTATGACTTGTACTGAGAGCCTGTACACTGATGTTTTATTTCAGGTTACCCTCCCTGCTGAGTTCTGGGTTTTATATCTGAGGATTTTGTATTTGATCATATTTGGGAGGTGGATATTGTATCTTTATTTCCAGTTGTACAGTGTTTGATAGAGTTTTACAGCTTTTTATTTTATAGATCTGATATCTGTTTAGCTGTAGTAGTTTTTCTTTGCAGGTTGGACGCTTCGCCTATGTGGGGTTCTATATAGGCGGATCTGTTGGCAAGCCCGGGTCGCAGTTTCGACCCCGGGGCATGACATGCAATGTTTAAAGAAGGCACGAAAAAAGAGAAAAAGAAGGATAAGCTTGTTGTTGATGTACAAGTTGACCGTTCTTCTAAAGATATACATGAAGTTCATCCTCCACTTCATGATAGTGATGTTAGTCATGATGGTAATGATAATCATGAAGAAAGCACGCAATCTATTGAAATTGAACATGATTCTCATGAGAGCGAAAATAATGTGTCTACCCCGTCGGCACATGAATTGAGAAGATCAACTAGACCACATAAACCCATCCAAAGGTACTCCCCTTCTTTATATTATGCTTTATTTACTGATTCGGGTGAGCCCGAGTGTTTTCAGGAAGCAAAAGATTGTCCCGAAGAAGCAAAGTGGCAAAGTGCAATGGAGGATGAGATGGATTCCTTATATCAAAATCATACTTGGGAGTTGGTAGAGCTTCCGATTGAAAAGAAAGCATTGAAAAATCGATGGGTTTATGTGATCAAGAATGAAGCCGATGGATCCAAGCGGTATAAAGCAAGGCTTGTTGTTAAGGGCTATGGACAAAAGCAAGGTATTGACTTCAATGAAATATTTGCTCCCGTTGTTAAGCCTTGCTCAATTAGAGTTGTTTTATCCTTGGTTGCAAATTTGGATCTTGAGCTTGAACAACTTGATATTAAAACCGCTTTCTTGCATGGTGATTTGGATGAAAAAATTTATATGTTTCAACCCGAAGGCTTTGTTGATGAAGTTAATCCTAATTTAGTATGTAAGCTAAAGAAGGGATTGTATGGTTTAAAGCAAGCATCTAGACAATAGTATAAGAAGTTTGATTCTTTCATGCAAGATGAAGGCTACAAACGATGTGATTTTGATCATTGTGTTTATTTTAAAGGTTCAACATATGAGAGACTTTTGTAGTCTGTTCTTGTTTGATTGGGTTCTAGGCACCGACCTATCGGGGTGTCCGAGCCCTAATGGTGTCGGTCCGTTCTGTGTCTTTTGTGTGTTTAGCGTGGCGAGTTGGGTGTTTCGTTTTGGGAGCCGTTTGAGTCGACAGTGGTCCCGGCTATGGAGTACCTCCAGCCAGTGTGTTTTGTGCCACGAGTTGCTTGACTTCATTAGTGTCTCGAGATCCGTGAGAGCTGGTTAGTTGAGTCGTGAGAGTACTTCGACCGTCATGCGAGATATTTGAGGACCTTGAGTCCTTCCGTTCTGAGGGTGAGCGTGGATTTTGATTATAGCCTGCAGGAGCCACTTTGAGCTCGACAGAGATGCGCGGATACCTTTTTCCTCAGTTGGGTCGCGCCCCTCGAGTGCCCCGTCCGGAGTGGGCCTGTTACTTTTGTATCGCGACTTGTCGATGCCGTCCCTCTGGCTGGGCCTTTTTTTAGGCAGTCACGGATGTAGTCCCTCTCGCTGGGCCGGTTTTGGCAGTCACGGACACCCTATGTAAGTCCAGTCCTCCGTGGATGTACTGGCAGTAGGTAGGCGCAGGCTTGACTGGACCCTATGAGGCAGTTAGTTTGATTGGGTGGATTGAGCACCTTGGGTGCGAGTGGTTGCATATCTTTCATCTGTATCACCCATTGAGCATTGTAGATAGAGGCATGATAGCTGTAGACTCTTTTTAGCATATTTTTACCTTATTACAATTTTCCTGTTATCTTATGCCTCTAGTAGACTTAGTGGGCAGACCGTCGGGCTTGGTGAGGGTACCCATTGAGAACTACGTGTTGGTGTAGTTCTCACACCCGCTGGGGGTTTTCCCCCTCCCCTTCCTCTTTCCTCTCATTTGTTTTGTAGGGTTTTCTGCGGGTGTTGCTGATCCTTCTGTTGCTGATCGAGGCGAGGGTGTCGCGAGCTAGTTCCCTACCCGTCCTTGGAGTATAGTGGTACCCCTTTTTGGAGCTTGGTAGTACAGTCTGCTGGATTTTGTAGTTAGTTGTTGTTGAGAGTTTTATTTTGTTTGAGAGACTTTTGTAGTGAGGTTCAGACTTGTACTATTTTTGGAGTTGTATTTACTCATTTATGTAGTTTACTTTTCAGCTCTGATATCTGTATAGCTATAATATCCTTCTTTTTGCAGGTTAGACGCTTCGTCTATATGGGGCTTCCCGTATGGGCGGCGGATCTGTTGGCGGCCCCGGGTCGTAGTTTCGACCTCGGGGCGTGACAGGTTTGTAGTTCAAATTGAATCTTTTATGGTTCAGTTTAAGTCGAACCGGCTTGTGGTTTGATTCGGTTCAGCTCGAACCTCTTGTAGTTTGCTTTGGGTTGAACTAGATTGTAGTTCGAGTTGGATCCTTTATAGTTCGATTTAAGTCGAGCTAGCTTGTGGTTCGGTTTGGGTTGGAACCGACTTCAGTTCAAGTGGAATCCTTCACGACTTGGTTTAAGTAGAATCATCTTGTCATTCAGTTTGACTCCAACCTCATGTTGTTCGGTTTGGGTTCAACCGGGTTGTAGTTTGGTTCGGCTTGACTCGAACCTCCTATGGCTCCGTTTGGGTTGAACCGACAAGTTGAATGTTTAAGCCGAACCGGCTTGTGGTTTGGTTTGGTTCGAACCTCATGCAGTTCAGTTTAAGTTGAATCCGCTTGGGTTCAAGGTGTATCCTTCATGGCTCAGTTTATGTCGAGCTAGCTTGTAATTCGGTTCGAGTTGGCTCGGTCCTCCTGTGATTCCGTTCAAGTTGAACTAACTTGTAATTTGGTTCAGCTCGGCTTTGGCCTCCTGTGGTTCTGTTTGGGTTGAACCGACAAGTTGAATCCTCTATAGTTTGGTTTAAACTGAACCGGCTTGTGGTTCGGTTTGGTTCGAACCTCATGCAGTTCAGTTTAAGTTGAATCCGCTTAGGTTCAAGGTGTATCCTTAATGGCTCGGTTTAGGTCGAGCCGGCTTGTAGTTCGGTTTGGTTTGGCTCAATTCTTCTGTGATTCCATTCAGGTTGAACCGGCTTATAATTTGATTCGGCTCGTCTTGGGCCTCATGTGATTCTGTTTGGAATAAACCGACTTGTAATTTCGATTCACGTTGAATCCTTTATAGTTTGGTTCACTATTTATCTCGATCATATTCGTTCCGAATTATGTCCATTGGGTTCAGTTGACAATCCGGTTTAAATCGAATTGAGTCGGACCGGGCCTATCACGAAGATAGCGGTTTGATCAAGTCGAGCCATGCCTATCATGAAGATGGTGATTGGCTAGACCAGTGCCTATCACGAAGATGGCGATTTGATCGAGCCGAGCCGTGCCTATCACGAAGATGGTGTTTGGCTCAATCAGTGCCTATCACGAAGATGGCGGTTTGATCGACTCGAGCCGTGCCTATCACGAAGATGGCGATTGGCTCGATCGGTGCCAATCACGAAGATGGCGGTTTGATCGAGTCGAGCCGTGCCTATCACGAAGATGGCGGTTTGATCGAGTTGATTTATTTATGTAATTTTTTGTAATATCACGATTTTTTGTGTATCGTTTTACCCTCTGCCTAATAAATTACATATTAGAAAAAATTGAATTATCGAGTTTTCTTGAGTTGACTATCGTGTTGTGCGGGTATTTTTCTGGGATAGAGCTCGAAAAACGATGAACGGCGGTGCGATCGGATCTAAAATCCGACTTACAGATCTCCCGGAATGGGGTTTCGAAGGTCGCGATAACCGTAGTGTGCATCGAAATCCGTGCAAAAGATCTGGCACGCTTTTCGAGGGAATGAGGAATTATCTCTTATGATTAAATAATTAATTATTTGTAAATAATAAATACCCGGATGTGGGTTTTATCGTATGTACCGAGAGAGAGAAATCTATTTTCCCGAGAGAAAAGAGAGAAAAGAAAAGAGAAAACCCTAACCGGAGGAAAAAGAAAGAGAGAAGAAGAAAGCGGAGGAGTCCGATCGCCTTCGATCAACGTGCCGGAGCCGGAAGTGTGGGCGAATCATCTTCTCCGACGAGATCGCGGTAAGCGATGTTCTTTTTCCTATTTTTTTTGGGGTTTTCGCCGTTTTTCGTTTAGCCGCCGCCGCCTTGGGACCGCCACCGCACCCCGGTCGGTGCCGCGCGAGGCTGCGCCCGCGCGACCGCGCCGCAGGTAGCGCCGCGCAGGGCAAAGCCCGCGCGGTCGGGCTGCCCGCAGCGCTGCGCTGGGCAAAGCCCGCGCCCACGCTGCAGGCGGCGCCGCGTGGGGCAAAGCTCGCGCGGTCGGGCTGCCCGCAGCGCCGTGCGGGGCAAAGCCCGCGCTCACGCTGCAGGCGGCGCCGCGCGGGACAAAGCCCGCGCGGTCGGGCTGCCCGCAGCGCCGCACGGGGCAGGTGCCTGCGCCCGCGCTGCAGGCAGCGGTCCCGAGGCGGCACGGGGGAAGAGACCGCGGCCGCGTCATCCGTCGCGCATCGTTGCCGGGTTTTTTGTCGTACTCTTGGGTTTTGGACTCCGTTTCTTTACAGAATGCATTTAAGTCTGACCGGTTGTTCTTTTAGGGGCTTTCTTAGGTCCGGGTGCCGATTGTGAGCGTGTTACGGTCCCAGGTGTTCCGGTCAGCGCATCTCGAGGTGGGTACTTTAACGTATTTCGTTGCATAGTCGTTCCCGTTGTAACTTGTGAAGAAAAAGTAGATGTATCTTTTGTGAACTGTCTAACCCCATTGCATGAGAATCCCGCTCTTTTATTTTTGACTGTGGCGACGAAGGTCGCGGTGCCTTATTACACGCCGATTTCGGCATTTATTGTGATGATCCGGACTCCCGCAGGAACTGTGCAACATTAAACAGTGACTGTAGAGAGCTCGTACGGTGCAACGGAGCTTGTAGAATCGAAATTGGACCTTAAAAATAGACTCGGCGCGAAAATCGGAGCAAATAGGATTTTCCGGGGGCTTTCGGCAAAATTTCGGATGAGAATTTGGCGAAATGGACGTCGTATTTGGACTCAGCGCGCGAAAACGATCGAAACGGTATATTTACTTTAATTTTTCGGCACCACGGTACTGTTCACACCGGAACAGTAACTCCGGCCGCCGGAATTACTGTTCCGGCGACCGGCGAGCGGCGGCGGGCGGCGGCGCACGGCGGAGTGCGGAGGCACGCGGCGCGCGCAGCGCGGGCAGGCGCGGGCAGGCGCTCGGGTGCGCGGTCCATGGGCCTGGCGTGCACCGGGAGCACCGAAGACCTCCTGTGCCACGTGGCGCTTCCCCATTGGCCGGCCGGCTTCTAGAAGCACGTGGGAAGGTGACACGTGGCGCTCCCCTATTGGCTGACAGGATCCGGAAAACCCGGAGCGCGGAGCAACCACGTGCACCACGTGGACACGTGGCGAATTCTGATTGGGCTTGCACATGCTGTTCCCTGTTATGTGGACACTTGGCGCACCCTGGTTGGCCAATTTCGGTGTTTCCTGTTCGGATCCGGATCCGGTGTCGAGCCCAAGATTCCCTTGGCCCATTATAAATAGCATCCCCATCCATCTCATTCCCTACCTCGAAATCCGAGCTCTAGAGAGAGAATCTCAGTTTGAGCACTCTACAAAAGTTCTTCCTCTCTCTCTTCTCTCTCTCTCCTCCAAATTCCAGAATTTTTGGAGTTACAGTTAGTGAGCTATCTGCGACGCGGCAAACTGCGACGGTTCTCTTTTTCGGCCCATTTCCCGTCGCAGTTCAGTCGAAAAATCCCTGCGGGCTAGCCAGGAGGAGTTTTTGGACGATTTTTGCGACAGCACGACCGTAAGAGGTAGGGCTTCGATTTCCGTGTTGATCATTTTGCTCTGTTTCGTACTTTTGGCATGATTCCCGAGGTCTCTTTGACCCCCCTTTTTGCTGTGGAAATTTCTGGACAGCATCGACTTCTCCGATTTTTATCTTGGCGTAGGAGCATCAGATCGAGGCGTTTTAAGAGTCGATTTTGATCTACTCTTCACGAGGAACGCAACCGTAATTTTTTTGGATTTTCCTGAGCACTGTTTAGAGGTGAAAAACTCCTCTTTTCTCGTGCTGTTTGAAAAATAGCAAATATTGTACTTTTGGGGAATTATATTGAACAACTGTTCATTGATTTGCAGGAATTGAGAACTGTGGACAGCCAGGAGACTACCTGGGGTGTAGTTTGAGCTGTTCGAGGTGGGCGGTTATTGCTTACCTCATTTTTGACAAGCTCACTGGGATTACTGGAACTCCCCTAAAATTTAATATGACAATTGATGAGAACCACTGGGACAAACTAATATGATAATTGATAAGAACTGACAGGACAAACTAACAGGACAATTGAGGAGAACTATTGGGACGAATTAATATGACAATTGACGAGAACCGCTGGGACGAACTCTCCTAAAATTTAACCCCACAGATTATATGATGACTTATATTGGGACACTGTGATTGGGACAAAGGCTATAATCTCGCATGCAATAACTTTTATAACAATCAATCTTTTTAAAATAAATATTTGACACTTTTCTACAGCTTTTAAATAATGGCATGCTTTCTTGCTCATCTAGTTAGCCACTATTTATTGCTACACTATCATCTTGGGATTTGTACATGTTTCATTGTTGTCCTGTGCATCCAGAGGCTTGTTGCTCAAGTGTGAGCAGGGGTTTTGGATAGTGTAGTCGAGATTGCATTAGATTGTAGATTTGTGGGGTATTGCGATAACCGCGGACAGTAGGCGGTCGACCAGATGTTTATCCTTGCATCAGATTGGGGTTGAGTCTGGTTTATTGCATCAGCTGGGGATTGGGTTTCTGTAGTGGATGGAGTTTCCCACTTTGATCATAGTCATGATCCAGTCCTGCTGTTTTATGGCACTTCTGATACTTATTACTGAGATATTTTACTCGTGTGGGTCGCTCCCCTCGAGTGCCACTCCGGAGTGTGTTGCAGACATGCTTAGAGTCTTTGAGACTCCTATCCCCTATCGGTGTTATGCGTTGGCCAGCATACCCGATTTGGCAACTATCCCCTATCGGTGTTATGCATTGGCCAGCATACCCGATTTGGCAAGGCACAGCAGGCAGTACCAGTTTTACTAGTAACGCAAGACTGAGTTATTTCAAGCAGGCATGTTTGGTATTGTTGCATACAGTCATTTCATGCTACATGGCATTTAGAGGCATAGTGGTGATAGTTTCTTTTTTTTCAGCAGCCTTTATAGCTTACCACTGTTCTTTCATGTTGCCTCGAGTAGTCCTAGTGGGTGCGTCAGAGTTGAGGTTTTTACCCACTAGGGGAGGCTACTGGTTTATCTGGTAGTTCTCACCCCCATTGTTGTTTCTCTCTTTCTTCTTCTTTATTTTGCAGAGTCGTCTGCGGGAGCTGCTAGGCCATCGGCAGCTGATAAAGGTAAGGGGATCGCTGAGTAGATAGATCTCCTGCGAGACCGAGAGAGGATATTAGACAGATATTGTACTCTTTACTCAGACTGTGGTATTTTGGGACTGGCGCTGGCCAGCTGGCTATATTATTTTGGTGAGCTGGGAGATTATTGTACTTATTACAGCTTTATTTGTAGTTCCAGATACTATGTGGTTCTTCTACTTCAGCTCTGTATTATGCTCTTTTATTGTTCATATTATATTGGAGCAGGTTACCAGTGCTTCGTGTACACGGGAAACCCCGTGTGCACGGCGGATCTGTTGGCGAGCCCGGGTTCCGGGGCGTGACAGATTAAGTTGGTATCAGAGCTTAGGGATAGGTCAGTTGGGACTTAGGAAACCCTAGGCTTTTGGCAGACCCTAGGATGATAGGGTGCGAGAGACGTGACAATTTTGCGGAAGTCGTTGTGTTCTTCCAATGAAGGAAGAGGGATCGACATAGCCTACTTCTGGTAGACTGTCATGTTGGCTGCAGACAACATAAAGTCACAGAAATAGGAGAATGTCTTTAACTTTCGCTAGATTGGGTCGTGTGGGGTAATGATACTGAGTGTGGTTTCTTGTGGTAGGATGCCTCCGCAACGTAGAATGTTGACGCGTTCGCAGCCTTCTTCCTCTGAGCCCGAGCCGGAGGAGTCCGAGCAGGGCCAGCAGAGTGAGGTGCAGGTGCTTCTGGCTCAGATGGCCCAGATGTCAGAGGCCGTGCGGCGTCAGGAGGAGGCCATAGGTCGGCTGACGCGGATGTTAGAACAGAGGGCGCAGCCTGTTGTTGCACCCCCGGAGAGTTCTCCCGTACCACCCTCCCCTGCTGTGGCTTCCCCGGTTGGACCGGTGACCATGGCATCCCCTGTTGCTCAGGGAGCAATCCGGCCATTGACTCCTGCGGAGGAGCAGGAGATTGCTGACAAACTTACTCAGTTCTGTAAGCGGGGACCGCCCAGGTTTTCAGGGCGGAATACTCAGCCGTAGGAGATCGGGACTTGGCTTTCGTCAATGGAGAAGTTATTCCGGGACTTCTTCATTGACCAGAAGTACAGGGTACATATGGCTGTACACTGCTTAGACGGGGACGCTGATGCATGGTGGCGTCGGGTGGAGCCCCTGGAGTTTCCGATCACTCGACAGCTACCCTGGTCAGAGTTCAGGAGGATGATCCTGGATACGTACTTCTCCACGAGTATGAAGAAAAAGCTGGAAGATGATTTGAAGAATCTTCAGCAAGGTGACTGGACAGCATTAGACTATTTTCAGGAGTTCACGCGGTTACTCAACTGCGTACCTTACGTCGCTAGGGACGGACCGCACCAGGTGGAGCTCTTTGAGTCGGGCCTGCGCCCAGAAATCTATACTCTGGTGCATGCTCAGAGACTACAGACCTTGGAGGAGGCAGCAGAGCATGCCCAGTGGGTTGAGAGGGGAGACCACGTCGTCGCCAGACGTGGAGGCCTGGTCGCTCAAGGCGCAGACAGGAAGCGACCAGCGCAGGACGACGGGGGACAGGCTAGTTCTTGGAGGCCGCCACGACCGCCACGGCCTCAGTTTTCCGGCCGTGGGCGTTCTGAGCGGCGAGGGCCTGGGGGATCCCAAAGGCCACCGCAGCATCAGCAGCAACAGCATTCGCATCAACAGAGATCGCAGTCGCGGCAGCAAGGGTCTCCGCGACAGAGGCAGCAGGCGAGGCAGCCCCAGGCTACGGTTAGGTGCATTTTCTGTCAGGGACAGCATACCTCTGATACTTGTGATCTGAGGTTTGGCCGCTGTTATCGATGTGGACAGTCTGGCCACCTCCGAGCTGCCTGCCCATATGCACCATCGACGGCTCCTTCTTCAGCATCTGCTCCTTCTTCGTCTCAGCAACGGTCGACGGCTCAGCCGCCATATGCTCCAGCAAGCAGGCCATCTTCTTCCTATCCCACGGAGTATCGCCCTCCAGCCCAGAGTGGGCGAGTGTATGCTGCGCAGGTAGAGGACTCTTCGGCAGCAGATCACGTGGTGGCAGGTATCACCTTACTTTCTGGCATTAGGACTCGTACATTATTTGATACTGGAGCATCGCATTCTTTTATTAGTAGATCATTTGCATCATTACATGGGTTAGAGGTAGGACTTTTACCACGTGCACGAGAGGTTCAGATTCCCGATCACACTTTGCACGTGGAGGAGTGCTGTTGGTCCTGCCCGATGCAAATCGAGTCCTGGATTATGCCAGCAGACCTGTTGGTCTTGAGACAGTTAAGGGACTTTGATGTGGTTCTAGGGATGGACTGGCTGGCTCGGTATTTCGCGACTATTGACTGTGCCGCAAGGACTGTCACTTTTAGAGAGCCAGGCCAAGAGAGGTTGGTATATCGGGAGTGTCAGAGTGCTTTCTTTGCCTCTATGATTTCGACTTCCCGAGCAAGGCAGATGATCCGCCGAGGATGTGTAGCCTTTTTGGCTAGTGTTGTTAAGGGGTCTACGGCGGCACCGGGACTCGGGGATATCCCTATTGCCCGTGAGTTTCCGGATGTTTTCCCACCTGAGCTGACTAGCATGCCGCCAGATAGGGAAATTGAGTTCGTGATTGACGTAGTTCCAGGAACTGCGCCAATCTCTAAGGCTCCTTACCGGATGGCACCGGCTGAGTTGCGAGAGCTTAAGGCGCAACTTCAGGATTTAATGGATAAGGGCTTTATTAGGCCGAGTGTGTCGCCTTGGGGAGCGCCGGTGCTATTCGTGAAAAAGAAGGATGGGTCACTTCGATTGTGTGTGGACTATAGGGAATTAAATAAAGTGACCATCAAGAACAAGTACCCTTTGCCACGCATCGATGATCTTTTTGATCAGCTGCAAGGGTCTTGTGTCTTCTCTAAGATAGATTTGCAGTCCGGTTACCACCAGTTGAAGGTGAAGGCCGAGGATATTCCGAAGACGACATTTAGATCACGGTACGGGCATTATGAATTCACAGTTATGCCTTTTGGGCTAACTAATGCCCCTGCCGCGTTCATGGATTTAATGAACCGGATCTTCCGACCGTACTTAGATCGATTCGTGGTAGTCTTCATTGATGATATCTTGGTCTACTCCCGAAGTGATGCCGAACATGAGGAGCACTTAAGGATTGTGCTGCAACTTCTGCGAGAGAAGAAGTTGTATGCCAAGCTGGCAAAGTGCGAGTTTTGGCTTCGGGAGGTAGTCTTCTTGGGCCATGTGATTTCTGCCGCGGGTGTGGCAGTGGACCCAGCAAAGATTGAGGCAGTCCGTGATTGGCCCCGACCGACGACGGTTTCTGAGGTACGTAGCTTTATGGGTTTAGCCGGGTATTACCGTCGGTTTGTGGAAGGCTTTGCGAAGCTCTCCACACCCCTCACTCGCTTGACGCGTAAGGGAGTGAAGTTTATCTGGAGTGAGGACTGTCAAAGGAGCTTTGAGGAGCTGAAGAATAGACTGATGACCGCTCCTATCCTTTCACTTCCTGTTATGGGAAAAGGATATGTGATCTACAGCGACGCATCACACAGTGGACTCGGTTGTGTGTTGATGCAGGAAGGGAGGGTAATTGCATATGCATCAAGACAACTCAAAGAATATGAGAAAAATTACCCTACCCATGACTTGGAGCTTGCTGCTGTAGTGTTTGCGCTGAAGCTCTGGCGCCATTATCTGTACGGGGAGCATTGTGAAATCTACACCGACCACAAGAGCCTAAAGTATCTGTTCACGCAAAATGAGCTGAATTTGAGGCAACGTAGGTGGTTAGAGCTATTAAAGGATTATGATGTAGATATTCTCTACCACCCAGGCAAGGCTAATGTGGTCGCTGACGCCTTGAGTAGAAGGGCGGTGCAAGGGTTGTCTATGTTGATCACAGACCAAGCACCGCTATTAGAGGAGATGAGACGGCTCGAGATAGAGGTTGTGTCCCCTGGGGTCACTGCTAGACTGACATCTTTAGTCGTGCAGCCCACTCTGCTGGACAGGATCAAAGAGAAACAGAGTGAGGACCCCCACTTGACCTGGATTAGAGATCAGATTCTGAGTAATCAGTCTGGAGACTTTACGGTAGATGCCTCGGGAGTACTAAGGTACAGAGACCGAGCATGTGTGCCAATAGATGCGGAGATCAGAGAGCAGATATTGCGAGAGGCCCATTATACACCTTATACCCTACATCCTGGTGGGACTAAGATGTATAAGGACCTCAAGGCACACTTCTGGTGGAAAGGCATGAAGAGGGATATTGGGAGATTTGTGGCTCAGTGTTTAACTTGTCAGCAGGTGAAAGCTGAGCATCGAGTGCCAGCTGGCAAGTTACAAAGTCTCCCAATTCCCGACTGATGGGCAGTCAGAGCGGACTATACAAATCCTGGAGGACATGTTGAGGGCTTGCGTCCTGGATTTCGGCGGAGGGTGGATTCGGCATTTATCTTTGGCTGAATTCGCGTACAACAATAGCTTTCAAGCGAGCATTCAGATGGCTCCGTTTGAAGCATTGTATGGACGCAAGTGTCGGTCACCACTTTATTGGAGTGACGTGGGCGAGAGGCGGACCTTGGGACCAGATGTATTGATAGAGGCAGAGGAGAAGGTCCGAGTGATTCGGAAGCATCTTCAAACCGCCCAAAGCCGACAAAGGAGTTATGCCGATGTTCGGCGACGAGACTTAGAATTTCAGGTTGGAGATCATGTATTCCTGAAAGTCTCGCCATCCAAAGGAATCAGGAGGTTCGGCATTCGTGGAAAGCTTAGCCCCCGATATATTGGACCCTTTGAGGTATTGGAGCGTATCGGGTCAGTTGCCTACCGACTTGCACTTCCTCCAAGGCTTGCTGGTGTCCATGATGTATTTCATGTCTCTACCTTGAGGAAGTATGTCTTCGACCCATCGCACGTCATCGACTTCACACCGCTTGAGATCAGCGAGGATTTGAGGTATGAGGAGCGCCCACTGCGAATTCTGGATCGAGAGGTGAGAGAATTGCGCAGTCGGGCCATTCCCTATGTGAAAATCCAATGGAGCAATCATGACGAGCGCGAGGCTACATGGGAACTCGAGTCGGAGATGAGGGATACCCACCCCTACTTATTTGAGACATTGGACTGAGGATTACTGTTTAGTCTCGTTTCGAGGACGAAACTCTTTTTAGTGGGGGAGGATGTGATGATCCGGACTCCCGCAGGAACTGTGCAACATTAAACAGTGACTGTAGAGAGCTCGTACGGTGCAACGGAGCTTGTAGAATCGAAATTGGACCTTAAAAATAGACTCGGCGCGAAAATCGGAGCAAATAGGATTTTCCGGGGGCTTTCGGCAAAATTTCGGATGAGAATTTGGCGAAATAGACGTCGTATTTGGACTCAGCGCGCGAAAACGATCGAAACGGTATATTTACTTTAATTTTTCGGCACCACGGTACTGTTCACACCGGAACAGTAACTCCGGCCGCCGGAATTACTGTTCCGGCGACCGGCGAGCGGCGGCGGGCGGCGGCGCACGGCGGCGGGCAGCGGCGCAGCGGCGGAGTGCGGAGGCACGCGGCGCGGGCAGCGCGGGCAGGCGCGGGCAGGCGCTCGGGTGCGCGGTCCATGGGCCTGGCGTGCACCGGGAGCACCGAAGACCTCCTGTGCCACGTGGCGCTTCCCCATTGGCCGGCCGGCTTCTAGAAGCACGTGGGAAGGTGACACGTGGCGCTCCCCTATTGGCTGACAGGATCCGGAAAACCCGGAGCGCGGAGCAACCACGTGCACCACGTGGACACGTGGCGAATTCTGATTGGGCTTGCACAGGCTGTTCCCTGTTATGTGGACACTTGGCGCACCCTGGTTGGCCAATTTCGGTGTTTCCTGTTCGGATCCGGATCCGGTGTCGAGCCCAAGATTCCCTTGGCCCATTATAAATAGCATCCCCATCCATCTCATTCCCTACCTCGAAATCCGAGCTCTAGAGAGAGAATCTCAGTTTGAGCACTCTACAAAAGTTCTTCCTCTCTCTCTTCTCTCTCTCTCCTCCAAATTCCAGAATTTTTGGAGTTACAGTTAGTGAGCTATCTGCGACGCGGCGCACTGCGACGGTTCTCTTTTTCGGCCCATTTCCCGTCGCAGTTCAGTCGAAAAATCCCTGCGGGCTGGCCAGGAGGAGTTTTTGGACGATTTTTGCGACAGCACGACCGTAAGAGGTAGGGCTTCGATTTCCGTGTTGATCATTTTGCTCTGTTTCGTACTTTTGGCATGATTCCCGAGGTCTCTTTGACCCCCCTTTTTGCTGTGGAAATTTCTGGACAGCATCGACTTCTCCGATTTTTATCTTGGCGTAGGAGCATCAGATCGAGGCGTTTTAAGAGTCGATTTTGATCTACTCTTCACGAGGAACGCAACCGTAATTTTTCTGGATTTTCCTGAGCACTGTTTAGAGGTGAAAAACTCCTCTTTTCTCGTGCTGTTTGAAAAACAGCAAATATTGTACTTTTGGGGAATTATATTGAACAACTGTTCATTGATTTGCAGGAATTGAGAATTGTGGACAGCCAGGAGACTACCTGGGGTGTAGTTTGAGCTGTTCGAGGTGGGCGGTTGTTGCTTACCTCATTTTTGACAAGCTCACTGGGATTACTGGAACTCCCCTAAAATTTAATATGACAATTGATGAGAACCACTGGGACAAACTAATATGATAATTGATAAGAACTAACAGGACAAACTAACAGGACAAACTAACATGACAAACTAACAGGACAATTGAGGAGAACTATTGGGACGAATTAATATGACAATTGACGAGAACCGCTGGGACGAACTCTCCTAAAATTTAACCCCACAGATTATATGATGACTTATATTGGGACACTGTGATTGGGACAAAGGCTATAATCTCGCATGCAATAACTTTTATAACAATCAATCTTTTTAAAATAAATATTTGACGCTTTTCTACAGCTTTTAAATAATGGCATGCTTTCTTGCTCATCTAGTTAGCCACTATTTATTGCTACACTATCATCTTGGGATTTGTACATGTTTCATTGTTGTCCTGTGCATCCAGAGGCTTGTTGCTCAAGTGTGAGCAGGGGTTTGGGATAGTGTAGTCGAGATTGCATTAGATTGTGGATTTGTGGGGTATTGCGATAACCGCGGACAGTAGGCGGTCGACCAGATGTTTATCCTTGCATCAGATTGGGGTTGAGTCTGGTTTATTGCATCAGCTGGGGATTGGGTTTCTGTAGTGGATGGAGTTTCCCACTTTGATCATAGTCATGATCCAGTCCTGCTGTTTTATGGCACTTCTGATACTTATTACTGAGATATTTTACTCGTGTGGGTCGCTCCCCTCGAGTGCCACTCCGGAGTGTGTTGCAGACATGCTTAGAGTCTTTGAGACTCCTATCCCCTATCGGTGTTATGCGTTGGCCAGCATACCCGATTTGGCAACTATCCCCTATCGGTGTTATGCATTGGCCAGCATACCCGATTTGGCAAGGCACAGCAGGCAGTACCAGTTTTACTAGTAACGCAAGACTGAGTTATTTCAAGCAGGCATGTTTGGTATTGTTGCATACAGTCATTTCATGCTACATGGCATTTAGAGGCATAGTGGTGATAGTTTCTTTTTTTTCAGCAGCCTTTATAGCTTACCACTGTTCTTTCATGTTGCCTCGAGTAGTCCTAGTGGGTGCGTCAGAGTTGAGGTTTTTACCCACTAGGGGAGGCTACTGGTTTATCTGGTAGTTCTCACCCCCATTGTTGTTTCTCTCTTTCTTCTTCTTTATTTTGCAGAGTCGTCTGCGGGAGCTGCTAGGCCATCGGCAGCTGATAAAGGTAAGGAGATCGCTGAGTAGATAGATCTCCTGCGAGACCGAGAGAGGATATTAGACAGATATTGTACTCTTTACTCAGACTATGGTATTTTGGGACTGGCGCTGGCCAGCTGGCTATATTATTTTGGTGAGCTGGGAGATTATTGTACTTATTACAGCTTTATTTGTAGTTCCAGATACTATGTGGTTCTTCTACTTCAGCTCTGTATTATGCTATTTTATTGTTCATATTATATTGGAGCAGGTTACCAGTGCTTCGTGTACACGGGAAATCCCGTGTGCACGGCGGATCTGTTGGCGAGCCCGGGTTCCGGGGCGTGACATTTATGCTCATGATTGCTTACACGCACACCAGCGGTCTGGCCACCGCACAGGGTGTATTTTTCCGGAAAGATGGTACGTTGACCCGTGCAACCCACAATATGTGATGATGGGGACCCCTCAAGGTGAGGCGACTGCTACTTGGGCAGTGGAGGGGTTAAAAGCACCAAGGCGTGAGCAGAGTAACTCTGGGGTAGGTGCCCAGTATGATTTTAATAGGGGATATGGTGATTCATGAGGGGGAAGTGGAATGCTCTGGTGTATCGGTTTGTTTACTACAGTTTTTATAGCATTATACCTGTTTTCATCTACTTTATATGTCACTGACTGCCCACACCGTGACAGGTCCGAACAGGGGTGGGAACCGGGACGACGGTGAGACTGCGTTTAGAGGACCTTAGTCGTTTGAGACTGACGAGCGTCTTATTTATTTTCGGTTATCCCTCTATTGCTTTTGGTTAGTAAGCTAGTGTTTACTTGTTGGTGGAACAATGTGGATGTTGGGTTGAGATCCTAACTTAGTGGTGACATCTTTTATTGTGTTTATCTTAGACTTGTATGCGGCGTGTTTTCAAATAGCAAAATGATTTCGAAAACGTTTTCAAACTAAGTGTCGTGTGGGCACTGCTTTCTAAACCCGTGGATTTATCCTTTCAAGTTATGTTGCCGCCTAAAAGAGATTGCGAAAACGTTTTTAAAACTGGGTGTCGTGTGGAAGCTGTTTTTCAAACCTGTGGATTTATCCTTCCAATCTTGTTGTAGTAATTATGGTTATGATTAAGTGTGATCTCTCCTTTTGGTTTCATTGTGACTGCATGGTTAAAGTATGTGTTGTAATCGAGACGCTGTGCATATACAAAGGAGACTCTGTCCATTTGTGGGGTGAATTTGTATATGTGGCGGGTCTGGCGCGCACCAGTGGGTGAGGTTATTTCAAAAAAAAATATATATATACACGTTTTCTTCTGCTCATTGAGAACCTCTGGGGCATGACATTTTTATTTTTATTTTTTTTTTATTATTATTTTTGCGAGTTTGATCGTGTCGGGCCTATCATGAAGATGGCCGCTCAATCGCACCAAAAAGGATGGTTTGGCTTGGAATAGGAATTTGTGTGTCGAGCCTATCACGAAGATGGCCGCACAATCAAATCGGTTGGAGAACCGTCGTCATGTCGTTCGACGCACGTCTCGAGGAGACGGGTGTTTAGCGAATATGCACGCAGGACATAGTAACGATCCAATGCCGGATTTGATCGGTCGAACCTATCACGAAAAAGGCCGCATAATCAAATCGGTTGGAGAACCATCGTCATGTCGTTCGGCACACGTCTTGAGGAGATGGGTGTTTAGCGAATATGCACGCACGACATAGTAACGATCCAATACTGGATTTGATCGGTCGAGCCTATCACGAAGATGGCCGCACAATCAAATCGACAAAGAGGTCGCCACTATGTCGTTTGTGCGCATACACCGACCCGCCCGCCATCATCTTGGTGGTAGGATAGTCTTGTGGCTGCCATTATTGCCACCGTCGAAGAAGGAAGAAGAGGCCATGAGACCTCCTCGCACATCGTTGTCGTCGTCGTCGTCGCCATCATGGCCGCCGTCGAAGAAGGAAGAAGGAAGAAGAGGCCATGAGACCTCCTCGCACATTGTTGTTGTCATCGTCGTCGCCATCATGGCCGCCGTCGCCGTCACCGTTGTCGTTACCGTCGTGCATTCACTTTTTTTTGTTTTATTTCTTTTTCCTTTTTTTTTTTAACATCTCCCCTCTTTTTTTTTCTTTTCTTTTTTTTTCTTTTTTTTTTTTTTGAATCCAATGACCCAATTTATAGTGATTTTATGACCTCTTCGTTTTGGAAAACAATTCAAAAAATTTCAAAATATAAGGCAATGATATATTTTATTTTCTTTTCCTTTTTCGGTGATTGGTCATCTAAGGTAATACCAATCAAATGACCATTTTTTTCATCCATTTCCATACTTCTTTTCTTTTCTCTTTCTTTTTTTTTTTAATTTTGAATTTAAATTTTTTTTATCTCAACAGAGCGAATCATAAAGGATTCAAACAGAACCACATGAGATTCTAGCCGAACCGAATTAAATCACAAACCAGTTCGACTTAAATTGAACCTAAGCTGGTTTGACCTAAACCGAGTTACAAAGAATTTAACTTGAACCACAAGCTGGTTCGACTTAAACCAAACCATAAAGAATTCAAATTGGTTCAACCAGAATTGAACTACATGAGGAACAAGCCAAGCCAGACCAAACTATAAATCGGTTCGTCCCAAACTGAATCATATGAGGCTCAAGATAGATCAAACCGAGTTAACTACCCGTTCAACACAAATCTAGTTGTGAAGAATTCAATTAAAATCATAAACCAATTCAATCTTAATAGAGCCACATGAGGTTTGAGCTCAAATCAAACACAAAATATTCAAACCAATCCAATTTGAACCCAACCTAAGCAAGTTTCATACCAAACTTCAGGGATGAATCAGATCAAGAAAATTAATTCCACTCAAATTGAAGCCTATCAACCGTTCAAACTGTGCGGAGTTCAACTTAACCGACTAAGTCAACTTCATTGACCCATAAGCCAGACTCAACTAGACCACCCAGTCGTTGAAACTGAACACATCAAAATCAGATTCAAACTAAACTTGACCGCTAAGTCTTTAAACTAAGTAAATTGAAATCAAACTCATTTTAACCTCTGACCATTGCGTCTTTAAACTGAACAAGTTAATCCTAATCTACCGCCATGTCTTGGAACTGAGAATTTTAATTTTACTTATGTACAACGGGGGTATGCCCATGCTTAAGCCTTATATTAATAAAAAAAATTTCTTTCACACTTTGGTCTCTTTCATTATTAGCATTCATTTTTTCTCTTAATCGATGGTCACTTAACATTACAAGTATAAGATAATTAATAACAAAATTTTGAGTCTGTTGGAAGTCATGAGCCTACAAATCTGATTTTAAATAAAAAATTTAAACAAATCCGATCTGTATCATGAATGACCACTTGTTGCGGGTCGGTGCGTTCGTGGCGGCAAGCACATCCAACAATTTTAAGGCTGTTTAGAAGTTAATTTTCTCTGTAATCTTAGATAATAATTACATCATCAATATCACGGGGTTGTTTGGTTCACTAATTTTGTTTAGTTTCGTCCGGTGACAATTGTTGCCATTATATTTCAAATGCCTTTGTTAATTTTTTTCTTAAATTGGGTGATTCGATCTTTTGCCAACTTCAAAATTCTGTTTTTTGTTAAATTAGGTGATTCCATCTCTTGCCAACTACTGCTGTAGTTGGAATTGCAGTTAGTTTGAGTTTAATTCTAACTGTAGTAGTTAGATTTGTACATATTGATCCAAAGGATGTAAAGTATACGTACAGTTAATTACAATATAGTAGTAATTATGTACAATCAAATAGACTCTATACAAAATATAGATGATAGACGAATAGATACAATGTATGAAAATGTCTCTCAAAAGAGGAGAAAAGAAATAGCCTCACAGCTGATAGCAAAGATTGTAAAGCTGTCATTTATAATATACATTTCCTCTAGTTTGGAATTTTCAAAAATTAAAAATTTTGTTAGCAAAGTCTAAATTTTCAATCAAAGTGGGAAAAAAGAAATGTCTTACTCAAAATGAACTGAACTTGCAAAGGCTAATGACATAAAAGTTTGTTGTCGATCTTATACTTCCATTTCAAGCCGAGTTGGAATATCACATGTCACATTTCCACAATTTCTAGTTATTGCAAACGCCCAAAATTTTTGTTCCATCTATCTATGGGGTGACGCCTTGGTTTTGAATAAATTTTCTTTCAATGCTTTATTATACCCTCCCTCTCTCTCTCAAAAAAAAAAGGAAAAAAAAAGAAGAGATTTTAAAAGAAAGTTGGAAACAAAAAAAACACAAAGAGTAGCATCCCCAATTGGTGCAAATGAAAAATTTTTGGTAGCATATAGAAAAGTGAATTATGCTTTTATTAATAAAAATTGATTAACTTACTGATTATTACATTTCAGCCATCAATTGTGTTTGTTTTTGAAATCTTTTTCTTAAGCATGGCAAAGCATACTCTAAAGGTTACATAAAAACTATCATACAAGCTGTCTACATATTGAAACCACCAAATCCTAAATCTTTTATCTCCCAATAGAACTCCAATAATAACCCAAAACCCAACTGCAAATCCTGCGATTGTAATAAGGCAAATAAGTAAGATCTCCTTTTGATTTTCGTCTGCATGACCGGTAACAGTTGGAGTATGATTTGGCTTGCCAATTGTTGGGCCTTCGGCTTCGCCTTCATTGTTTGTGCATGTCACATTTATTTGGAATCCGCAAAGATACTGGTTTCCGACATATATACTAGGGTTGGGGAATGTGTCCATTTGCTTTCCAGTCGGAATTCTTCCTGAGAAGTTGTTGTACGATACGTTCAAGAAGTCCAAAAAGCTTAGGTTGGACAAGCTAGAAGGAATTGCACCTGATAACTTATTTCTCGACAAGTCAAGACATTCTAGTTGCGTCAGATCGCCAATCTTGAAAGGTATTTGTCCTGTTAAATCATTACTTGACAAGTCCAATATCAACAATCCAAGAAGATTTGTTAGTTCACCGGGTATGCGTCCTGACAAGCTATTCCTAGAGAGATCCAAGATCGTAATCTGTGAAAGAAGAGAGCGACCGTATCGATCTTTTCTTCCTTTGATGTCCAATATCATACTCACATCATTATAATCACCACGTGTGTTTTTTAGGAAGATTTCGACATTTTTAAGAGGGATCCTCATGGACACAAAGTCGCCAAAGCTCATCGGTATTGGCCCTAAAAGATTGTTGTTTGAGAGGTCTAAGATTCGGAGACAAGTAAGATTAGAGAGTTCTGTTGGAATTTGGCCGACAAAGTAGTTTGATGTCAAGCTAAGAATCCTGAGAGATGAGAACTCTCCGAGCCAGGTGGGTATCCTTCCCGTAAACATGTTAAGACCAAGATCAAGAATTTGTAGACTCTTTCCGGCCTTTAAGAATCGGGAAAGCTCTCCAGATAAATTGTTATTCCTCAAGAGCAAAAATTGAAACCAAGGTAAATCACAAAGCCATTTTGGTATTTCTCCGGAAAGATTGTTGTTTGAAAGATCCAAATCTTCTAAGTAAGTGGTGTGATCCTGACAATTTGGGAGCTCTCCTGATAAATGATTGTTTGAAATTGATATGCTAATCAAGTTTGAATTACAAATAGAAATGGGGATCCCGCCATTTATTTTATTCATCGACAATAAAAGCACACTTAAATTAGGCATTAGCTCGAAAATATTGGAAGGAATAGGACCTGAAAAAGAATTGTTTGAGAAATCCAGTCGTGCTGTGTTTGATGGGAAACAGGGCACTGGTCCATCAAAGAAGTTGGAACTTAAATCAATAGATAAATCTGGATCACCACTGAATTTTATTAAGTTTGGTATCACACCACGTAACTCATTATTAGTGAGATAAACAGTCGAAAGATTGGCCATTGAGTTCCAAAACCAATTTGGCACTGAATCTGAAATCCCCGTAAAAGATAGATCGAGGTAGGTTAGAGGCTTCTGCGTCTGTAGCCATGAGGGAAATTTGGGGCCTAATTTACAGCCATGGATGTCCAAGTATCTGAGTTGGAAAGGAGGAACCCAACTGTAGCTCACGTTCAAAATCAAGGAGTTGGAAAACAGGCTGACACTCTCTAACTTTGTAAGATTAAAAAAATGATATTCTGAAATAACTCCGACAAAAGAGTTGGAGCTAAGATCCAAAGATTTTAGCTCACTAAGGTTTGGGAGACATTCCGGAATATTGCCAGTTAGCTTATTGTTATAAAAATATAACAACTGTAATGCAGATAGTTTACAAAGAGAGGTGGGAACCGTACCAGAAAGGGAGTTAGATGAAAGATCAAGAGTATTTAGATTGTTCAGATCGCCTACCCAATCCGGTATGCTGCCGCTTAGAGAAGTGAGACTTAAGTACAGCTCTTGCAAACAATATTTGAGACACCCAGAAAAAGACGCTTCAAGTGCATCTAACTGGGAATTAATTGTGGAATATGATAAATCTAGCGTGAGAAGCTCGCAGAGATTGCTCAAACTAGACGGTATCCCAGCATCAAGGTCAACATACTTTAGTCGGAGAACCTTCAGAGAAGCCAAGTTTCCAATTGCAGATGGAATGAGATCAGTAAATCCACTAAAACTGAGATAAAGATATTGAAGGGAGGTAATTCTAAACAACCAGTCGGGTAAGCTAGAATTTACTTTTCTGTTATTAGAAAAATCCCAAAGCATTGCTGCAGAAAGATCCAAAAGGGAAAGAGACGAAAAATTGACATGCGGGAGGGATTGTGGAAAGTTACCGAATACGCAACTAGACGCATGAATTTCTTGCACTAAAGGAAGCATGTTCAATGCTTGCAGCCAATTAGATTCATTGTCAATCGAGAATAAGCTCATATCAATATGAAGTAGAGAAGTGAGTTGTGAAAGCCAATGAGCATTTCTCAATACAAGTTCATTACCGGAAAGATCGAGGATTTGAAGTCTAGATAGATTTCCGAGCTGATCGGGTACCGTCCCGGAAAATTTCGACCATGAGAAGTTAAGATAGTTTAGCTTCTTGAAAGAACCGATCCATGGTGGAATCGAGAGGTTGTACCCAAAGTCATTGCTGCTGAGATCCAAGTAGCTCAACTGCTTAAGATGGAGCAGAGCAGGATTGAATTTGCTGCCGGCAATCCCCCTCCCTCGAAGATCTAAATGCACGACATGTCCGGTTCGGTCGTCGCACTCCACGCCTTCCCATTTGCAGCAATCTTTTCCCTCCCAAGAAGAGAAGTCAGCTGCAGTTTCGTTGAAGTCTCCGACAAACTTCTGAAGTGCTGCTCTCTCGGCATCTGGGCAGCTAATATTAGAAGATTTGAACGCCGCTGCGTATGCGAATGAGAGGAATAGCAGCAAAGCTCTTATTATTATTGCTTTGTAATCCATTCTCAGATTTTATTATAGATATATATTTAGTTCTTTTGTGCTGGATTGTGTATCAATGTATGTATGTAAATATATAGTTAGTGAAAGCTTGTAGGCTAAGATGAGGTCATTAATTTCCAAGATGATTTTTCTTCGCAGAAATAACTTTCAAGATGACTTTACTTGAGTCTAAATTTGAATTTATTACAATTTAAGAAAAATTAGAAATAGCCAAGATCCCGCGTTTGCATTAAATTCATGATTCAATAATGAAGTTAACATTATGTGCTCGTATTAATTTCATGAATAAAATATTATTGAAAATTTATAGAGGTATCGTAATCCCTTACGCTATCAAGATAGTAACGAATCCATGTAGTATTTAAAACTGCGTGCATTTTAATTTACTAATAAAGTTTTATGCACGAACAAGATAATAACATAAATAATATATAAAAACAACATTACGAGATAATCATGGTAGGAATTAGTATTACTTCTAATAAACATACAACTATTTTCTTAAACTTCAGATCTTTGTCCGCAAGTCTATTAAATTTTCAATTTTAACCACTAAATCTCTTAAGCTTAATCAAATAGTTTTATTCAATTTTTTTTTGTTATTGAAGTTACTAATTATACAGTCATACTGATGGCATGTTTTATATATGATCCAATAAAAGTTCAAAATACAAAACAAAATGAACAAGAATTCAAAATACAAAATTGCCCATTATTCAATATAATAATTTTTTATTACAAGTGGTGAGTGAGACCTCTTTACAAGAGTTTCGAACTCTCATTTAATTTTCTTGCCGATATTTTGATCAATATATTTCCCCTGCATTTTATTTTAATTTTTTTTTAGTATTGTGGTGGACACTGTTATCCTGTGTATTAATGTGGAATCCACGCTAATCCTGTGTGCCTCACAGGATCTCATCCGTAAAAGGGGAGAACCGGCCGTGGATTACCGAGCACACCTTAACCCACACAGCACACGAGCGCAGCGAAAATAAAATCTTTCGTAGATAAACGTAAACGAGAACGATTGTAGAAAATAAGTACGAGAATAACTAAACAAATAAAAAGGAATAAGAAAATACAAGGACACAAGATTTACGTGGTTCGGCAAATAATGTGTCAACCTACGTCCACGGGCAAGACCACCTCAATGCGTTCTTCGTTTAATCCACGACACAAAAGTACAAGGAGTAAAATTGGATTACAAGAAACTCTCTCACGTAGGCTCTCTACATTTTTCCTCTCAATTAGGATTTTTCAATGAAGCCCTAGAAAAATAAAAGATGAATCGTAAGAGTTAATATAACTCTAAAAACCTAATTCTAATAGGAAACGATCTCCACCGTCCATCCGAGTTTTAAAATCACTTCTAGTCGTCGTCTATATCCTCTTAAGAATTATCTTTAAGATATTCCTAAATCATCCCTAATCTTTAGGAACAAGATTGGATCAAATCCATATGGACTCGAAACATGATTTTACATAATCCAACAATTCTCCCACTTAGTTTCGTTCGAGAGTGAAACGCCGGATTCTTCGCCAAGTGTATTGCACTTTGACTATCACAATTCACTCCCACCACATCTTACTTCACTTTCAATTCTCCTAAAAGTCTTTTTAGCAAGATAGCCTCCTTACAAGCATGTGTCATTGCTATGTACTCCGCCTCTGTCGTCGACAAAGCGACTGCCGACTGAAGCTTCGACTCCCAGCTAATAGCACCACCGCCTATGGAGAAAACATAACCCGTGGTAGACTTTCTTCTGTCTTTATCTCCTGTAAAATCTGCATCCACATATCCGACGCACTCCAAACCCGCAAAACCATAACAGAGTGAGAAATTCACAGTGCCTCTCAAATATCTGAGAATCCACTTCACTGCATTCCAATGTTCACAACCTGGATTCGCCATATACCGACTCACTGCTCCCACTGCTTGAGCAATGTCGGGTCTCGTGCACACCATGGCAAACATAAGGCTCCCTACTGCCGTTGAATATGGTACTCGAGTCATGTCGGCCTTTTCTGCTTCCGTACCTGGTGATTGCTCGGCCGACAATTTTAAATGAATAGGAAACGGAGTAGAAACTGGCTTTGCGTTCTGCAAGTTGAAGCGCCGCAGAACCTTCTCCACATAACTCTTCTGTGAAAGCCAAACTTTCCTATTTTTTCTCTCCCGTAGTACCTTCATCCCGAGTATTTGATTCACGGTTCCTAAGTCCTTCATATCGAACTCACCGGCTAACTGAGTTTTCAAGATAGATATCCGGCCTTTGCTATTTCCGGCGACCATCATGTCATCGACATATAATAACAAAATACAGAAGCTTCTGTCATTATAACCACAGAAATATGCACAATGATCCGCTTCAAGCCTATCGAAATCCAAACTCATAATGAAGGAATCAAATCGCTTGTACCAACACCTTGGCGCCCGTTTCAAGTCATATAACGATTTGTTCAACCGAAAAACCAAATACTCCTTGTCTTTTTCGACAAAGCCTTCCGGTTGCGATATATATATTTCCTCCTCCAGGTCACCATGAAAGAATGCTGTTTTTACATCCATCTGCTCGAGCTCCAAATCCATGACTGCTGCGATCGCCAAAACAACCCGAATAGTGGTAAGACGAACCACCGATGAGAAGATCTCATCGAAATCGATTCCCGGCTTCTGAGCATCCCTTCACCACCAATCTTGCCTTAAACCTCTCCACATTCCCATCTGTATCCTTTTTCACCTTAAACACCCACCGGCATCCAATTGCGTTCCTTCCTTCCGGCAAATCAACAAGTTCCCAAGTCCTGTTTTTCCGAATTGACTCCATCTTCTCCTCCATCGCGCATTGCCACTTCCCAGCATCGGTCGACTCACAAGCCTCCTTATACGAAATCGGCTCATCTTCTTCTGCCAAAGCAACATATGCACTAACATGGTTAGCAGAAGAAATAAATGAAGTAATATAGTCATTATACCTCGCAGGAGTTCTAATAGCCCTCCTAGGACGCCCGGAATCTGCTGGCGACTCTATCGGTGAATTTGTATCTTCGGATGATTGCGGAGATTCCAAGTTTGGTTCATCATCAACCACTTCATCGTCCTGTTGTGCTTGCTCAACTTGCACCTCATCGCGCGCTTCAAATAGCTCAATTGGAATCATAGCATCATCATCTTGCTTTTCCTCGGTGCCTTGAAAGGACCCTTCATTGAAGACAATGTCACGACTTATGACTATTTTGTGGGCAGTAGGGTCCCACAATCGATACCCCTTAACACCTTTCGCGTAGCCAAGAAATATACACCTCCGAGAGTTCTTATCCAATTTTGACCTTTTCTCCTTCGGTATCCACGCATAAGCATCACATCCAAAGACACGAAGATAGGAGTAAATCAACGAACTTGTCGCTCCAGACTTCTTCAGGAATTTCCAAACCAAGTAATTTTGTCGGCGCTCGATTAATCAAATAACAAGCCGTGCTCACAGCTTCTACCCAAAATCTCTTGTCGAGTTTTGAGGTACTCAACATGCTACGGGCCCTCTCCATAAGTGTTCTATTTAACCTCTCCGCTATACCGTTTTGTTGCGGTGTACCGGGTACCGTGAGATGCCGCTTAATTCCATGCTCAATACAAAACTCATCAAATTCTCTTGAACAATACTCCCCTCCGTTGTCAGAACGTAGGCGCTTAATTTTTAAATCCTTTTCATTCTCCACAAGAGTTTTGAACTTCTTAAAAGTCTCAAACACATCGGACTTTCGCTTTAGAATATACACCCAAGCCTTCCAAGAGTAATCATCAAAAACTGAAACAAAGTAAAAACATCCGCCCAACGAAGTATCGGGTGATTCCCAAGTATCCGAATGAATCAACTCGAGATGTTTCTTACTTCTTTGATGTGATAGAGAAAAATACAAGCTTCGTTGCTTCCCGCAGATGCAATCTTCATAAAAATCTAATGGAGCGGACTTGTAACCTGAAAGAAGTTCACGGTTGGATAATACCTGCAATCTACGCTCGCTCATGTGTCCTAAACGGCAATGCCACACCGTTGAAGACTCCACCTTTGCGCTTGCAACAACCGCTTCTCCCACTTGAGTCTCGCCCACTAATCTATAAAGGCCACCTACTTGCTCTCCTTTCATCAACACCAAACAACCTTAACATACATTCTAGTGATCTTTCTCGCCGATGAATTTAAACCCTTCTTTGCAAAATTTTCTAAGTGATAGAAGACTTTTTCGAAGTGCAGGAACATGTCGAACATTAGAAACCGTCCGAATAACACCATCAAACATCTTAATCCGAATGTCTCCCACTCTAACCACCGGACATGCCGTGTTGTCACCCAAATAGATAACTCCACCATCCCGTGACTTATAAAAATGAAACCACTCCCTATAGGGAGTCATGTGGAATGACGCCCCCGAATCCAATGATAAATAAGCTCGTATCTATCTAATACGACTAACGCATCTCCGTCCTCCGAACTAGCCGACTTAGCATCCGCTTCGGCTATATTACCTTGAAAATTATTTGAATCGGATTTACCATCAACTCCTTTAACCCGACAATCTTTCTTCACGTGCCCTAACTTTCCACAATTCCAGCACTTTACTTTCTTTTTGCCCTTGGATTTTGATCTCGACTTTCCTCGATCACCATACTTCCTCTCGAAAGGTTTTTTCCATGCTATCATAGCCTCCCCCGAAGAACTTCCTTGGCTAGACTTCCGCCTCATTTCCTCGGTAAGTAATGATGCAACGACCGACTCCATCTTAAGGGTTTCAACATGGCTCAAGTTCATAATCAAATTATCCCAAGTTTTCGGCATCGAGCAAAGTAAAATACTTGCCTTTTCTTCTTCATCAATTCTCACGTCTAGAGCAGCGAGTTTGCTCACGATAGAGTTGAATGCACTTAGATGTTCTTGTACCGGTGCCCCGTCCTTCATCTTTAGATTGTACAATTGTCGCCTTAAGAATATTTTGTTCACCAATGACTTTCCTTCATAGAGATTTTTTAATTTATCCCAAATTTCTTTTGCGGTAGTCTCGGTTTCCACATTGAATAGCACCGAATTATCCAGTGCCAAATATAGGTTTGCCAAGGCCATTTTGTCCTTCTCTTCAAATTGTTTATCCGTCATTCCTTCTGGCTTATTCTCCTTTCCTTATAGGGCAATCTCACAAGCATCTTTAATCAAAACTGCTTGCATCTTCAGTTTCTACAACGCAAAATTCGTTCCATCAAATCAAGAAATCTCATACTTTGTCACTGAAACTTTCCCCGCCATCGTTTCACCGTCAATGAACTACGAATAACCAAACGCTTCGATACCAATTGAAAGGGGAGAATCGGTCTCGGGTTACCGAGCACACCTCAACCCACACAGCACACGAGCGCAGCGGAAACAGAATCTTTCGTAGATAAACATAAACGAGAACGATCGTAGAAAATAAGCATGAGAATAACTAAACAAATAAAAAGTAATAAGGGAATACAAGGACACAAGATTTACGTGGTTCGGCCAACAATGTGTCAACCTACGTCCACGGGCAAAACCACCTCAATGCGTTCTTCGATTAATCCACGACACAAAAGTACAAGGAGTAAAATTGAATTACAAAAAACTCTCTCACGGAGACTCTCCACGTTTTTCCTCTTAATTAGGATTTTTCAATGAAGCGCTAGAAAGATAAAAGATGAATCGAAAGAGTTAATATAACTCTAAAAACCTAATTCTAATAGGAAACTCCGTAGCAATCTACACTTCTGCCAAAATTCAAACTTTGTAAATATAATTTATTCAGTTTATATGATTATATTTTATTAAGCATTACCGATAACACTTGCCAGTTCGTCGTCACAAGTTTTTGCAAATTCAATAATTTTTCTAAATTTTTTAGCATGTTTAAAATAATAATCAAGCACAAAAATAAAAATAATATAATTTTTTCCATAATAAAATAATTAAGATACGAGTAAAAATGCAATTTTTTATATATATATAATTTAGCCTTATTTTTATGGCATGTACCAAATGGTGGAGAAAATTGGCGATTTGCATATTGCAATCTCACAAATTCAGCTCCAGCATAAAGTCTCGCGCCACATCTGAAGGCCATAAAATTCTGTGAACCTGCGTGCATTTCTTGCTCCTGTTGTTCCAGGTTTTAAATGGAGAAGGTGAGTGTTTTACTGCTTCAATTAGTCAACAATTGGTGCCTTTTTTTTTTTATAAAAAACAGAAAAAAATATAGTAAATTTATTTTAATGTTCATTCTTTTGAGAGAAAGGTTGAAAGCTATCCCTTTTGTTCATTTATGTAAAAATATTTAAGAACGATTCAGATCACTAGCAATAATAATTCGTTGAGCCCAAATCATAATCGCTTAAGTCCTTTATCATAAATAATTGTTACATCATCTATATTATGTTACTGTTTGGGTCAATCATTTTATTTAATTTTGTATAGTTACAGCTGCTATATATATATATATATATATATATATATATATATATATATATATATATATATATTGTAGTTTGAAAATATCTTTACTTTCTGGCAAATTGGATGATTCAATTTTTTTTTCAAACTATTTGGAATTAGAGTTAATTTGAGTGTAATTCCAACTATAATATTTAGACTCAAATATATTGATTGACCCAAACACTTATTTAAATTTATGTATAATTAAAATTATAATACAGCAGTAATTGTGTGCAATTAAATAATCTCTATACCAAGCATAGATTATAGACTAGCATAACAATGTATGAAAATGTACCAAAGGAAAGAAGAGATAAATATAGCCTCACAATTGTAGCAAAGATTATTGGTTTGTTTGGTCAAAATTGTAAAAAAGTGATTTGTTTCGATGAACGCATAAATAAAAATAAATTAAAGACGATCACCATATAAAATTAAATTTTAAATGCGTGACAAAATAAAAAATACAGAGATTTATGTGAAAAAAAATTTATAAGAAAAAATCATGAACAAATTAGGAGTGTTTCACTATATAAAAAAAATATATATAAATTGTTCTTTTTTACAATCGCATGATTTCACTAGGATAACAAAAAAAAAAAGAAAAAAAAAAAAAAAAGAAGAAGAAGAGAACAAATAATTCACAAAACATCCAATTTTTATTCTCAAAATATTTTTTAAAATTTGTTGTCGCATCGCGAAGTCGTTCACGAATCAAAATTACAAATCAAAGTGATTTTTAATTTCAAGGCACATCTAACATAATTTCTACAGAATTAATTTTGATTTAAAAATTTGATTTTGGTTAAAATCTATAGAGCGTTTGGCTCAGTTTAGATAGAAAATAAATTTTCTAAAGTGATTTTTGGTAAAATTGTTAAGCATTTTTTTTTTGGTTCGCAAATAATAGTTTTATTTTAATAATTTTATTTTAAAATAATTTAAAATTTGAAGTTAAATTTAAATTTTCAAATTCACACAAAAATTTAAATTTTGATATTTTAATTTAAAATATCAATTTAAAAATTTAAAATTTAAAAATTTAAATTTTAAAATTTAAAAAATTCAAAATTTTAATTATAAATTAAAATTTTCAAATTCCAATTAAAAAACAAATTTAAAATTTAAAATTTGAATATTTAAATTTTTAAAATTAAAATTCAAAATTCAAAATTCAAAAATCAAAATTAAAATTTAAAAATTAAAAATTTGAATTTTAAAAATTTATAATTTATAATTTGAAAATTAAAACTAAGAATTTAAAATTTAAAATTTAAAAATTTCAAAATTTAAATTTTATCTTAAATTTTAAATTTTAAATTAAAAATTTTGAAATTTAAAATTTAAAATTTAAGTTTTGAAATCTAAAATTTGAAATTTAATATCTAAATTTAAAATTTAAATATTAAAATTTAAAATTTAAAATTTTAATTATAAATTTTAAAATTAAATTTAAAATTTAAAATTTAAAATTTAAAATTAAATTTAAAATAAAATTTTAAAATTTAAAATTTAAGTATAAAATCAGAATCAGATTTTAAATTTTGAATCTCGAAAACTAAAAAACTGATTAATAAATTAGCCAAAAATGATATTTGGATCTAAAATCACTTTGAAAAACTATGTGAAGCACCCACTATACCTGCCATTTATAATTTTTCTTAAAATGTTTGTCTGATTTGGATTTAATATTAATACCTCGTCAGCAAAGTGTAAATTTTCAATCAAAATTGAGAAAAAAAGAAATATCTAATTCAAAATGAATTAATTTTTGAAGAGGGTGAGGGCAACAAAATTTGTCCTTTATCTCATACAAAAGAGGAGCAGTGAATTATTTTAGCATGTAAATATTTATTACTCAAATCTCATACAAAAGATAATTAAACCTGAGTCGTTAAATAAAAATAAATAAACGGTAATAAAAAAAAATAAAAATAAGAGTATTGCTCAAATTATAAATAGTCAAGATCCCGCGTTCGCTTTAAATTCATGATTCAATAATGAAATTAAGATCCAGTGCTATCCCGTGCTTGTATTAATTAATTTCATGAAGTTAAGATCTGGTGTTATCCCGTGCTCGTAGTAATATAGTGACGAATCCATGTAGTATTTAAAACTGCGTGCAGTTTACTTAACAAATAAAATTTTATGAGCGATCAAGATAATTAACATAAATAATATATAAAAAGGGATAATTGTCTGTGTACCCTTGAAATATGAAGAAATATCTGATTTATCTCTCTTATTTTTTTCTTTCCAATATACCCTTCATACGTTTCACCGTTATTAAAAATATCCCTACCGTTTTCCTTTGTTAAGTTAACTAGGGTTAAACTAGAGTTAAATAATAATCGGAGTTGAAAACTATCAAATATACCCATTTTACCCGGATTTAGAATTTAGGGTTTAGGGTTTAGGATTTTTTAGGGTTTTAGGGTTTAGGGTTTTAGGGTTTAGGGTTTAGGATTTTTTAGGGTTCTAGGGTTTAGGGTTTAGGGTTTAGGGTTTAGAGTTTTTTAGGGTTTTAGGGTTTAGGGTTTTAGGGTTTAGGGTTTAGGGGTTTAGGGTTTAGGGTTTAGAATATATTTGAAAGGGCAAAATAGTAATTACATACAGATAACGGCAGTTCCAAACGGTATGCTAACAGAGTTTAACTTCAGGAGTATTTTGGAAAAAAATTGGAACGTAAGAAGGGTAGTTTTAATATTAGCCTTCTAAGAGGGGTAAATCTGAAAACAGAAAAAATTTTAAAGGTATGTAGAAAATTGCCCCATATAAAAACTACATTATGAGATAATCGTGATAGGAATTAGTATTATTATTTGTAATTAATAAACATACAAATATTTTCTTAAACTTCATATTTTTCTCAGTAAACCTTCTAAACTTTTAATTTTAACAACTAATTAGTCTTTTAAACTTAATCAAATAATTTTATTCACCTTTTTCTTTTTTTTTCTTTTTTTTTTTTTTTTTTTTTGCTATTGAAGTTATTAATTATACAGTCATGTTTCATATATATATAAATCCAATGAAAGTTCAAAATAGAAAAAAAAAAATGAAAATTCAAAGTACAAAAGTGCTGATTATTCGATATAATAAATTTTTTATTACGAGTGGTGAGTGAGACCTCTTTACAAGAGTGTCGAAGTACTCTCATTTAATTTTACTGTCCATATTTTGATAGATATTTTTCTTGGACATTTTATTTTAAATTTTTTTAGTATTGTGGTGGACACTTTTCTCCTATATATTAACGTGGAATCCATCTAGAAACACTACTCCAGCTGGATGCCTCGCAGGATCTCCTCCGTTCATCACACTCCACCTGAAACACCATGCAGTTAAGAAATTCTCAGATTTTATTATATTTATATATTTAGTTCTTTTGTGCTGGATTATGTACCAATGTATATATGTAAATATATAGGCTAAGATGTGGTCATTAATTTCCAAGATGACTTTTCTTCGCAGAAATAACTTTCAAGATGACTTGACTCTTGACTTATACTTGAGTTGAGTTTAAATTTGAATTTATTACAATTTAAGAGAAATTAGAAATAGTCTAAGATCCGCGTTTGCATTAAATTCATGATTCAATAATGAAGTTAACATTATGTGCTCGTATTAATTTCATGAATTAAATATTATTGAAAATTTATACAGGTACCGTAATTTCTTACGTTATCAAGATAGTAACGAATCCGTGTAGTATTTAAAACTGCGTGTATTTTACTTAACTAATAAAGTTTTATGCGCGAACAAGATATATAATAATATAAGTAATATATAAAAACAACATTATGAGATAATCTTGGTAGGAATTAGTATTATTTATAATAAACATACAAATATTTTCTTAAACTTCATATCTTTGTCAGCAAGTCTTTTGAAATTTCAATTTTAACAACTAAATCTCTTAAGCTTAATCAAATAGTTTTATTCAGCATTTTTTTTTTTTGTTATTGAAGTTACTAATTATACAGTCGTACTGATAGCATGTTTTATATATGATCCAATAAAAGTTCAAAATACAAAACAGAATGAACCAAACTTTAAAAAATGATAGAGATTGAATGAATACAATTTAACTATTGACTCTATTATCATTATTTCTTATTTTCTAGGCTAATTTACAGCAAAAATCTATGGCACTTTATGGTTGTCTGAATAAGATTTAAAAAATTAAAATAATTGGCAAACTCAGATGTAAAATTTTTCTAACTTTTTTGGATGAGATAAAATTTTATTATGATGACTCGAGCTTTTTGAATCTTTTGTTTCACAATGTGTAATATTATAGAAATTTTTCATAATATTTTGAATCTTCGGTGAAGTTGTGAAATTATTATAGGTTTCCAACTAATAGGCATGTTAGGATATCACAGATTAAGAGGTTTTGTTATTTCCATATTTAATGGGAACCATAAGTAGCCAATTATTAAGATTATATAACAACTCAAGTGCAGAAAAGTTTATTATCCCTGTAACTCCTTAGCAATCTACATTAATTGTAACTTCTGCCAAAAGTCACACTTTGTAAAAATAATTTATTCCGTTCATATGATTATATTTTATTGAGCATTACCGGCATCACTTGCCAATTTGTTGTCACAAGGTTTTATAAATTCGATAATTTTTCCAAAATTTTTAGCATGTTTAAAATAATAATCAAGCACAATAATAAAAATAAAATACTTAAGATAGAAGCAAAAATGCAAAAGAAAATTTTATAATTTAGCCTTATTTTTATGGTGGAGAAATTGGGGATTTGCAATTTCACAAATTCAGCTCCAGCACAAAAGTCTGGCGTCACCTCCAAAGGCCATAACATTCTGTGAAGCTGCATGCTTCCTTTTTTTTTTTTTTCTTTTTTTTTTTAGGTTAAGGTAGCATGTTAGGCAAATAAATTGGGTTATATTCCGAGACAACAACTAGGTCTCGAAAAAAAAAAAAATAAAAAATAAAAAACAAAAAACAAAAATAAAAACTAAATGCCACTCGGTGTTTGTTTTAAGTTCTCGAAGATTCTTCTATTCCAAGCCAAATAACCCACCAAGTAAAAGCAATAGTTATCCGTTTCTTTATTCCTATTGCTTCCCTTTTTAGTTTGCTAGCATCCCATAGCCTCTTGGGCGAAAAGCAACTCGGTAGGAAAATCTTGTTAAGTAGTAGTCCTTGCAGCATTGCTTTTGTTTTTTGGCACCCCATGAATAGGTGATCCACAGTATCGCACTCATCCAAACAGAACACGCAACACTTCACTCCGTTCCATCCCCTCTTCAACAGATTATATGACGTAAGAATTTTTCTTTTAAAATTAATTCCAAAATACACCTATACTTCCGGTTCTAGAATTCGAGACATATCTAACATTTCTCCTATTGGACAAAAAAGTCACAGACAAAGATTCTTTTAGCCTCAGGATCAGGTTTCTGTCTAGGTGAAGCCTGGTTGAACAGCTCACCAAAATCGAACTCCACTTCCATCAATTCCTTCCCCAGCAGTCATTCACTAAACAGTTTTGGTCCCCAACACTATTGAAGATACGAGGGTATAACGTACAAAGGGGAGCTTGCTCGCACCAGATATCAAGCCAAAATCTCACATGCCTTCCATCTCCGACCGCATACGTTGTTCCGCACTTGAAGATATCCCTGGTTGAAAGAATGCTCCTCCCCTGTGTGCATTTCTTGTTCTTGCTGTTTCCAGGTATTTTTTTTTTGAGAAAAAAACAGCATGCTGTCGCTTCATTCATAGAAAAAATGAACTCGGCTACAGGAAAGAGGCAGACAAGCTTCGTCGCGAAAGCGAACCAAAAAAATAAAATTAAAAAAATTAAAAGAAAGGTTAAATGCAAAACGAGTTCCAAACCGCTCGCAACGAACGAATGGAGAAGGTGAGTGTTTTACTACTTCAATTAGTCAACAATTGGTGCCTTTTTCTTTTTATAGAAAAGAGAAAAAAGTATAGTATATTTATTTTAATGTTCAATTTTTTGAGAGAAAGGTTGGAAGATGCCCACTTTGTTTATTTCTTTATAAATAAGAACAGCTAGAAATATAAAATAACTAGACTTTTAATTTAGAACCTCAAATATCAACTATCAAATTTTTAAGCCAACATCACTGCATGCCTTTCATCTAATATACTCTTTAACGCCTTCATTGCGTTCTTACGTCCCTAATGATTTGTGAGTTTTTTTTTACCAGGATGAAGTCAGTACCAGCTACAGAATTGTTAGGATTAAATACAAAGTTCAGAAGCTTGGTTAATTTCTTATCTGTAAACAAAAAGAGTACCAAAAGAAAAAGGGACAAAATTTACAGTTGCAGTGGCTTCTTTCAACTCAACACTATCCTGGTTGGCCCATAACCGCAGATGTTTGCGAGTTAATTCTTCAACTTCAGGAAGAAACCTCTGTTCCAGGTTTTCCGAACCGAAGAAATTCAATATTAAGTTTCTCAGATACTTGTGCAAAGATCCATGCGTGGATAGCACATTGTCTCGCCCCCACAATATCATCAAAGCTATCCATGTACCAGCTTCTAAATAATTTCCCTTCTTGTTGGAACACGTTAACCTCCTCATCAGCAGAAACAATGATCGGACGATCCACCAAACTGGTTTGAAACACAGGACCAGGCCTGAAACTCAATTACAAATCACTTTCGTATTAAACGCAGCAAAAAGAGATCTATCACTTTGTGTCTTGTTTCTTAGATCATGCTATCTCAGTCCAAAAAGAAATTATGCCCGGTACACACTCTAATATTAGATTTTGAGAATCTGTAACTCGTTCATATACCAACTGCTTTTGCTTTTAATCCGGTACTCAGCCAATCCGGTACTCGATTTAGTACTAATCAATCCGGTACTCACTTTAGTACTAAGTACTCGATTTAGTACTAACCAATTCGGTACTCGCTTTGTTAAAATTTTATAAAAGAAGCACCAATCAGCATAAATGGGATTTAATTTTATAAACGAAGCGTCAATTGAATTTTTATCATAAGTCTATCTTCTCAGTCTATCTTTTCGAACTCAGAACCTCGAGTATCAACTATCAAGTCGTTTGTCATTTGCGCAAGAGACAATTAATGTCTTCTTAGCGAAATCTAATAAGAAAAAAAAAATCAAATAAAAATTATACATGTGAAATAAAATTCACTAAACAAATATATATATATATATATATATATATATATATATATATATATATATATATATATATATATGGAAAATGCTACTTGTACACCCCATTTGGGGGTGTACATCGCATACCCCACCCATCCAATGGGTGGGGTGTGGTGAGGGGTCACTTCACAATTTGTGAAGTGACCCCACCACCCTTACATGTAGCGTTGCTATATATATATATATATATATATATATATATATATATATATATAGACAGAGAGAGAGAGAGAGTCCAGCTGAAATACTATTGATAGTATGCTTTTAAATTTCCAACCGTTAGATGAAAGGATGCGCGGTTGGAATTTTAATGGTTCCTTAAAATTTTTACTATTTAACCAACCATCCACAAAATCCTAGAGGACCACTATCATTGTAACTGCATATTTCTTAATACAATAGCTAAAAAACTGATAGCACCAATAACTTAATACTATCGATATTATTCCAGCATATATATATATATATATATATATATATATATATATATATATATATATATATATATATATATATATATATATATATATATATATATATATGCGCTTCCGTACTACACATTTGAAGCTTCACCACCCAAGCTTCTATACAAATTAATCCACCAAAAGCTATATTTAAGAATCTTTTAGTATAATTAAGACAATTAAAACTTATTCCAATCCTTATATAATTAGAAGTTATATTCTACTTAATATTTAAATTTAAATTAATTTATCTCCAACAAATTTAAATATTAATTTTAATCCAAATAAAATTCACTTATCAATTTTTCTAAATCCTAACTCAGTTTAATCAGATTTGGAATGATGATTTAATTAAAACATCTTCTTACCAAAAAAAAAAAAAAAGAAAAAAAAAAAAAAAGAAAGTTACGGTTGCCGATTCTAGTGTCAACTTCAAAAAATAATGAGACACAACAAAGTAGAAACAAATCACTAACTGCCCAAAGTGGTAATGAATTTTGTGGTTGACGAAGTCGCGAATTCGAAATCTAATTATTTTATATTTCTAGCTAAGTTTATTTCTGTAAATGAAGCGAATAGCATACGAAAGACATTGCCAGTAAAACAAAAATTAAAATTAATTGCAACAAATTAAACTTTTTTACCTCTCCAATCTCCTCCTGATGAACGCCAAAATGTCATGTGTGGTACAGGGAATGAAAAATTGAAGTTTTTCTCGGATAATAGGCAGACCCAATGAATACTGCAACTATGGTTTCCTCCGTGTGTAAATCCTTACACAGAGTGATGCATATGAGTAATTAAGCCCACTATGCTTAATAGAACACCCAACATGTAGTATGGATACGCAGTATTAAAAAAAAATAATATTTCAAATTTTGAATTCTGAAAAACTTTGGAGACCCCCTTGAAATACTCTTTAGTATCAGTACTCAAAATTCAAGTTTTGATACCCAATATTCAGAAATCTTAATTTTTTTACTTTTTTTTTATAGTGATATCAATTCAAAACATAATTTCTCATAATTCAAGGCTGCGTTTGGTTCAGATATAAATTAGAATTGTTTATTCTAAAAATAAATATAAGTTTAGGAATTAATAGTAACAATACAATTTTACATTTTGATGAAGATTTGGTTGTTTTCGAAAATAAGAAAAATAGTGTTTGAATAGTTAGATTGGAATAGTAAAAATAAAAATAATTATAATTTTAAAATAATAATATTTTATCTAATTAATCAATATAAAAATATTAATTAAATAATAATTTAACTTATTTAATTAACTATTGCTATAATCCTAAATATTGATCATTAAAATAATTAAGAGTATTGTTAATAAATAATTTAATTAACTACAAATAATTTAATAAATTAATAAATTAATTATCTAATAGTTAGATAATTAGTTAATTAAATAATTAAATTAGTTAAAATATTAGATTAATTAAAAAATTAATATAATTAAAACTATATTTACTTTAATTAATCTTATTTTCATGAACAAACTTGTTTCAGGAAAAAAATCAGAACAGTAATTCCAGTCTTATATCAGTTTGTTTTAAAAAAATAAAAACTGTTATTTTTATTCATAACCAAATATATTTGAAAAATAAAACTAAAACAAAATTTTATTCCAAGTATTATTCTCCACCCAAACGATGCCCAAGAGTCTTGGCCACCCCCTCTCTACCGCCCCTAGAACGGGTTGGGTTGGACTGCAACATTGCACGTATGCTGTAACATTCGTACGGTCTTGGCCCAATCTGAACTTTCGAGCCAGGCATGGCATGAGGCGGACCAGCCATGCCCGAAAGCTCTCCTCCTAAAGTTTTGAAAATAAAAATATATATAAGCCATGCGACAAATACATAAAGTGGGCCTCAACAAAGTCCAATAGGTATTGAGCTTTGGACTTAAGCCGGGCCTTAATTTTTAAAAAAATTGGGTCAAAATCCGACCCAAAGCCCAATTTTTTTTTTGGGTCTTAATTTTTTTTTTTTTTTCCATGACTCTCTTTCTTTGAGCTCAACATCACATACAGCATTGATACTCTCTTGTGGAAATAAGAAGACAACCCCCACCTTATTGTCTCTTCTCTACTATTTTCTATTCATTCTCAATAGTAGATCAATTTCCCTGGTTTTTTCTCTAAAAAATGAATCTTTCTTCGAGGTCAACATCACATGCAGCACTGATACTCTCCTGTCAACAGAAGAAGACGGTTAGGATTTGATTAGATTTGTAGTTGAATATTAATTAAAAAGATAAATTTGTTAAGATTGGATTAAGATTAATATTTAAATTTTAAAAAAATTAATTAAAAAGATAAGTTTCTTAGGATTGGATTAAGATTAATATTTAAATCTTAAAAAGATAAGTCTGTTAAGATTTAAATATTAATTAGAATAAAAATATATTTAGACTATTATTTTAAGATGGTGTTAAGATGGTCACACCCACAGTGGTGGTAATACCCATGGAGGTGGTGGGGGTTAGGATTTAGCCACATTATTAGTATCCACACCCACGATGGTGATATGGTGGGAGTTAGGATTTAGCCACATTCATAATCTTTTAAGTTTATAGAAGATAGAAAAGAGTTAGAGAGATTCAAGAAGAGGGCTCGGGTTGAAGCTACTCTATTATAGAAGAGAAGTCAGTATAATCGGTGTAATTACTCTATTGTATTACGCAGAAGATGAGTCGGTATAATCGGTGTAATTCTTCTCTTGGTTAATGAATCTTATTTCACTCTCATATTTTTTGTTTTGATTTTCTTCTCTTTGTGGTTGTGCTGAAGGAAATTGTAATTGATGGAAAAATGGTTGTTGTGCTAAATGAAGAGCACAAAACCAACACTTAATATATAGCATTATTGGATATAAAATATAATCCCATTATTCTTGGGATTATAATATTTACACAATTACATTCTATAAGTGTACAACATTTGAATTCAAATAGTTTCTATTTGGTGTGGTTGTCATACTTGCGAGATTGTCATTCTTGAGTTTCCTCAATTTCTTGTGATTTGAATACTTGTCATAATCGGTAGATTCTTGGTTATGAGAATTTGATTTATCCATAATCAATTCCTTAATTGTATCATCATTTGATCCTCCATTACGCCCCCTCAAGCTTATGGGAGGTGCACGCACCATTAGCTTGTCTTTGAGAAATTTGAATCGATGAGAAGATAGTCCTTTAGTAAAGATATCAGCAATTTGATCTTGTGACGCTACATAATGAACATCGAGATCTTGTCGAATAACCTTTTCTCGTACAAAATGATAATCAACTTCGATGTGTTTAGTCCGAGCATGAAAGATAGGATTGTACGCAAGTCGGATAGCACTAATGTTGTCACAATAAATAATAGGTTTAGAATGTAGAAATATGTGAAGATCTTTAAGGAGCAATCGTACCCAAGAAAGCTCAGCAGCAGTGTGGGCGAAAGAGCGATATTCAGCCTCCGTACTAGAACGAGATACTGTAGGTTGTTTCTTTGCACACCAAGATACTAAACACGGACCAAGAAAGACACCAAAACCACTGGTAGAGCGGTGATCATCGGGATCTCCTGCCCAATCTGCATCACAATAGGCGTGCAAATCAAGATTGCCGATTCCAATATGGAGTCCGTGGTCCACTGTTCCTTTGAGAAATCGAAGGATTCTTTTAACGGCAATTAAATGTGTAGAAGTTGGTGCATGCATAAATTGACAGGCCTGATTGGTAGAGAAGGCTAAATCTAGTCGCGTCATAGATAAATATTGGAGTCCCCCTACAATACTCCGATAGAACGTTGCATCATCAAGAGAATCGCCTTCAGTGAGGGAGAGCCTCTTATGAGAAGAAGCTGGTGAAGTGCATGCTTTCGCGCCATCCATATATGCACGTGTAAGAAGATCAATTGAGTATTTTGATTGAGATAAAAAGATGCCTGTTGAATCGCGATGTACCTCAATACCAAGAAAGTAATGGAGAGGACGAAGATCTTTCATTGCGAATTGATTGCCAAGTTCATGAATTAGATTATGAATAGAAGTGGAATTACTGCCGGTAATAATAATATTATCCACATATATAAGAAGAATAAGAACTCCATTATGAGAAGTATGGATGAAGAGAAAAGTGTCAGCATCGGCACCATGAAATCCCAACGCAAAAAGATATGTTGTAAAGCGTTCAAACCAAGCACGTGGTGCTTGTTTTAATCCATAAATCGATTTATGGAGCTTGCAAACATGAGTTGGAGCAAGAGGATCAACAAAACCAAGAGGTTGTTGCATATATACTTCTTCTCGTAAAATACCATGCAAAAAGACATTATGGACATCGAGTTGACGTATGGGCCACCCAAAATGAACGGCAATAGTCAGCACAATTCGAATGGTGGAAGGCTTGGCAACAGGGGTAAAAGTTTCACTATAATCAAGCCCAGATTGTTGATGATAACCTTTAGCTACCAAGCGGGCCTTGTATCTTTCAAGACTACCATCAGCTCGTCGTTTAATTCGATAAACCCAACGGCAGCTAACAACTTTCATATTAGGGGTAAAAGGGACAAGAGACCATGTACCGCACTTTTGCAATGCATTAAATTCGGCAGCCATTGCATCCCTCCACTCAGTACTTTTAGAAGCTTGACTATAACAAGTTGGCTCAATTTCTGTAGTAGTGGCAAGTAGTGCTTTGGGTAAAGGGTGGCGAGTGGCATTCAATGTGAGCAGTTGCTTTCTCATGATAATACCTGACATAGATCTAGTTTGCATAGGATGAGAATTAGAATTAGTAATGGTATTATTGGTAGTCAACTGTTTTATGGAAGTGTCGATTGTAGGTTGGGAGGTAAGGGAAAGTTGATGTTGTAATGGTGGTTGGTTCGGTATTTCAGGGGAGGCACTCGGAGTTTTATGTGCTACATCCAGTTATGTTGAGAGGATGAGAGGACGGGTTTATAATAAAAATTCGATTTGACGTTTTCGCTGCGGAATCCCAACTCTAGGCAGTACCGGAGTGGATTGCGGTATCGAAGCAGGTTTGTGAATTCACAGAATCTGGTACCGAGACGAGTATCGGATTCCCCAACAAAGACAAAGATGTTTTGATTTTCATAATGAAAAAAATACAATAATTTTATATTAGAAAAAAAAAAAAAAAAAAAACATAAGCTTACCCTACCATTCGAGAAAAAAAAAGCAACTAATTTTATTGTAATTCTTATAATAAAATATAATTTTGTCCATTTATATTTAAATGGAGTATCCAAAATGATTAAAATAAGTTAAAATGCATAATAAGGATAAAATTAATTAATATACTAATTTGATTTAGGTGGCAAACCAAATAAAAGAATATAATGAGTCATTTATATTTCGATTTCAAATTGGACTTTGAATCAAACACATCGTTGAAGAGAAAATAAGTTCAATATATGCACGCGAAGGGCATCAAATGATCAGATCATGCCGGTCTGTCTACGTGGTGACTAATCGCTCTAAAATTGGACTTAAACGGAGGACTAAATGAACTCCCGTCTGGAGCAGCTTTGACAAAATTAATTTGTCGCTATCACAAGTTAATTTGATGGTGCAGAAAATCGCATCGATCTCTAGCCATTTGCATTCATGCTTCACAACTTAATTACGGTTCAGAAAATCTTATTTTGGTTAATCCAAAACTGGCACGGTGACCAATTTGATTTATGTTTTTTAAAAAATTGAATTCTATTGCTGCTATCTATTGCTAATATAATGATCCGGCCCACTAGCAATAATAACTCGTTGGGCTCAAAGCACGGCCCAAAATGCTTAAGTCCAGTTATTATTATTAGTGTCCATGTCTCATATAAATCCAATCACAATTTCATCCACATCCGATGTGGGCCAAATACACACACTAGCCCAAGATCACCAGGCGATGTGAAATTTGTCTCGCTAGCCTGTCATCTAAACCCAGGCTCAAAATGCTTAAGTCCAGTTATTATTATTAGTGTCCATGTCTCATATAAATCCAATCACAATTTCATCCACATCCGATGAATGTGGGCCAAATACACACACTAGCCCAAGATCACCAGGCGATGTGAAATTTGTCTCGCTAGCCTGTCATCTAAACCCAGGCTCAAGCTCTGATACTAAATATAACGGCCCGACCCACTAACAATAATAATTCGTTGGGCCCAACCTACAGCCTAAAATACTTAAGCCCTGTTATTATTACTGATGTCAATATCTCTTATAAATTCAATCATAATTCCATCCACATCCAATGTGGGATTATTGGGGGCGTCACAGCTAATGGTATCTTTTATTTAATTGTTCTTTAATTTTTTATTTTTTAAATAATATACTCAGGAGAAAATTTATTTTGTTTCAAAAAAAATAAAATAACAACTCACGGTTTATATGTAATATTTTGTTGTAGCTTCACAATCATTAATTTACTCATACTTTTTTTTATATATATTGTTATTATATTTATAAACAAAAAATGCAAAATATTGGTGCATTAAAAAAGGCTTGAAAAATAGTAACTAATAGAAATAATATTCAAATATTCATTGACTATTTCTAGCATAAGTGATAAAAAAAAATTGATGATTAATATTTAAGATCTTAAATTCGAACTCTAATTGCTTTATATTTTTAGCTAAATAAACAAAATAAGTACCAGACTATCTTTCTCTCTCTCTCAAAAAAAGAAAAAAAAAAAAAAAAAAAATCCTATGTATTCCTTAATATAATATATATATATATTTTTTTTTTGTATATTTTTTGTTATTTAAAAGTAACTCAACATTAGTAACCATTATGTTATCTCAGATTAAACTCGAGTTAAATTTTCAACAGAGTTAAAAAAAATTAAAATATTTATTTTGCTCTTAACTTGAGAGTAAATAAAAAAAATTGATAACGACAAAAGAGTATATTTTAAAAAATAAAATTTATTTTTTTTTATTTCTAATTTAAGGGCAAATATATTGTTTAAAAAAATATTAATTCTATAGAGATAGCGCTCGTACCTATACTAATTTCACAGAGTTAGTGGAATTTAAATAGTAGAGTTAAATTTCCAGGCTATAAATATAAAAATTAATTCTAAGTAATCTACGGTGTATTATATATATATATATATATATATATATATATATATATATATATATATATATATATATATATATATATATATATATATATATCTGAGTCCAGCTATTATGCTATCGATAGAATCAAATATTTGATGTTATCAAGTTTTCTATCTTTAATTAAATCAACAAATTTGATCATTTCCCGTTGTTACATTTTATTATTTTTTTCACCACCTATTAAACCCAAGGATTCCACTACCATCTCAACTATACATATTTTAATCTAAGGGTTAAAAACTTAACAGCACCAATGACTTTGTGCTATTAATAACATTTCAGCCTAGTGTTTTTTCTCTCTCTCTCTCTCTCTCTCTCTCTCTCTCTTAATAGCATTCCAGGCAAGTAATTTGTGCTACTAATTTTTTTACGATTAGATCTATCTCTTTGATCATTTCCATCTTTTAAATTATACTATTCAATCAATCATTTACTAAATCCTAAGGTACCACTGTCATACTAACCGTGCATCTCTTAATTCTAGAGTTAAAAATTTGATAGCACTAATAACTTGGTGATAGCATAGTAGCATGGTTATATATATATATATATATATATATATATATATATATATATATATATATATATATATATATATATATATATATATATATATATATATATATATATATATATATATATATAGTCCGGCTATAATACTATCGATAGCACCGAGCAATTGGTGCTATCAAGTTTTCAGTCGTTAGATGAAAAGGTATGCGGTTGAGATTATAGTGGTCTCCTAAAATTTTTACTATTCAACCAACCACCTAGTAAACCCTAGATGAAAAGGTATGCGGTTGAGATTATAGTGGTCTCCTAAAATTTTTACTATTCAACCAACCACCTAGTAAACCCTAGGAGATCACTATCATCTTAACCATACATCCTTTAATCGAACGGCTAAAAACTTGATAGCACCAATGACTTGGTGCTATTTATAGTAAAACTTGATAGCACCAATGGCTTGGTGTTATTTATTGTATTCCAGCCTAATTATATATATATATATATATATATATATATATATATATATATATATATATAGAGAGAGAGAGAGAGAGAGAGAGAGAGAGGAGAGAAAAAAAAAATGTATGTGTGTGTTAGGCTGGAATACTATTAATAATACCAAGTTATTGGTGCTATTAAGTTTTTAATTCGATCTTGAATTAAAAAATATGTGGCTGAGATGATAGTGAGCCCCTTGAGTTTAATAGGTGGTTGGAAAAATAGTAAAATCTAACGGATGAAAATGATCAAAGGTTTGATCTAAGGATAGAAAATTTGAAAGCATCAATAACTTGGTACTATTAATAGTATTGTAGCCGAACTCTCTCTCTCTATCTCTCTCTCTCTCTCTTTATAAATACATATATATATATAAAGAGAGAGAGAGACAGATAGAGAGAGAGAGTTCGGTTACTATATATATGAATTGAGCTGAAATTCTATGAGTAGTAAACAGGTTTCGTTCCTATCAAATTTTTTTCGATGATGGAGCATCCGAATCGACGATCATTATCGTTGAACATGATTTACACCTCTAAAAATATTTAGAAATTAAATTTTAAATCCTTTCCACAATATTGTCCTAAATATCAAAGGATTGCAAAAATTATAATTTTAATAGTAGATATAATTCATTTGCTTGTTTAACGGTATAAAAAAAATTTAAATCAATTAAATTTTGGTTAGAAAATTTTTTAAACTATTTAAAAATATATATATACTTTCGATATTGATTATAAGATTTCTATCATCACTTTTTGAAGAAAATTCATTTTCAGCCGTTTATTTTTGTGTCTGCTTGATGAAAAAGAAAAGAATATAAAAAAATATAAAATTTGATTTCTAAATAGTTTAAATAATTTAAATCATGTTCAACAGTGCCAATTCTCGATTTGAAAACTCTATCATTGAAAATAAACTAATAGTAACGAAAAATATTTGTTACTCCTCTCTCTCTCTCTCTCTCTCTCTCTCTCTATATATATATATATATATATATATATATATATATATATATATATATATATATATATATATAGACGAAGCCACAATTTTATTCGGCCAAAATATATTTAAATAAAAATTTAAGCACATAAATATAATTTTATCAGTCAATTTTTTTTTAAAAAAATTATTAATTTAATAATTAATATAAAAATATTTAAATTGTTTTTTAATTTACAGACATTTAATTTTTAATTATTTTATTTGTATTATTATATTTAAATAACTAAAAATTTTACTAAATCTAACTGTAATTTAGTTAGCGATCGAATTCTTAGTGTTTTTAATAAATAAAATTATAATATTTAATGACTATTAGATCAAAGAGTTATTAAATTTAGTGTAATATTTTATTTTGTTAAATAAAATATCTCATCTAAAATAGTTAGAAATTTAAAAATATATAACATAAAAAATTTGGAGTTAAGGGATGTATTTCAAAATACCTTATAAGTATGAAACTTTTAGTATATTTTTATCTATTTAAAATGCACACAAAGAAGAAAAAAAGAATTATATTGACATAAAAAGTTATTAAGCAAATATTAAAAAGATGAGGGGGTTATGACTATCTAAAAAAAAAAAAGAGTTAAATTGATATTCAAAATTATTAAATAATATTAAAAAGTTGAGGGGGTCATGGCCGCCTTAACAGTACTCCGTCCCTGTCGAAATCGGAATGTACGATATACACCTCACCAATCTTTGCAAGACAAAGATAAAATTTAATCGTGAAGGGGCGAAAATATATTTAAATAAAAATTTTTACACATAAATATAATTTTATCTAATCAATTTTTTTACAAAAAAATTTATTAATTTAATAATTAATGTAAAAATATTAAAATTAAATTTTAATTTATAAACATTTAATTTTTAATTATTTTATTTATATTATTATATTCAAATAATTAAAAATTTTACTAAATCTAATAATAATTCAGTTAGCGATCGAATTGTTTTTAATAAATAAAATTATTACATTTAATGACTATTAGATCAAAAAGCTATTAAATTTAGTCTAATATTTTTTTTTTGTTAAATAAAATAGCTCATCTAAAATAGTTAGAAATTTTAAAAAATATATAAAATAAAAAATTTGGAATTAAGGGATGTATTTCAAAATACTTATTAGGACTATTAAACAAATATATTTTTATCTATTTAAAATATATACAAAGAAGAAAAAAAAATTATATTGGCATAAAAAATTATTAAGCAAATATTAAAAAACGGAGGGGGGTTACGACTATCTAAAAAAGAAAAGAAAAAAAAAAAGTTAAATTGATATTTAGGACTATTAAACAATATTAAAAAAATGAGGAGCTTCATGGCCACTTTGGGGTTTAACATGGTTTCTTCCCTGCATCTTTGGGTGGGAATTTCTCCACTGGTCGCTTTAAAGTGACCAATAAAATTTACTCTACTCTAAAATTGATAGAATGTAATATGTGTATCCGATTTCAAATGTGCAAGAAGTATTTTTCATATATATATATATATATATATATATATATATATATATATATATATATATATATATATATATATATATATATATATATATATATATATATATGCTTGTAAAAATACCAAATCATTATTACTTATAGATTTTTAGCCATTGGATGAAAAGATATGTGACTAGGATGATATAGACTTTTTGGATTAAATGAGTTGTTGGTGAAATTGAATAATCTACGGTTTGATACAAAAATAAGTTTTCTTTTTATTTTTTTTAGAATAGATATAATTTTAAAAGTAAATAAAAATAAAATAATTTTTTTATTTAAATAAAAAAATAAATTATTTTTTAGAATAAAATAAAAAAATATTTGGATAGTTAATTTATAAATAATTTAACGAATGATTGAAAGTTCGAATTAAACTCGCGGTATACAAATATTTTTTAAAATTCAGAATAATTTATAAATTTTTGTATCAAAAATTATTATTCACGAATAATTCAAGAATCACAATTTTTTGAAAAAAAAAATTTGGCACATAAATTTTGTATTCTTTTGGATTTCAAAATCAAAACGACGAGCCCATATCTCATGAAAAACACTTCTCTTACAGAGGAAAAAAAAAAAAAAAGAAAAAAGAAAAAGAAAACATAAGATCAAAAGTCCGAACTCTCGTGCTGCTTGCGCCCGTCATCGAATCGAAAGTTTGGAACCCTTCCAGGCCGCTCGCCACTGAAACCCTCCGGGCCGCGCGCCGCTCGTCATTTTCATCGCCACCACCGGTTTGTGATTTGTGATTTTATAAATTTATGATTTTGTAAATTTATGTATTAATTCATAATTTTGATGAGTTAAATTAATATTTACTCTTAATTATTATTATTATTATTATTATTATTATTATTATTATTATATACCAGTTAGTTTCTTTCCAATTTTTCAATCGTTGACTAATTAGAATTGTGTTTTCATTCTTTTTTATTCCTCTTTTTCCTTAATGGGTATATTCTTTATTTCTATAGTAGCTTGATTAAATTATTTTTAAAAATTATAACCGCGAAAAGTATAAATCCAAAGAAAAATTTTAATTTAATAATCAAATTTTTTATTCTGAACTTTAAATTGGTAAACGTATAATTTTCGTATAAATCGCGTATACGAATAATTCACGAATATATTTTTTAACGAAATTTTTTAATAAATTTAAAAATTATGGTACGAATTTTATTATCCATACTTAATTTTTACCTAATCCGAATTAACTATTAAAATAATAATAATATTTTATCTAATTAATTAATATTAAAATATTAATTAAATAATAATTTAAAATTTAATTAATTAATTAACTATGAATATTATTACATAATCTTAAATATTAATTAATAAATTAATTAGAACATTAATTAATCATTAATTAATTAACCATGAGTACTGTTATTTAATAAATTAACTAAATATAAATAATTCGATTAACAAATTAATTTAATAAATTAATTATTTAATTATTTATATTGGTCAAAATGTTAATTGATTAATCAATTAGTTATTGAATAAACACACTAAATAATTAATTTTTTAATTAACGAATATATAATTAATTATTTATCTAGCTAATTATTTAATAAACTAATATATAATATATTAATTAGTAATATTTTATTATTAAAGTAGTAGAGATATAAGGAGAATAAATTATTATTGGACTAGAATAATACAACAATAATTCGACCCTACTATTTTAAAATAATCCACTAAAATAAATAAATATTTCTTTGTTTGAAAAAATTTGGAAAAAAGTACTTTTATTTTTCTTATTCCTTCTCTTAAGTGGACAATTTCAAACTGGAACATAGTTCAGGAAGTGGATCTCCATACATTTTTATCTATATAAATGAATGATAAACCTGCACCATGCCCAACCATTAAAGAATCTCTCCCAACATTTCGCTTCTTGTGCAGGAGCATTATGTCACCGACCATCAGTGGAACTGTCTCCTGCCTCAACAGGTAATTCTCACAAGTTCTTTGTATTATTATTATTATTATTATTATTATTATTTTATATTCGTATGTTATGAAAAATAAGTTTAAGTATTTTGGATTGAAGATTTGAATTCAATAAATTATTATTATTGATAGATTAAATCGTTATATTTGATATGTAAATATATGTATGCTTTTTTTTTTTACTATCAGACAATATTAGATCATTTTCATCCTATATTTTATTTTTATTTTTTTACTGTTTTTTAGGATTGCTGTGGTTACTGGAGGGGCGAGAGGGCTAGGACTAGGGATATGCAAACAATTGGCTTCTAATGGAATCAAAGTCATATTAACTGACAAAGATGAGGAGAAGGGGCTGGGTGCTGTGGAGAAGCTCAAACAAATTCCACATTTTGATGTCACCTTTCACCACTTAAATTTGTTGGACTCTTCAAACATCGCTTCTTTATCGGAGTTCATTAAGACTAAGTTCAAAAAGCTTGATATCTTGGTAATTGATCCTTCTTTCGAAACCAAAATATAAAAACATACAATTTAAAACTTGTATACGATTATTATAAATATATTGTTCACAGTCCAAATCCCAAAATGATGATTTATAGTGAAAATGATGATCTAGAGAATTTGATCTTTATTTAGAAAGCAAATTGTTAAGAATCATAGTTATTTTATTCTCACCTTAATTTCTTCTTTCCATGTTTATTGTCAATTATTATCATTTCTCCAGGCACCATCAATTAATTATAATACGAAATTCTAATGGAAAACATTAGTGATGAAGCTCAAAGAAATTTGAATGGTTTTTTTCATAATTTTAATGGCGTATATATTGATTTTTTTTAGGTGAACAACGCTGCAGTAGCAGGAGGCATAATAGACCCCGAGAAATTAAAGCACTATGATGTTGAAAATGAAAAGGTAAATCTTGAGTGTAAGATTTGTAAGTATCCATTCAAGCCATTATACTCTGTCCTCTCTCAAAAATAAAATAAAATAAAATAAAAACAAAACAAAATAAAAAAAAGCCAAAAAAAATCCTCCCAAAAAAAAAAAAAATCCTTATACTATGTTGAAATCTAAGTTGTGTTGAACCGTTGGCAATAACGATTAATTTTAAAAAATCAAACTGTTAAAAAAAAATATAATTAATTTATTTAAAATATATAGATACAGTATTTACGGGCACAAATTTGTAACTAAATACAATCTGACCTTCTATTACTTTAAACATAGCTAGATCTAACTTGACTTTTTGCTATCCCGAATAATCCAATCTGACTTTTCATCACAAAGCAAGACACTAATCTTTTAAGCCAACAAATTGGTTAGAAGAATATTTTGAAAAAAAAAAACTAAAGCAAGAAACAGTTCACTGTGCCTTTTTTTTTTCTTTTTTCTTTTTTTTTTTTTTTTGTTTAGGTTCATTGTACTTCTAGACTCTTATCTGACTTTGGCGTCCAACTCTGATATTTTACTAGAGGGAAATCTAGAGTTTGATGTCTGATATGATAGTGCATGTGGATGCTATATGACTTTGTGTTAGAATTTGAAATAATTATATATCTATATAAGATATAATAGATTCGACCTCTTAATCCGACAATAACATTTTGAACGATGATTAGATCGAAAATATTAAGAAAGTTAAGCGTATTAGAGTTATAGTAATTTTAAACTAGATAAATTTATTAGAAAATAAACTGCATATTTGATATGAGAATTAATCACCAGTCAAAAATGTAAGATAAATTTTAACTAACTAGCAAGACGAGTCTTGTATTATCTGATACTTATAGATATACTTGAGTCTGACCGAAAATGTAAAAGCATAAAGGGAGAAGAGAATATAATACCTCTAAATTTGGAATAAGTTTATTACTAAGATATAATAGGGTTTAACCTCTGAATACTATAATAACATTTTGAATAGTAACTATACTCACAATGTTAAAAAAATTAAGTGTTCTTTAGATAGGTGATCCTTTAAAAAAGCAGAGCATCACAACTATATATATATACTTCGGCTATTATATTTGTAAAAGCATGTGATTGTAAATTTTTTACTATTAGATCTATTTCTTTAATTAATTTTACTTTTTAAATCGCACTATTACACCAACCACCCACTAAATCTAAAAGATTCACTATAATTCTAATCGCACATTTTTAGATTTAATAGTAAAAAACTTACACCAATTAATTATATTTTTAAAAATATATATATATATATATATATATATATATAGAGAGAGAGAGAGAGAGAGAGAGAGAGAGAGAGAGAGAGAGAGAGAGAGAGAGAGAGAGAGAGAGAGAGAAATTTAAATTAATTTTAGATTTATTGAGAATATGCAAATTCTTGTTTTCCACTGTTGATTTAGACTTTTTTTGAAAAAATTTGGTGAACCAAAATCAGTTGGGGCAATCATCCACTCCCTTCACTGTGGGAGAGACCTATGAAAGGGCAGAAGAATGTGTGAGCACAAACTATTACGGAACTAAAAGAGTGACAGAGACATTCATTCCTCTTCTGTTATCATCTCAGTCACCAAGGATCGTAAATGTTTCCTCGCATTGTGGGAAGCTACAGGTATATATAAGTCAACATAAACTAATCCGGTATATTAATTACAACTATTTCTAACTCTTCTCCCACTTATTCCAGTGCATTCCTAACGAGAGCATCCGGAAAGAAATAGATGACATAGATAATTTGACTGAGGAGAAAATCGACGAGATGATACGATCCTTTTTGAGTGATTTTAAGAAAGGGGATCTGACGAAAAATAACTGGCCTACTAGCTTGTCGGCGTACATCGTGTCGAAAGTGGCGGTGAGTGCGTATACAAGGCTCACCGCAAAGAGGTATCCTGCAATTTGTACAAACTGCATACATCCAGGATTTGTAAGAACAGAAATGTCTGGAAATTTGGGCACGTCATCTGCGGACGAAGCCGCAAGGGGGCCTGTCATGTTGGCTTTGCTTCCTGATGGTAGTCCTACCGGGCTTTTCTACGACGAAACTGAAGTATCATCCTTTATGTGATAATTTTAGTACGCACTTTTTTGAGAGAGAAAAAGAATAAATATTTTCTACTTCATGTATTTCCCTCTTCTTTTTTTTTTTTCTTTTTTTTTTTCTTTTTTTTTTTTTTCTGAAGTTATTGGGTACTTAAGAAAGATCCTCTTACTGCTGCGAATGAATAAATGGTCCGATAAATGCATCAAATGGGAAAAATAACTGATTGAAAAGTTTTTGGAGTTAATGAAGGCCAATAAAACTATATACAATTATTAGAAATTTGTTACTTAAACTAATACCACTAGTTTGTTACGACAAAAGCGAAAAAATCTAGTTAATCAGGTCTGAAAATATCAAAAAAAAAAGAAGAAAATACAGTACATAAATATTTATATGGTTCAACCATTAAACTATATCCACAGAAGAAAACGGAGGAAAAATTTGATTCTTTTGTAAAATCTCAGTCCTAAAAAACCACCCACACTGTTTCTCTTCGGGTGTAATGGGGTTGTGTCGGACCGACACAGCTCACATTTATCAAGCCGAAATGGGCTGAGGGCAAGCCTGGCCCCGGCCCGACTACTAAAACAGATTGTGTTGTGCCAGGCCTAAATTTTTGGACACCCGACGCAGCCCAGCCCAGCCCAGAGGCCCGGTCCGCACGGTTTATGCCGGGTCGGACCATGCTTCGGGTCGAAACTTTATTTTTTTAATTTATTTATTATATTTTAAAATATATAATATTTTAAAATTTAAAAATTAAAATACTATTTTATTAAAGAGTACATTAATAGAAAAAAGTAAAAATTTTAAATTATATTTATAAAATAATAAAATTTTAAAATTTTTGTAAAAAAAATTTAAAATATTATATATTATTTTTTAAAAAAATAAAATTTTTATCCAACTCCCAATAAACTGCTTGGCAGATCCTTGGTAGAGCCCCAAGGGCATGGCTCCCAACTGCCAAGGCATTGGGAGTTGGGAGTTAGCCCGGTAGGCACGGCCCAACTCCCAAGGGCCAGACGTGCTAGCCCGGTAGGCACGGCCGATGCGGGCCATGTCGTGCCGGACCGCCCTCCTTCTCTAAGGCCTTGCACAGCCCAAATCCATTACGGATCTTGTCGTGCAGAGCCGATGGGCCAAGAATAAGTGGTCCAGCACGATCCATTTTATCACTCCGACCCAGGCTTGTGCCGGGCCGGGCAGCCCACAGGCTGCACGATCTGTTTTACACCCCTACTTCTATCATATCAAATTAATAAAATAAATAATATATTTATAATAATTGTTAAATTTTAATAAATTAGAAATACAAATTTACTAAAATCAGAAATTATATAAATAAGATTACGTAATGGATAAGTAAAACAAAATGGGATTAAGAAACCTAAATGAGATTAAGAAACCTTGCAGTCCTAAAATTCGATATAAATTAGGAATACAAATCAAACTTATACTTGAATTATCTGTCTTTTCTATCAAAACTTCTAAAGCTCTTGAAATGCTGCTACACTTGCAAACCAAGTTTACCAAATATTTGAACTTGGTCATCAAAAAAGATTTAATAAGCAAATTCACAAAAAAAATTTAAGTGCCAATCGTCTTATTCTCTAGTTTCGCCTTCAGCAATCTTTGTTGCATCAGAACGACAACTTGATGTATAGTAAAACTGCTGGAACGATCAAACTTTTCGATTTTAAATTTCGTCGACGTTTTGAACACTCAGACGAACAATCCGGTTATGATACCAGTTTGTTAAATCGAAACTGTAAAAACTAAATTCAAAAAAAAGATAATACAGAAAAAAAGAAAAACCAAAGAGCACACTGAAATCCGTTTTCATATAATAGACTTGAACAGAGAGTCATGACTCTATTTCTACAATACGCATGTCAATCCGTACAGACCACCAATACGTCTCTATTCTTCTAAATACGCTATACGTTGGATGACTTAATTATAGTATGACCTCTATTGAGACTAAAATTTTTGTTATTTTTGGAAGTGACACGTGGCGTATACTATCGATTGAAGACATCAGCCGACAAAAAAATAAGTCAACGATGAGGGATCCGCGTCTTGACTAAGACCGGCCTCAGTCACGTGGGAGAGCGGCACACGACATACGCCATCGGCTAAAGGCATCAGCCGATAGGAGAAGCGGTCAACAACAGAATTATCGTCTCATCCATGACCGTCCTCGGCCGAAGACAAAATATCAGATCATCTCAGTCGAGCGACGAAAAATGCGAAGTCGGGATCAACTCTCGGCTACTCGAAGCTGCAGAAGGAAAAACTCTGAAAGAAGAAATGCGAGATTTGGGTGCGAATCTCGTAACTGACTCCGGAATAGCAAGCGGTGTCAAGCATTGGAAAGCGCCGAAGATCACGCTCCGACGCATCGATTAGGGAAAGAATCTAGACGGAGAAACGGCTACTACCCTACTGAGGATAATCGACTCAAAAGAAATAGTTAAGGAATTTACGATAATTTTCCCTTACATCTTGCCGATTTCTAAAATCGACGATTATACATATGGTTCATAAATGTATAAATAAGCGAACCATCGAAAAAAAGGGGTCCGGCAATTTCGTAAGCCAGTGACCACCTCTATTTTTTCATAGCTTTCATACCTGCATTTACTGCTTTCCTTTCATACCAGCATTTACTGTACTTCTTAGGAGTAGACTTACATGTAATCGATTCCCAGTTGCTCTTGTAACCCCACACCAATCAATACAAATTCTTAATCGGCTCCTTAGTCGTGTCAAATTCTTGTTTTTCCAATCTCGATTCGCCTAATTTAGGTCAAACTATGTTTTCCTCACGGCCCCAGTTCGGCTAATCTAAGTCGAACTCATGCGAGAGTTAATTGAGAAAAATCCGGCCGAGCGGATCCCTCTTCGACCCGATCACTTGATCCATTGGCACACGACGAATCACACTCAGAGGGTCACCCCCACGAGCCGATTGGTTCCGGCAACTTTTCGGCCCAACAACCTCTAATTAGAATTTTGGCTTCATTAAGGCACCGTTTGTTTCGGGGCTAGAACCGGGAATAAGAGGTTTATCTCCCTTATTCTACCAAACGCACCAAGAATTATTCGATACAGTAGTTCTAGTACAAGCAGAATAAGCTGGAAACAACAGTTCTTATCTATTATTTTATAATTTTTTTTTTATTATTAAACTATCCCTCCTCCCCTCATTTCTCTCTTTCCAATACACTCTCATCATCACAAATTCCTCTCTCTCCTTTCTCTTTTTTCCTTCCCAATACACTCTCATCATCACAAATTCCTCTCTCTCCTCTCTCTCTTTTCCT